>OX411312.1:14718160-15318160 GCA_948150685.1 Rhaphigaster nebulosa | reverse complement strand
ATTTAATTCATTTCTCTCTAGTTCTTAGTAATTAGACTCATCAATAATAAATGTTAATATGTACTTTGATAGGTTTTTAGTAATTCTTTCAATATTTATTTTATTCCGTCCTTTTTCATTATTATTATTTATATTTTTTTATCAATTTAATTAATGTCTTCTCTAGTTCCTAAAATTCAATTTTTTTTTTTATTGACCAATTTTAATACACTAATATCCTTTTTGTAATAAGCTATTTATGGATATTTAATTGTTGCCATTAAAAATCTAAGACTTGTTAATTTATATTCACTATCTTTCAATTCAATATAAAAATATCCTTCTGCTTTCAAAAATTAAAAACATCGAGGTCTGATATATCTAAATATCGATTATTTTCATTGATATATCGAACAACTCTATTTTCATATATTTGAAAACGCTCGATAAAATATTATTTATCGATATTTATGTTCGATATTTACATATTTAAGCATAAGCCGTTAAAAAGATGGCTGACATGAACACATCCTCTATAGATGGTAACACGAATAAACAACACTGCAAGTGCTTTCGGTTCTTTGTTTGTCGAACCCTTAGTTCTTTGTTAACTTTCTTATTTTATATATTTTGGAAAAATATCGATCTTCGATATTCAAATTTTAATATCGATATTACAATATATATAGAATAAAAACTATCGGTCAAAAGTATGGTTATATCGATATTTTCCAACATGAAAATTGTACAGAAATTAAATAGATGCACCTATCTACAAAAACCCATAAGGATGTACGCGTTACATATCTTCATTTACGGTTCAGCAAAACAGACGCACTTATAACAACCAACTATCGACAAACACATATGTACTCCGTGTTTCCGTTTTCATACGAACCTTCACGGACATAATAAAAGTCTAATAAACGATATAGCTATGGGTGAGATGTCCATTAGGAGAGGACTAAAAAGGACCTGGATGAGAGATCTCCTTTCCTGAATTAAGGGACTAATTCAAGACCGATAAGAGGTGCTGCTGGGTACTATCCTTACCAATGCCTAACCTACCACCCATCTTTTACTATGCTCATATTTTCTGACTATTACTCTTATTATGACAGATCTGAATAAAGAAATAAAGTTTAAAAAAAAAATCAGATGAATCTTAAATTTCAATTTAGGCACATTTAATACATCGTACCGTAATGATCCTAATCTCGAGACCCTTTTCTTTTCTTTAATTTCGTCCTTGCTTTTTTGTACAGTTGTTCGCGCATAACCTTTCTTATGATGATGGAAGTTCTGAAGAGAGAGAGAGAGTGAGTGGCCATAAAACAATACTCATTTTATCGACTCATTATCCCGCTAGATTATAACTGCTTCCGGTAGTTTTACGACCTATAACTGGTCTCAACGAAGGAGTTTTTCTGCTAATGTTAGAGTGAACAAGACCACAGCAGTTGGTTTAGTGGTATACCATTTTATAGTTTAAAAAAATAAAAAAATTTATAGATAGGTATTTTATATATATATATATATATATATATATATATATATATATATATATATATATATATATATATATATACATACATATATATATATATTAGTTCCCGAAATAGAAAGGAAGTTATACTCTTATATCTAATTTTTCTAATGATAAATTCTATAAATTACCTTTTAATATCTTAGAAAAATATCAAGAAGGATGCGATGGAATAACACTCGGAACTCTAGAACTGAAGGCTTAGTGGCATTTGCACCGATTTTAACTTCTACAGATTACTATAAACACAATAATATTATAAATGATTGCATTAATATAAATGCAATAAGGCATCTTGATTGTTTACAATTATCACTGGACAACACATGACTTCCTTGTACGCCTATTAAACTATAAATCGGTGGCTCAAAAAGTGATTCTGAATTTGGTTACTAGTTTCCGAAGATCAGTATCTCAAAAACAACACTCGGCGTCGTGACATCCATCTATTGACACACACACACAAATGGGAAGGAAAACCAGTATTAAACACTAAATTTTAACACTTAAAACAAGTAATAAAAATGTTTAATTGGATTGGAAACAAAATTGCGTTTGTAACCTTTATTACCGAAACATATGATTTATGTATTTAATTTATATATAATTTTTGATGTAAGCTTATTATGACCTTCAAGTAAAGTACTTTTTTCGGCTCACCAATTTTAACCAAAATATATCAAATATATTCACATCAATATAAAAGTCCTATTTACCAAATTTGAGATGTTTTACATTATATTTTAATATAATTTTTGATTAAAGTCTAATATGACCTTCAAGTAAAGTACCGCTTCTGGTTTTCAAATTTTGACCAAAATCTAGTATTGATTTAAATAATATATGAGGTATAAATACCAAATTTGAGAAGTTTTTCAAAGTATTTTAATATAATTTTTGATGGAAATCAATTATGACCTTGAAGTAAAGTACCACTTCCGGTTATTAAGCAGTGACCAAAAAGGGAGGTTCATTACTATATTTTACAACAATCCTAAATACAAAATTTCAGCTTTCTACGGCTAACCGTTTTTGAGTTATGCGAAATACGAATGTACGAACGTATGTACGTACGGACGCCACAACGAAACTAGTCAAAATGGATATTTCCGTTGAAATCTGAAAACCGAAAATTTTCGCGATTACAATACTTCCTTTACTTCGTACAAGGAAGTAAAAATTTTCAAATATAAAAATTTATTATAGCATTTTTATATATTATATATTAAGGTGGAAGGAGAGGGGCATTTATGAACATAATGTTTATTCTTTTTAAAAATACTCTTTTACAATTTTGTGCGAGTGTTTCACACTTTTCTCTTCAGTTATAGCTTTCAATAAAGCGCTGAATTTATAAATTTGTGAAACTCTTGAATACTCTTTTCAAGTTCGTTTTAAGGTTATACTTTTTGTTAAGTTGAATAAGGCCTATTTAACAGGTCTGTTATAATTTAATTGAAAGTTCTCAACACCAGGGTTTTAATGCGATTTATTTTCATTAGGTATGTATAACATTATATGTATATTGTATTGTAGAATATTAGTTTATATAGGGATATGTGTAACGAAGTAAACAATTGTTTCGCACTTTCTGTTCAGCTGACACAGCAGCTGGCCGGTAGCACGAGCCACCTGTCTCCTGTAGCACCTGCTAAGCTACTAATGAGTTACTCAGGTACTTCGTCTCTTGGCAACTGTACAGCAACTTCTTGTGTCGAAGTAATTTCGTAAAATATAAAAAGTAAACACAATACATATAAATATTTAAAAAACAACATAAATTTCAATGTTTAATTGATACTTACCTTTTTAATACATCGATGGCACAGCATTCCCTTAAGGGGAAAATGCTATCGTATATATTGCCCCGGATTGTTGTAGTGCTACTCAAGTTAATTTCAGTTTTCTATAGAGTTGTATAAAAAAAATATCCGTTTTTTTTGGGATGAAATTAATTAAATATTAGTGATTAAATAATAATCTATTATTTAATAAATTATTAATTTAATTAAAATATATGAATAAATCATTGGGATTTTTTGCCCAGCGGTCTTGCGCCAACGAAAGTAAGTAATGAATTTTCCTTTTTCATGAATATTACAATATAAATCTATTAAATAAATATACTTCCATAAAATATCTATATCTATCTTCCTACAGTATGACAGCGAAAACTATCCTAGACTATTTACAATAATTATAGATTATCTTTACAATTCTCAACAATATATAGTAAAAAAAAAAATCAATTTAAGAAAAATGTCTCTCTTATCGAACTGGAATGTTTTCATTGACTATATACAAGTATATAATTGTCAGTATAGAAAATCCTTTAAGTTTATAAATTACATGAAGACATGATGATGACTTTTAATCGATGTTTTCTCAAAACTTTAAATTTCTGGAATAATACCTTCATCCAAAGTTTTGAGAAAACATCGATTAAAAGTTTTTTTTATGTAATTATTTTAAAGACATAATCAATCCAATCAACTGAGAAATCATGCGTTTAACCAAGAATTTTGGGTTGATAATGTTGCAAGGCGAAGATAAGAAAAAAATCAACATCCGAAAATTTGTTGCATGTCAACTTCATCCACTTATGTCTCATGTCTTAAGGTTATGCATTGAATGGATTTTCGATGTCTACTGACAATGAACAATGAAAGGTAATAGGTACCTTTTTGATAAAAGTTAGAGGGAATATGTTTAGTTTTTTTTTTTAATTGGTCATTCCTCAGCCAAAATCGTCTGAACACTATATGTTACATCTGATTGGTCAGACACATTGTTTTATATGTATATATATATATATATACATATAGTGGACTGGAAAGTAAAATTAATTCAAAGTAAAAATAACGAGCATCAAATGACGCCATTTGGCGGAAACACCATTTCCGACCCAGAAACGTCAGAATGAGAAAATGCAATCGAACATGCAATCATGCCATATGAGGTGGCATACTTTTACAAAATTCTATACCTCATATAATTGTTTTAAATAATAAATTAATTGAGTATTAATTTAATAACAATATTACTGTATAATTTAAAAAATAATATCCAGTATTATATATCAAAATTGTATGACTACGACAGAACATTAATAATTATTAAAGTTCTGTTGTTAATACTAATTAACCATACTAATTAAAATTAGTTTGTTTTAATTATCAGCCTCTATGCTATGATTGATAGGTACAATATTATTTATATGTGTTATGTAAATTTTTTTTATTACCCAAAATATTACATTGAAACAAAGATGGAAATATATGGTTCCAAAAGAAGGTTCTGCAAGACATAAAAAAAAAATTAAGCCCGTCTTGCAAACAAAATAATTGAAGAGAGAAAAGAAAAAATTGTAAAAAGAGCAAGAGTAACTCATTTTCAACAGCTAAATGCAACTCTGAACTACGATAATAATTATTTTGTAAACATTAAAATTATTTATTTTCTCATATTAATACATATTACTTAATTATTATTTATTACTGAATACTTATTAATACTTAAAGCTAATGGAGAAATATTAAACCTCAATTATTTACCAGGAATTAATAAAAGAAATACCTATTCCCTGTCCAATCTAAACGCATTAAAAACACATTCCATTTCATTTCAATACGCCCGATACTAGCAGAAATTAGGATAATCTGTTTCTGAAACCGAATTTTAAATATGAAAGAAATGATGGAAATACTCAATAGTCCATGTAATGAAAAATTGTTTACTTATGTATTTAAACTAAAACTTGTCACCAGCTACAGGGAGGAAATGAAAAATGAATTTAATTTATAAAAATTAATTCTCCGGCCTCACAAACGAATTTTTGATTAAAAGACTATTTCAACAATATTGTAAATAAATTCATTGAAAATTGTAAATTTCAGTTATATTCCTAATTATTTGTATAAAATTCTGAGGTATATCGAAAGATAGTTTCAGATTCTATTTTAAGATAGTTCAGAGTGGTTTAGATTCTATTTTTAAATACGAAATTTGAATCTGAAATACTTGATCTTCCCGATTCATATACGAGGATTACGAAGTTTTAATATATATATAAATATATATATATATATATATATATATATATATATATATATATATATATATATATATATATATATATATATATATATATATATATTCAAGATCAATTTTTGTGTTTTCAAATCTATATTAATTAGTAAGTTATAATAAAATAAAATCCGAAACGTTAAAAATATTAACTTTTTTCTATAAAAAAACGGTTATTATCAGTTTTGCTCATGTTTTTAGGAATCATAATTTTCTTCTTCTTTTTTTTAATTTCATTTTATTATTACCAAAATGTAATATTTACTGAACAAATAGTAATAACATAGTAATTATTATAAAATACTAATAATAAGATTGTATTATTACTATCTTATTATTATTAATACTATAAGATAAGTAACAGCCTACTGGGTTTACAATTTTTTAAAACTTGTTTGTATTTCAGGACCAAAAGGAACTTCATAAAAGTTAATTTGAAGCAATTAACCCTGCAAGATAATGATCTGCATTGGACAATGACGTAAGGCAGATTCGAGAATCCATTGTCATGGTTGTAAAGTGCCTAATGCGCTGCGATTTTTTCTTTTCCATTTCTATCATTAGTCATGTCGGAACAAGGAAAAAAAAAAATAAATGGAAAAGAGAATCGAAACAAGGCATCGCAAGTGAATTACGAGACTGCGCATATAATACTGCAGTTAATATCAGCGATATCGAAGAGTCAGAAAGTTTAGGGAAGTCACTATTCAATAGCGGACAAAAATTTTAAAAAAATTATAATAAAAAAAATTAAAATTAAAAAAAATTGTTGACTTCTTAACTTAATAATACGTGGCGTGAATGCTATTAGAATAGAATTATCTCTTTTCAAATGATGATTATAAATAATGGATTAAAGTTATTTATTATTGATTCAATAATTTATTATAAATTACGACATTAATTGCTTAACGAGTAAAATTTCATTTAAGATTCCAATAATCGCTCATAAATCTGGAACCCTTCGAACGATTCAAACCAAATTTGGAGCATGGCGTAAAGATCCTTAAACTCCACGATTTGCTTTAACCGTGGTGTTTTTACGTTTAGGACCAACTTTATCCCCAAACTTCAATTTTGTTTTTATATGGTAATCTTATTTTTTAACACTGACCTAAGATAATGCAATAATTTTTTATATTTATGGAAAGAAGAAACTCCCCTCTTTTGAACGAGTTTAAGAAGGTTTATATCAGGTAAATTTAAGACGAAATACAGAGCTTCAAACCCAAACGTAATTTTATGGCTTTAAAAATTTTGAGCCAAATCAAATGAAAAAAAAAAATGTTTTTTTTTTGTTTTCGATGATTTTTTACAATTAAGATTTTTTGGCGTGAAAAATTTAATAACGAGTATAGTAAAATTTTAAATAGAAGAAGAAAACAGGAGAAAACCAAGAATCAGATAGAAAAAATGAGGTAAAAGAAAATCTGGCCGAAAAGCATCAATGAAGAAGTCTTGTGATAATTGGAGAAAAATAATGGAAGAAACTACTTCTGGTTTTTCCTCAACCTAAATTTCTTGGTTGGGAATTCCAAGATTAAAAAAAAAAAAAAAAAAATTGAAAATAGTTACTACTTACAAGGTTTTTGGTAGTGAAAGTTTATATCTGAGCACCACTCTGAAACAAAAATAGAATTGTCATTAATATTGGATGATAAACTTTATTTCTTTAATTACTTGAGATAGCGGAAATATAGCAAGTGGTCCAAAATTTTTATTAGATTTCTCAAGCTAGAAAATCGGAAAGAAGATTCGTTGAAGTTTTTTGCAACTTTACAAGAAAACATTCCCAAAGAATTCAATTTTTAGTTAATTGCCAAATTCCAACTTCCAAATAAAATTCCCGAATCATAGTTGGATTCGAGCATAGTATATATTTTGTTTAAGAAGCTTTATTAACTACCCAAACCTTTTATAGGTTTACAAGCTTAACATAACAGCTTTTCTTTCAATAATTAAATTATTTATTTACTTTTTCAAGGCAAAATGATCAGGATTTTGGGAAAAAAGTGTGGTGTAAGCAATACCATCGATTGTATCGATACTGCTATCAAATTATCGCCAAACCAATCATTTTTGAGGATCTTTCCTTATCCTGGACTACTGAATGAACAGATTGTTTATAAGGTGCCAGTTTGGTGGAACACTGGAGACAGTGTGGGAAGCACTGTGCTCTGATCGTCCTATGAATAATGACCAATAATAGTTTTTGGTAGGATCGAATATCTCCAGGGAGCGTGTGTCAATCCACGTTCACACTAAATTCATTCATTTTCTGTCACGAAAAAAATATTGTACCAACGTAGGGTTTAAATTAAGTTCCTACGTTTTAAATATCTGATGTGGGCAACACATGACTTCCTTGTACGCCTATTAAATTACAAATCCGTGGCTCAAAAAGTGATACTGAATTTGGTTACTAGTTTCCGAAGATCACAGT
Source organism: Rhaphigaster nebulosa (assembly GCA_948150685.1). Lineage (NCBI taxonomy): Eukaryota > Metazoa > Arthropoda > Insecta > Hemiptera > Pentatomidae > Rhaphigaster > Rhaphigaster nebulosa. Next base: position 15,310,106 of record OX411312.1, on the reverse strand, counting down.
ATCTCAAAAACAACACTCGGCGTCGTGACATCCATCTATTGACACACACACACAAATAGGGAGGAAAACCAGTATTTTACACTAAATTTTAACACTTAAAACAAGTAATAAAAATGTTTAATTGGATTGGAAACAAAATTGCGTTTGTAACCTGTACTACCGAAACATATGATTAATGTATTTAATTTATATATAATTTTTGATGTAAGGTTATTATGACCTTCAAGTAAAGTACTGTTTTCGGCTCACCAATTTTAACCAAAATAAAGCAAATACATTCACATCAATATAAAAAGTCCTATTTACCAAATTTGAGATGTTTTACATCATATTTTAATATAATTTTTGATTAAAGTCTAATCTGACCTTCAAGTAAAGTACCGCTTCCGGTTTTTTAATTTAGACCAAAATCTAGTATGTTATTTAAGTCACTATATAAGTTATAAATATTAAATTTGAGAAGTTTTGTATAGTATTTTAATATAATTTTTGATGGAAATCAATTATGACCTTGAAGTAAAGTACCACTTCCGGTGATTAAGCAGTGACCAAAAAGGGAGGTTCACAACTAGATTTTACAACAATCCTAAATACAAAATTTCAACATTCTACGGCTAACCGTTTTTTGAGTTATGCGAGATACGAACGTACATACGTACAGACTCCACGACGAAACTAGTCAAAATGGATTCAGGGATGGTAAAAATGGATATTTCCGTTGAAATCTGAAAACCGAAAATTTTCGCGATTACAATACTTCCTTTACTTCGTACAAGGAAGTAAAAAGAAACACTTTACCCACAAATATCCCAAAAAGTATTATTATTATCACATTAAAATTAAAAATACCATTTGTTGTCAAATAAATATAAATAACCAGATACTTAAATTAATTAATGAGAGTAAAAAAACTATTGGAATAATTCAGGCATTATCAGGACAAAAAAAAATTCTTTTCCTGCGCCTTCTCATAAACCAAACAGACACTCTCTAACCATGATATTTTAATTAAAGAATAAAATTTTTATTAGAAGTAAATAATTCTTTTAGCATCTAAAACATTTATTTACTTCCAATAAAAATTGTATTCTTTAATTAAAATTTTTTTTTTTTTTTATTAACCTACTCTATTTTTATTTTTATTTTTTTGTTCACTACCACTATATCTTTTCACAAGATGAATATGTTCTTTTTTGCTTGTAAATTTGTATTGACATTAATGTATATTAATGATTGGTTTTTATTAATGTAGCCTTTTGCCCAGATATGTTTTCTGTTTTATTCGTTACTTTCAAGGGACCTAGTCCCAGAATAAAGTTTTTTTTCAATCTATTTATGTAAAAAAAAAAAAAAAAAAAATGATCACATAAATGCAAACCACAGATAGCTTATCTCACATTAACATACCAATATGAAAACCCCATAAATATAAATAAAAAATGCATCATTTTTTCAAAACTTTTTAACATAACGCCATCATTCACTCATGTTTTTAACTATTGGATTTTTATAAATTATTAAACGTTTTGGATAAAATTGAAAATTAAAATATTACTAAGAACAGTTATGAAGTATTGAACTGTTCCGTACGCTAAATTATCAACGCTTTCATTTTATGATATTTTCCAATGCGATATATTATTATAAGTTATTTGATACGCCACGTGACGACTGTATTACTTACAGATGAAGAATCAAGTAACAAGAACTTGTCCGGAAGGTGAACTTTAGTTGGCACCTTTTCTCTTCAGAAGAGCACAAAGAACAAGGGACAGGGAACTTAAGACATTTAGTAAACTTTAGCAATCAGAACAACTTTCCGATGAAGACAAAACTACTACAACAAATCACTTAAGAGACAACTTGGGTCAGACAAATGTATATTTCCAAACACTGATAAATCAAACATACTTCGAGTTAATGATGCCACTCAATATATTTTCGTTTATTAGTTTCAATAATACATTAAAAAGTCCTGAAGAAAAGTTTAAGGCCTTAGAGGAAAAAGAGTTAAAAGAATACGAAATGTGAGAAATAAAAATGGAGACCTAGTAACCGATACCACTGGGATTCTGGAAAGATGGGCAGAGCAAGATATGAATAGCAAGATATGAATAATTGATTCCCAATTCAGGTGAACAAGATAAGGACCAAGATTTAGATATAATATGGGAAGAGGAAGTTGAAGCCGCCATAGAGAGAACCAAGCTTGGGAAAGCAGCAGGGAGGGACATTTCCCTCTAGAAGTACGCTGGAAGGTAATAAAGGTGCTGCAGAACATTTTTCAGAAAATTTGTGAGGAAAAGAAAATTCCTAAAGAATGGGGATACAACATTATTATACCCATCCACAAGAAGGAAAGCACAAGCAAACTGTGTTAATTACAGACCAATATTCCAGGTGGAATATAAAATATATACCTCTATTCTAGAAAGCTAAGGCCATTAATTCAGAAAAATTTGGAAGATAACAAGCAGCATTCCGCCCAGGACGCCAAACCCACGACTATATCTTTGTTTTAAGATTATGATTTAGAAATCCTATGATCCCAATAAAAGCTTATACCTTGCTTTTCTGGATATTAAAACTGCGTTTGACTCAGTACCAAGAGAAGAAATATAACAAAGGTTCATTATTGAAAATAATAAACCAAAAACATTTATATAGATTTTTTTTAATGCCTTAGTATGTTGATTCCAAAACACTTTATATTATAAAGTACCGAGTTATGGGTTTATAAAACAGCTAATCGGTCGACATTTTGAAAAAAAAACGACGGATGGTAATGTCGAGTTCCGAGGATCAACCTAGGGCAAACAGTGACTTTGTTGCCAAATCTCAAGAAAAGTAGTGTCGGAAAAAAGCCGGACGGATTTTTTTTTATTCGACTTTCTACGTATTTTGAAGAGTAAAACTTCAAATTTTGAGGGGCAGTTAAATTTCTTTTTTTTTTTTCTTGGTCGATTACAAAGATTCCTTATTGAAAATAATAAATCAAAATAGTAATAAGTAGAACTGAAATATTATAATATAAATCGGAACAATACTTATATGCAATATTTACACCCTGCTGATTTGAATGAATAAAGAGGTAAGATTTAAATGAAATTTAGAAAATTAGGTCGGTATTAAGTCAAGGACATAAGGGATGTGAATGTAATGATGTAGAGTGTTGTTGGAGACATAGCTAAGGCTCTCAGAAATTTGGATTGAATGGATTGGATTCGTTAGATGTTCGAATGTTTTACTATCAGAGGGATAATTAATAAAATTATGTATGCGTATGCTTGTGAAATTTCAAAATTGCTTCAGCATTTATATTGAAGATTAGTAAATTGTCAGAATGCTTAAGAGATAATGAAATGACAGTCATTGGAAAGGATAATATCCAGCAGTCCGATTTCATGAGCTTGGTTTAGTTATTTTAGGTCATGGAAGATCTTCTTTTTAACCGCCTCCTCGCATCGATGGATATGCCAACTGTGGCCGCATATTTTATTACTCTGTTGATATGTCCATGGAAGCGGAGACAAGATTGTTGGTAGATGAAAATCGTATTAAGAGTTTTATTATTTAGACATCGAGGATCTTTGCTGTTAGGCTTAATATAAATGTTTGGATAAAAATAGGATTTATCAAAGAAATGTAACCATATTGCATAGTAGTCCGTATCATTTTGTCGAGAGTACCAATCACAAGGAAAGGCTTTCTCCTAGATCCGCCCTAAGGATACGAAGCCCAAGGGAAATAAGAGAAGGAAAAGAAGGGTGGTTCAAAGGAGGCTGAGGTAAATAAATAGAAAGCCTATCTCGATACCGTCATCTTGGCCGTTAGGGGCAGATGTCTTCGCCATCTGCTACCACTCTCTGGAGGGGGAGAGGCTGGAGTACAGCGAGTTGTGGAAGATCATAAAGGAGAATAAGGAGTTGAGGGCTATAAGAAGTAGAAAAGATTGTGTGGGACGCAATATAGATCCGCTTCGCTGATAGAGACATCTATATCCTCTACGTCTCATTAGTTGCGGTGAGGTGGGTCTAGTATCACAAAACCGCAGAACAATTATAATCATAATCATTATAAACACAGAATAGAAATTACTTCGTATAATCTTTGCTAAATCAAATCAATTATCAAATATACATATAATGTCTCCCGCAAATAAATGAGAATATTTAGGAATCCGATGAGTAAAAATGCGACTCATTAATTTAAGCTAAAACCTTTTAGAGAGCTTGGTAATATCAAGTGGTGTCTTGCACTAAGAACATTCTTTATTCTATAGCTGTAATATGATCCACAGAGCATATAATAGGATCCAATATGTTTTTGAAAGTGTAATGTTAAAAATATAATACGACTACTGAATATTTTTTTTTTTACCTTCACTTATATACCATATATGAAATATATAATATTGCGATCTTGAAAAATTTCTAATCCGAGTTTTCAAAAGAAATACACGTTTTAAGGTCTCCTGAGTCCAAATAGCCAAGTCTCGCGAAATGGTTTGTGAGTTTACGTGAACAGTTAAGCTCGAAAACGAAAAGTTGTACGAAACTGAAATTAGGTATTAAAGATAGGAATATGCCGAGAATTTTATAGCAATTTTTTCGCTAAAATCGATTTACCGCAAGTGTCACTTTATATAATTAATTTTACACATTTTTACAATTTTCTAGAAAACGTTTCTGATGATTTTGGTTGAATTCTTCATATAAATGTACAATTAAATAGTCTTTAATATCAGATATTATCCTGTATCCTCATTGAACAGGATTTAAATAAAGAATTTTCAAAAAGGCTTCCTCTAAAATACATTTAATTTTGTTTATTTCAAATAATTAGTCTTTTATTGTTAGTAGTAATAAAAAATGTATAAATATAAAAAACTATGGAAGAATATGATAATAAACTAAAGGAGAATTATTTTTCCAAGTTGAGAACAAATTTCCGGAAATAAGAGTAGTAATATAATGTATAATATACTGTAAAAGTAAAGATTTTATAAAAATTAATATCCAACATATGAAGTGTTAATGGAGACTGACGAAAATCGCACACACTTAAGTGATTGTAGTAGTTAATAATTTCTACTTATGTAATATTTAATATAATTTTCATGGAAATTTTTTAAATTTCACAAGCCCTACTTGAGCAGAAATTAATTTAAACCTAAGCAGGATTGGTAATTGAGAATTGTGTGATTCGCGCAACGTACCAGATATTTTTCCTTTATTAATAAATTTGAAATTAATATAAAATCACACAATGGTAATTTTCTGCCAAAAATATTTCGGCGGGGAACATGTCTGGCAAGTCAAAATTCACGAAATTGTGTTCTATGACATTATTTATTGGACAATTGAGTAATGTAGGGCTAATTTTTTTGTATTCACTATGAAAATTAAAGCTCTTTTAAGGCAAACTATTTTCAGATAAGATAACTGAAGCGAAAATAAGGTTTTAAATATGAATTCTGTTCAACGTAAAATATTGTAATTTTATTTTTTTGAATCAGTGCTCAATACTATATAACAAACAATTCTCTACATCAAGCCCTTATTATCTCATTTGTTTTAGACCTTATTCCATCCAAACACTCTAAATTTCATCAGAACATTACTCAGCGTTTTAATCCTTCGGCACAATCCATATTTAACTCCACTCATCCCTCCAATCTTTCTGGAAGATTGAAACAGCAGAGTCCCTGAGACCTTTTGTAGAAATGTATATTGGAGGTCTGGCAATGGTTAGATATTCCACTCAAGTCCTGAGCATTCATTTACGCGGATGTGAGAAGCGCTGGGATCTTCTGGAGCAATGCTTTTCTCTCGACAAGTCTGGTTCGGAGTTCCTCTGTCCGATTATAAATATTTTAGTCTGAGTTTAAGCTGTTTATTTTACTTTAATAAATTACTTTTTTTATTTATTACACTACTACTGTTTTATTTGTTTATATTTTAAGTTAATAAGGTGTGAATGAGCTCATTTATCATTATTACTATTGCTCTTGATTGAGAGATAATGTTATTAATCAATAAAAACAGTTTTCCACAAAAAAAAATTTGAAAACAAAACTTTGGTAATGAGGTATAGATGGGACCCGTGGATCTGGTTCGAATCCGGTATGGAAGATAATTAATTTATTTAATGTTTTATCAGCCGTGAATAACTAGCCCCTATTTGATTGATTTATTAAGATTTAAGTTAATATATAAACAAATTTCAAGATTGGTTCAAAAGAAACAAATCAAATTTTGGGAAGAAATTGTATTTTTACTTTACTTTACAATGGGTCATGATATATTATGATATTATTAATCGTTATAAGCAGTAATCTTTATAGACATGGACAAAACTGGTTATTTAAATATTTTAAAAAAAAAGTAAATAAATAAAGTAATAAATAAATTAAATATAAAAGTTAATTGTTCTAGTAAAATGTAAAAGTAAGTAAGGATTGAACAACTTATTACTTTGTCAGCAAGACAATAACCACACCAATGTCCAATTGTTTTAGTTCTTGGGAAATTTTCGACCCATAATAAAGATTATTTTTTATTTCATTTGATACAAATTACAAACAATAGTTGGAATCTATGAAAGTTGATATGAATTCAACAGGTCTCGTCCAATGGTCTTATAGGTTGGTCTTATTATAAATCTGATAACCTATACGTTATAATTGAATTTACAAATAGTGAAGACATATTGCAATTTTAATAAATAAATAAATAAGTCTTACATTTCAGCGTGGATGAAATTCATATAAAGATATATAAGGTAAGGCTTCTGACTTACATGATATCAGAAGACCTCCACAAGATTAAACCTCTATATTGGGTTTACTGTTATGTAATAGTTATGTAAGCTTTACACGTGTGTGGCATTATTAAGGGTTTCAAATTTAATATTAATTTATTTATTTCAATCACATTTTGTTTTTATTATTAGTCAAGTTATGAGCAGCGCCCATAGAAATATGTTTTATAGTAACACAATTGAGCATTGACTTAGGACATTTCAAAAGTTATGACTCAAGTTATGTTCTCAATAAATTATTGCTTAAAATAATCCATAAAATAAAGAGGGGCTCACCCAGCCTCTATAAAGTGGGTAACCTTAATTGGAGGAAAACAGTTGAGCGTGATCTCGCCCAAATCAACTTCTTGCACAACCGTTGGCTTAGAAACATCCTCAGCAAGTATTTTTGTTTTTTTGGCCGGCTTTCGGACCCTTAGGGCGGTCCTGATTATGAGTAAAGACTATATGTAACAGATGATATACAAATTAAATGGATTTGCCACTACAGCAATTATTTTTAAAACATTTTTTACTTCTTTTAAATATTTAGTTTAAACCTATTTCCATTAATAATAAATTTATTTTGCATTATTAAGGTTCTCTTGACTATCTCTGCATGCGTTATTGTATTTCTGTTGCATTAAGAAAAGAAAAACCTTATTTTTATCATCTTAGTAGTATGCGATTCACCCTACATTCATGAAACTATTATCTGCTAGGAAGAAAGGACTGTCCATCTTAAGGACGGTTGTAATAACTGAGAGAATATACGAATCATTATTTATTTAGTTATAATTTATTATTTATATAGTCTTATTTATTTATGCCCATCATACAATAAAATTATCTACAGGTATTCTCTAAAATCTCTGTCAGATGTTCATAAATTTTCTATCGATATAACGTAGAAACAGACAAGGGGAAGGCTATAGAGTACCCGCAATACTGAACGATTGTAGAAGTTTAGTGGGTCTGAACGAAGGCCACGGTCGGGCAAACCTAAGGGTTTTATTATTTAGTTTATATAGTGTCCATCTTAATGCTCTTAATAGCTACGAAACGTTTCCACTCATGTTAAGGATAGAACTATGCATTAAGGCTTTGGAAAATAAAATCTTGTGCATAATAATGGGTCCGAAAAAAGATCAGTCCACTAGAGAATCTAAAAGGCTACCAAGTAAACTATAAGTTGCAGAAATTACCTGGTAAATATAATTGCAATGTAATGTAAATTTAATAGGTTTGGCAAAGAAATAATTAAAAAAAAGATAATAATTCATAAATAATAATAATAATCCCGAAGCGCTGAAATGAGTACCATTTCTAAGATTAGACCGAAATGTAGATGGGAGGATTATGTTAAGTCTGACCTTTTAGAGAATGGTTTAGTCGAGAAGGGTATGAAGATAAAGATTGTTGATGTTATAAGAAGCGATCCTACGAGTTCGCTAATACTTATTATTATAAAATTATTTATTAATTTATTTATTGAACAATTGGAGGAATATATCTTATTCAATTCCCTATCTACTGCAGGTCTAATAGCCCGGTGAGACAGGCGGCACGAGGTAAATTCCTTTTGTTGTGAAGTTTGTTTTGCCGATGGGTGACAGAGGAAGGAGCGTTACAATCGATTGGCCACGCTGCTGACGGGGCATCGCCTTCCCCACACGGCTACTCATATATTTAGGCATATATTTGAAGACAAAATAGATTCTGATCCTGATTTATATTCTAATATGTATCCATATATGTAAATGTTTTTTTATTATTTTTTTTTCTTTCAATGTAAACAAAAACAAAAAACCTGAGCAGAAGAAAATACAAAATTAAAAATATCAAAATGGCGGGATGGAAGAAAAAAATGTATACCCTCAAAAGGCACTTCTCTAACACCAACTCAATTCATATATAAATTTTCAATACTCTAACTCAATTTTGAATATAAAATCCTTAAAAATCGCAGAAAAACAGATGAAAAAGCAGAAAATTTTACTGAAGTTTACCCCCACTCCTATGGTTTTTCTGCCAAAAAAACTACCATGCATACTGAATTTCAGCTGATTTGATCCAAAGAGACATTCCCGGTAATTGGAAGTGCCCAAATTAATGTAGAAATATATATATATATATATATATATATATATATATATATATATATGTACATATAAAATATAAGATCTCCCTCCTCCGATGACTCTCTATATAATACACAAGTCTATTATTTTCGGCGAAAAAACGACAAATGACACATTACAACTTGTAATTAAAAAATGACATACCTACAAATCTATCCAAGTAAAATAAAACCCTTCTTAACAATTATATATATTTTTTAGGGGGGGGGGGGGAGAGGGGAAGGGCGGTGAATTTTCCAAACTGGAGATATAAAATAAAGCAGTTTTAGCGTATTTTTTTTTTTTTTATCAGCCCCAGTGGCCCACTGGACGAATAGATTCAGCAAGTGTCGATGTATTTTCGCCTTTTATTAACCAAAAAAACTTGATCGAAATCGACGACGGACACAGCGTGCACTTCATTAGTATTTCGCTCGAATAGACAATATATATATATATATATATATATATATATATATATATATATATATATAGAGAGAGAGAGAGAGAGAGAGAGAGAGAGAGAGAGAGATCAGGAATAAAATAAAAACTGATCTGACCCTATTCCCGATGCACTTAAACAATATTTTACTTTTTTATTATTTTTATTTAAAGAAATTCACAACTGTGAACGGATATACCACAAGTAAATGTGAGAATAAGTACATAAAACTTGATAATGACGTGTGACCCATGACGTCCTACCCATTGGTAGCACTTCGATGACTTCTATGTAAGGAGGTCTCGCGGCCATTTTCTTTTCAGACGCCTCGAAGGATCATCGAGAATAGTTTGGGATGAAAGGTTAGATACTAGTGGGTTACTGTGGGTAAGAAGTTTGTGATTAAAAGAGCTATATGTATTTAGGGCCAAGTCTGTAACAAAGGGATTATTTAGGTCTTTATGGATAATTTTATTTGCAGCAAAATTAGGAGGATTAAGGATTCTGCGAAGAATTTTGGATTCAGTTGACATCCGCTCAAGGATCAATCTAATTAGGGATTGATAAATTATTTGCCACTTCTATAAATTTGTTTTATTGAAAACTAGTTTCGAATGTTACACATTCATCTTCAGTTCTAAAAACACATAAAAAATGCTTATTTGGGATTTTTTTTGTGTGTTTTTAGACATGAAGATGAATGTATAACATTCGAAACTAGTTTTCAATAAAACAAATTTATAGAAGTGGAAAATAATTTATCAATCCCTAATTAGATTTTGGATTGTAAGGATTGGATACGGGAAGAATTTGATAGCTATATTATACTTTAATCCTGATTTCGTATTTTTTTTTTTTTATATTTAGATAAATTTACAACTGTGTAAGAATATACAACAAGTAAATGTAATATGAACATAACACTTGATAGTGGCATGAGAAGGAGCTACCTATTGGTAGCACTTCGGTGATTTCTACGTTAGGCCACGCGGCTATCTAATATAATAATTGTAACCTTTTAATTATTATATATGTAAATCAGTTAATTTACATAGGTTGGCAATTAATTGCTACTGTTTTGTAAGTATACAGCAACATACCTACTCGATTTTTATATTTCAACTTGGTTTTTCGACGAGTATGAGCCGACATAATTTCCTCTTTTGGTATTAATTGATCCCAATTAAAACTCACTATAACCGCTTCAAACTAATGTTTCATACCCTCAGCAGATAGACCTTGAAGAGAGCTTTCGATTGAAACTTGAACGAACGTAGTAGGGGCGTACGCTGTTTTTTTTGGGTTAGAGGTATTTAATAAGAAGAAGGCAAGCAATCACCTAAATATCTATAATCGCCGAATTGGGAGTAAGTTTTAAGGATAAGCTTAAAAATTGGATAAAAAATTATTGTCTAAGATTACGAAAAATATTACTTGATACTATTGAATTTTTATTTTTTATACATTCCGGAAAGGGTATATCCTCAATCTATTGCCCCGCGTACCACTGGAGCGTAGCTGCTCTAGTTTGTCAAAAATTATAATACTATGCCAATTATAAAAGTTGAAGAAATTAATCCAATATTGTCTCTTGATCAACCCTGTGCCATCGATTATCAAATCAAAGCAATTTTTTTTAAAATATAAAGATAAATAACGCTTTTTATAAAATTGCATTATCAAAAGAAAAAAACAGGCAACAAAAAAATTGAAGATATAAGAAATGTGAATATTTCAGTTGTAGGAAATGAAGATGATAAGACACATTGGCAATTGTGACGTCGGAACGAAATCACGTAGCACATCTTGGCCCAAGGACGGTGAGTCTTCGGCGCGGCTCATTTTCTGTATTTGGTCTAGCTCGGCCTTCAATATCTCAGGTCATAATCTTTCACAGCCAGGATAAATATCTTCATAAAAAAAAATATACTATGAGAGGCGTGAAGATGCCAAAGGGGATAAAACCATTTATTGCCTTTTTTAATGATTTACACACAGTTTAGCGTCCTCCTTAAGATGGTACATCAATCTCGATCCCCCAAAACGTGCAAAATCTGATCTAATTTTACGTTAAAAGTTTGGGTTGAGTTTTAGAATGAGATACATCACCGTTTCTTAAAACAGCCGCTAGGAGCGCCACATAAGAAAGAAACAATTAACTGTAGGAAATGCTGATGTTATGTTATTGATTTTAATCAATTTTTTTGTCGTAATCTTGGAGAAAAATCCTGAAGTAAATACGACGCCATCGAGAGAAAAGCTTCAGAACGGAATATGTTGAAATATCAGAGAATTTACTATTGTACATTCCATTTACCATTTTTTAACATTTTAATAAATAAAAATTAAATAATAAATATAATTTAATAAATTAATTAATAAATTTGAATCTATTAGATATACCGTTCCTGTAGCTTGTGTTTGGATATTGAAATGTAAACACCACACACAAAAACAATTAAAATGTTCCATTATCGGCCATTGCGATATAAGTTTTTTTTTTTTAATTCTACTCAACTACTGATGAGGTTTGAATCCCTTCATTATCTGCTATTTTGCTTCAATGTATTTACATCTTAATTTATATTTATTTTTAGCTCATACAAGGTGTTTTTATTATAAACTATCTTATACCGAAATCACAAAAGTTAAAATACTTTTCGAGGCTTGTTATAAAAAATAAAAAAATGCTAAAAAAAATGTATATCTTCAGAAATTAGGTACCTGTAATTTTCATTTCTTTTTACTTCCTGGTACGCAGTAAAGGGAGTATTGTAATGGCGAAAATTTTCGTTTTTCATATTTCAACGGAAATATCCATTTTGACTGGTTTCGTCGTGACGTATACGAACGTTCGATCGTGCGTATCTCGCATAACTCAAAAACTGTTAGCCGAAAGTTAAAATTTTGTATTTGAGATTGTTGTAAAATCTAATTGTGGACCTCCTTTTTTTGTCACTACACCGGAAGTGGTACTTTACTTGAAGGTAATAATTGATTATCATAACAAATTAAATTAAAATATAATGGAATGATTTCCAAATTTAGTATTTATGATTTATATATTCATTTAAATAACATACTAGATTTTGGTATAAATTGGCGAACTGGAAACGGCACTTTACTTAAAGGACATAATAAATTTTCATCAAGAATTATATTAAAATATAATGTAAAACGTCTCAAAATTTGGTAAATAAGACTTTTACATCAATATAAATAATATACAAGATTTTGGTTAAAATTGGTGAGCCGGAAGAGGTACTTTATTTGAAGGTCATAATTAACTGACATCAAAATTTATATTAAAATTAAATACAGAGATCAAATGGTTCGGTGATAAAGGTTACAAGCGCGATTATTTTCGCACTCTAATTTTAAAAAACTTATTATTTGTTTTAAGTATTAAAATTGAGTGTAAAATACTTGATTTCCTCCCAAATTGTGAGCTGAATAAATCTGCAGCAGGAGAATAAGATATAAGCTAAGCAGGTTCTTCCGCTTAAAATGTGGATACTGTCGATTTCCAATGCTTTATCTAGTGATATCGGCAGTTCTAATATCACGGAACACGAAGAAATCTCTTAGAAATTTGCTATCTACTGAAACAAAACAACATATAATAACGGAATGAGACCTCTAGAAACAAGGGCTTTTGTGTGTGCAGGTCTGTGATTGTCAATAGATGTCGCGACGCTGAGTGTCGTTTTTGAGATACTGTTATCTTCGGAAACTAGTAACCAAATTCAGGAATATGGTTTGAGCCACCGATTTATAGTTTAATAGGCGTACAAGAAGTCATGCGGTGTCCACAACAGATATTTTTATTTACTTTTCAGATTATTGTTTGATATTAATGTTAAATTATTATTGTCATGAGTGTCTTTCCTTGCTAATTGGATTTTTTTCATATTCCCCAGCAGGATGGAATAAATCCAATTTGAATTAATTTTTTTTTAATTTATTTTTTGGAAAAACTAAACAATATTTCTGAGTTAGTTTAGAAAATTCTGATCCAATAATAATTGTTCAAAATAACAATAAACTGCTTTATTTTTTTTTATTATTATTCTCCGACTTTATTTGCAAAATAACGTTTTCACCCAATAATTTCACACATATTAAAAACTTATTGTAGCCAACTTGCTTCTACGGGAATGAAGTTGGACACTTATGTAAGTTGGACACTAGTTCTCTAAGCTATTTATTAAAAAAAAAAAAATATTTTGGTAGCATTTTAATGAAAAATCTGGTAAATTTTATGAAGACGATGGTTAAAATTCGGATTGATTAAGTAGTTTTAGCAGTTAGCGGTTACAATAGAAAAACGGCCTGCCCTTTAAAATAATGGTATGATAAGATCAACTGAGACAGATCAGTCCAGTCCAGACAGACGTCTCCCCCGAAGTACCCGAAGTAATTGCCAGTAATACAGGCCCAGTCGTTGCCCTCCCCCCACCAAGATGGGAGCATGCAAAATTCCTTTCGCATTCCCTGGTCGGACCTGCTGCGTTGGTGAGGTAGTGGGCGAACTTACGGCTTATCCGGAATCCGACCTCACTGGGCCACTTAACTTCTGTATCCGGGAATCAGTCATACTTTAAAAAAATATATATATATATATATTTTGCTAAAATACTTGCCAAAACGAAAGTCGTTTTACATGGAATGCAATGAGATGATTCAATACAAATCTTTACATATTTTAAATACCGTTTTTCTCAATGGAGTAAAGTTTTCCAAGGATCGGTTTCTTAGCCAATGGTTAATACAACTTTATGTTAAACCTAACCTAATCCAGGACGAAGGAACCGACCTTAAATAGTTAGAAAGTTGTATATTGGAGAAATTTAAAAAATCTAGTGCGGTGCGCGCCTCACACATCTTTCGCTTACTATCCTATTATAATAATCCATTTAGTAAAATAATTATAAAGAGTTTACATAAACACTATTTGCAATATTTCCAGCACTTTTCCTCTTCTTTCTCAAAATTCGAATAAAATAGTTTTTTTAACATTTGCAGTACGACAATTCTGTGCACTATATATTTTGGTTTTTTCTGGCTGAAAATAAATTTTAAAAGTTCCCATAGAAATTCCATTTAGTTTCTATGGGAACATTTCGTTTCCATTAAAAAATATATATGTAGAAATTATTAAGTTAATAATTTCTAATTTTATTTTATTACATGGCATTATTACAGAGCATATTGTAGAGAACAGGACGAGGGTGGACACACCACATATTACTTTTCGTAATTCCGGCTCTAAGGTTACTAATTGTTAATTAAAACAACAAAACTAGTGTGAACACGTTTGGCGGGAAATGTCAGTGATTTCCAGACTAGAAACGATAATGAATTTAACAAGAGTAAGGCTCTGGCAGGAAATTTAAACTTTCACAAAGGAATGAGAATCGGATTTTGGGGCAGGGATAAAAGGAGTCGCGGATTAAAAGAGTATTGCTCTTTATATTTCCTTATAAAGGAATAGGATTTTACTTTTCTTACCTTAAAAGACTTACAAAACTGGTACAAACATCATCATACAAAATCTAGCCTAGACGCGTCATTGTCCTTACAAAGGGTGTAGCTAGTAAAAAAAGGTGCAATTTCGGACAGGGCAAAGGAATGAGAATTGGGTGGTTTATGACCAATTGAAATAATGGTATTTAGCGATGATGCAGTATGATAAATAAAATTAATGCAGTAGTAGTACATGACATATATTGTCATAAAAATTGTCTATTTTTTAGAATAATCAACCATATATTCTAAAAATTATTTTATTTTTCTTCTATATAAATAACATTTTATTTATATATTAATAATAACATAATTTTATTTTGTTATTATTAGAAGATCCAAAACAAAGCAATATGTCTCTCAAATATCAGTTAATTAAATCATATTATTAATTGTATATTGAACTGTTTACGTGTCTCTCCATTTCGTTAATTTTAGAAAGAAACCAGCCCTTTAACTTCTAATCAGGCCTCCCACATCCTAAGGCAGGGCACCGGTATTAAATATGAGGCTGGGCCCTCTCTCATGGGAGGTGTGTATGTGCTTGTCAATATATCATTATATTAGATATACCAAACGATATACCTAATGATATTTTAATTTTTAGAAACCAAATATTAAACTCCAACGGAAAACAAATTAAATGTACTGAGCCCCTTGAACCTTCGGGCCCCGGGGGGAGGAGGCGCCAGCTTCTAAAACAAGCTCCACACTAGTGGCTAATCGTTGGTCAGAATTTGCCACTAGTATGGATCAGATAATTTGTGAATGTTTGTTTACCGATGAAAGTACTAGCTGGCCATTGCTTGTGTTTGCGCTCGTGTTGGCCGCGTTGAGCGATTTTCATTCACACATCTAAAGGAATTTCTCTTGCTGTTGCCTAACGTGTTCCTCATTTTTACATAAATAACGGATTTTAAAATAATTGTTACTTTAAAGTTGGCAATTAAATTATCGATGATTGATAACTTGATAACTTTTGGTCATTAATTCGGTTAATTCGTACATACTTTTGCCAATCTATTCTTCTAAATAGCTTTCAAAAACAATATTTTTTTCAAACTTTATATGTATTTAAGTAGGCTTTAGTTGTATCATCAGGGCTAAGAAAATGACAAGGTAAAAATAGTTGTAACAACAGTGGCATTACCAGTAATAATAAAAATATTAAACAATAAGATGAAAAAATAAAGTATAAAGAAAAACATGCTAATAGATAATGAAAAAAAGGGTATTTAACATTATTGTGAAAATGTAGAAAGAATTCATTGAATCAATAGAAAATATTGACAATTATTTTAAATACCCTTTTTTCATTATCCATTAACGTATTTTTCTTTATTTATTATTATTCGCATTATGATTAGCATATTTTTCTTTATACTTTAGTAATGTTATTTATGCTTAATACTTGATTAACATATTTTTCTTTATTTCTTATTATTCACATTAATATTATAATCGCATATTTTTCTTTATATTTTTCATCTTACTGTCTAACTTCTTTATTATTACTGGTACGGCCACTGTTGTTACATCAATTGTTATCTTATTTTTTTCTTTAGCCCTGATGTGGCCTAAAATTTAGGCCGAAACGTCGGCACACATTATAATAAGTTTTTTCTTATTTGCGTGATTGTTTATTGACCGCGCCCCCAAGCAAGATTCTCTAACATACATTTTCCACGGTCAACCATACTCACACCATTGTTTGTGTTGTTTTATCAAATGTAATAATATATGTTTTAGAGTTGGTGAATATCCACATTAGCAGCCAACAGTTTGTCAAGGAGCATTTCAAAAGTTTTTCAAATATGAATGTGAAAACAGAAATGAACGAAAGGGGCATACACACATATTGGCAAGCCGTTTGACAAATCGTTGGCCGATTCTTTGTGAAAATATATCGTTCATATAACAGAACCCTGGCAGTCCAATGTGTACGACTAGAGAGAAAATTAATGAGAAAAACATCCAAAGATGTTCTAAGGTTGTATAAGCATAAAAAAATATGGCATTAACAAATTATGCTAGATCACGATATTGTACTGGGGTTATAGACGATAAAGGGAATTAATTTCTATCTATGTGGCATTACAAAAACAATTATGTTGCCCTTTAATTATTGAAAAAAAAACACTTCTTCTATTTACATAAGAATTATTATAAAAAATTCCAAAAAAAAAGTGACAAAACCTAGGTTGCATTAGTTTTTCTTCGATTAATACTGACCTAGACTCGGCACGTCTATAAAACGGAGACTGGACTATCCTTTATTGCCAATAAGTGCATTTACTGCCACAGTAACTTTCTACGGTACTCCTAAAAATAAAATCTGTGGTTCAGCATATACATAAAGTGACAATACCGAATACACCAAAACTTCAATCCTTAAAAATTTCATCTGAAAATTAAGAAAGTAACGGCCGAATAGGCGGTTACCAAGGGTGAGAAGTAAAGTTTATTTAAGTTAACATTTGAAACGACTACTGCTATTTTTGGAACAGTTAATAAATTAAAGTCTCTGTTATACGTAAAAATTTGATATAACTCACATAAAGGATTAAATTTTATTATTTTAGAGAAATATATTGTGTATATTTGTTGATATATATGTATATATATATATATATATATATATATATATATATATATATATATAAGTTAAGTGGAGAGTTTAGGATTATGGGGAAAAATATATAAATAAACATAGCAAATCCTATATAAGGCTGTAGAAAAGTAAATAAAGGCAGTTGTATTCCAGACATTGTGGCGTTCACATCATTCTCCCTTTTCTCTTTTTTTTTGCGTTTCGTGTCAAACAGGTTTTAACTGGTGCCGAAACCCGGGACCTTTAGATATTCGCGAAACCCGACGAAAATTAATTTAGTCTCGCTAAGATAGATGCCGCTTCGACCAAGTACACTAGACGAAGTGGTACGCGAGATCCAGGGCGAATTCCAGACGTCATCCCGAATGTCAGAAGAAGGCAACACCTCGGCAGCAGCTAGCACCGAGATGATGCAAGCAGTTAATGCGGAGATGATGAGGTTGGAATGGATGCGGATGAGGACCGCAACAGCCACCTACTTGAAGAGCGCCATAGCGGAGTTAGAGAAGTTTGGAGGCGAGATCGGCCACCTTAACCATTTCCTAAAGAGAGGCCAACAAATCCATGTCCTGCTGGAGTCCAAGATAACAGCATGGCTAGTAGACCAACTCGATGTATTGGAGTTGCGGGCATCGTTAGTAGGAAGGGTGCGACGCAGCATACTAAATCACATCCAGGCAGACGAACTAACGGCATGGGACGAAGTAGTGCGGCGGCTGAAACAGGCGTATGGCGGAGGAAGATGGTCACCGGAAGAAGACCTGTACCGGCTGTTTACAGAAACCCGGCACACAGGCCAGTCAGGTTATTCATTTGCGGCAACGATGTTACGCCAATATATCGCCATAGCGGAGAAAATAGTCGAGACCGTCGGTCAGGCAGAAGCGGGACAACAGCTAGCCATTTACGATAAGATCTTGAAAGTGCAGCTAGGAAGGAACTTAAAAACTAGGGAAAAGTTCGCTGCAGAAAAGACGTTCCTAGACTGTGTCCGGGAAATCATGGATCGAGAGGCTCGTGAACAGGAGGAAGATGAGGCCCAACCAGAGCACGCGTGGCAACAGGCAAGGCCAAGGCAAAGAAGAGCGTTTCGGAGGCCTTCACCAAGGAGAGATGAGCAGCGCAGTGGCCGAAAAGGAGAGCACGGCTCACGCAGAGACGAGCGCGGATCTCATAGGAGGGAGGAAGAGCAAAGATTCACCTCTCGGAAGCCACGTAGAGACGACAGAAGATGCTACGAGTGCAGTAGGACTGGTCACATTGCGGCGAACTGTCCGTCGGTGAAATGTTTCGAGTGTGGCGAAAAAGGGCATGTGGCACGGGCATGCCCTTGGATGCATTCGAAGAGGCCACGGGAGGAACCTATGGAGGTTAACGCTCATCGGACGAGGCACGCGCGTCGCACGACATCATCGAGCTCAGAGGGGACGTCATCGCCATCGAGTTCCAGTGGAGAGGAGGAGGAGCAGCCGACTTCATGGGCCCAAATCACCAAGGGACGGAGCAGCAAGAAGGTACGGCCGACAGCAGCGATGGCGAGGAAGGAGACCCAAATTTGAGGAGACGCGGGCAACCCCAGAGGCTGTAGATATGAGGTAAACACTGTGTGTAATGTGTGGGATAGGTTGCCCATAGTAGAGGGGAGTCAGGGGGGGGGGTTAAGGCCCTCATTGATACGGGAAGTACGAGTACGCTCGTGAGCAGGGGGATGCTGGGATGTACTGACGTGATAGAGAAATGTAGATGTTCTATAACCACCTTGAGCGGATCTTGCGCGGTGCTAGGGGAATATCGATGGAACTTGCGGGAACTAACAGGGCGCGACCTAACAATGACTGTCCACGTGCTGAGTGAATTAGCACCCCAGTATGACGTTTTAATAGGATGCGATGTCCTAGACTCGGTGGGTTTTCGGTTAGGGGGGAGGAAAGGCAACTGGGAAATACAGTTGGGGAATAAGACGCACCAGGGTCGGTTCCGGACAGCGCAGTCATGTCTTCGCACGACTGCCCTCACGGCGGGGGCAAGGGGCGGCAGGATGGGGCAATTGCTTGAGGAATTTAGGGATGCGTTTTATGAGGAGGGAGGGACATTACCGGCCACTGGAAGGACATGTCACGAGATTAATTTAAAGGAGAATAAAATTTCGTATACTAAGGGGCGGAGATATCCTCAGTCATTAACAGCGATAATCCAACAGGAGATTCAGGACCTTTTGCGCCAGGGAATCATTCGAGAGAGCACTTCCCCATTTAGTAGTCCCCTATGGGTAGTGGAGAAACGGAAAACCGATCCGCAGGCGGGACCCTCATACCGTCTCGTTGTGGACTACCGAAAACTCAACGAAAACACGGTGGACGAGAGGTATCCGTTACCACGCTTAGAAGACATGCTGGACAAACTCGCGGGCGCTCGGGTGTTCTCAACGCTCGACCTTAAAGCGGGGTATCACCAAGTGCGCATGCGCCGCGAGGATATCGAGAAGACGGCGTTTACATTCGGTAGGGGCCATTACGAATTTTTGCGCATGCCATTCGGGCTCAAAAATGCACCCCTCACCTTTCAAAGACTCATGGATGAGTTTTTACGCGGCCTGGGGGAAAACTTCTGCCAAATCTACATGGACGATTTAATTGTTTTTAGTCCATCCCCCGCGATGCACGAGAATCATCTCCGTGCGGTTTTTTCGAGAATTAGAGAATTCGGCCTTAGACTGTCGGAATCGAAGTCCGTATTCTGTCAGAAACAGATAAAATTTTTGGGACACATAGTGTCGGCCGATGGGGTACGTCCGGACCCAGCGAGGGTCGAGGCAATTTCTAAGGTACAACCACCCTCTAATCAGAAAGCACTTAAGAGTTTTCTAGGCATGATTAACTATTATCGAAGGTTTGTTCCTCACGTAGCGGATACGATAGCGTGCCTGACTCAATTATTGAAAAAAGGACGGCCGTTCGTTTTTACGGATGAGCACCTCCGGTGTTTTGAGCAATGCAAACGTGCACTTATGGGGGAACCGGTGCTGGCCTTTCCGGACTTTTCCCGCGAGTTCGTTGTTACCACCGACGCGAGCGACAAAGCACTCGGGGCGGTGCTATCACAACAGGATAGTTCAGGGGATCGCCCAATTGCATTCGCGAGCAAGCAGCTCTCTGACGCGGAGACCCGGTATAGCGCCTTGGAGCGTGAATTACTCGCAGTGGTCTGGGCTGTCGAATACTTCAAGCCTTACATTTTTGGACGGCATTTCACAATTCGTACGGACCATAAGCCCTTACTGTGGACTGAGGGTCTGAAGGAGTCGTCAGCACGGGTGGGGCGTTGGAAGGAAAGGTTACGTGCCTACTCGTTCTCTATCGTCCACCAGAAAGGTAGTAAAAACGTTGTCGCCGATTGGCTGTCTCGAGCGATATACGCGAACCCCTTACACGACGGCGTGCCATCGCAGGATCCTGATAGCCGCGACAGTGAACATGTAGACGAGGACACAGTGGATGCTGACGAGACCCTGGGTATGGTGAGACCATCCCAACTCCCCGAAAGTGATTCGCCTGTTAATCGACATATTCGGCAGATTATATGGAAAACCCGAACCGCAGGTATCTCTAAATCGGAGCACGAGCGTTACGGACGGCATAGAATCGTCACAGTGTGGACTGTAGCCTCGATAACCCCTAACGAGATTTCAACGATCCTGGAATCGACTACTAAAAGGGGAAAGACCTATCACTTATACGTCGGTAATAAGACGGTTTTGGAGCGCATAAGGCACATGTGGGAAACCGAACGCGTAGGAGGGGATAGGAACTTCGTTTTATGTAGGCACCTGGTCGAGACGATCAAGGACGAGGGACGGCAGCGGGAGCTGGTGCGCGCTTACCACGAAGGCAAGACGAATCACAGGGGGGTTCCGGAAACGTTGGCTGCGCTTCAACGGCGATATTATTGGCATCACATGAAAAGTTCCATTCGCGCGGTACTTAAAGAATGCACGGTGTGCCATCGGGCCAAATACGACCGACACCCCGTGGTTATTCACCCGGAAATAACTCCGACACCGAACTCCCCGCTGTTAGACGTTCAAGTGGACGTATTTTCCTGGGAGGGGTCACACTGGCTTACGGTTTTAGATACCTTTAGCAAACTGGCCATGGCGTATCCGCTTGAGTCCAGGACTGCCGACGCCATTTGGGAAGGGTTGTTGCAATGGATCGCCTGTTACGGGGTGCCCCAGAAGGTGACTTCAGACGGGGGGAGGGAATTCCGAAACAGTCGTACTACTACGGAATGTGCCGAACTTCAGATCGACTGGCATTTCAACTCTCCGGGGAATCCACAAGCAAGGGGAGCTATAGAAAGGTTCCATAGTACGATAGGAGAGCACTTACGGCTATTCCACATCCATAGGGAACTAGGACCGGAGGCGGCGATGCCGAGGGCGATCCTGGCATACAATAATACTATTCATGCGGCTACGGGGTTCACACCAGTCGAGGTAGTGTTCGGACATCCCCTGCGCAACAGGGGCGATCTCTTAACGGCAATGACGACACAATTGCGCGACACGGTATCACATAGGCGGCGGCGGTTGGGGGAGATTACTGCGAAGACTCGAAGTAGAATCGCTCAAGGGAAGGAATCAAGAGCCGTGCGGGTTAGTATGGCCACGCCAGATCAATCACATAGGATCAAGCTGGGTGCGACCGTTTACCGCCGCCCACCTTCTCGTAGGACAAAAGGGGAACCCCGGTACGAGGGTCCGTTCAGGGTGATAGCACTCAAGGAACACAATATTGTATCGATCCAAGAGATTCAGGGCGCACAAAGAGTGCGACATACCCATGTCAGGCATCTCCGCATCCCTTTGGACGCGGGTAACAATTGAGATAATCGTGAAAGTGTATATAGTGCAGTGAATAGAGCACATAGAAGTTATCCTTTTGTTAACTCGGCCTAGTTTTAAGTCTTGTTGTATATAGTTTTATGGGCCTTTGTGTAAATTAGTAATTATAAGTAGTTTTAGTTATAAGTCTGTAATTTTTGTTTTGTGGGTTGTTTTAACAGTTTGTTTTTCTTTTGTAGTAGTATGGTACTGGTTAAGCATTATGTAGTTATTTGTATATATCTTTTGGTTTCTGTATATTTTATTTTGTGCTGATGTTCATTTATATATTTTTTCTCAGAGTTGGTGCGGGGGAGTTAAGTGGAGAGTTTAGGATTATGGGGAAAAATATATAAATAAACATAGCAAATCCTATATAAGGCTGTAGAAAAGTAAATAAAGGCAGTTGTATTCCAGACATTGTGGCGTTCACATCATTCTCCCTTTTCTCTTTTTTTTTGCGTTTCGTGTCAAACAGGTTTTAACTGGTGCCGAAACCCGGGACCTTTAGATATTCGCGAAACCCGACGAAAATTAATTTAGTCTCGCTAAGATAGATGCCGCTTCGACCAAGTACACTAGACGAAGTGGTACGCGAGATCCAGGGCGAATTCCAGACGTCATCCCGAATGTCAGAAGAAGGCAACACCTCGGCAGCAGCTAGCACCGAGATGATGCAAGCAGTTAATGCGGAGATGATGAGGTTGGAATGGATGCGGATGAGGACCGCAACAGCCACCTACTTGAAGAGCGCCATAGCGGAGTTAGAGAAGTTTGGAGGCGAGATCGGCCACCTTAACCATTTCCTAAAGAGAGGCCAACAAATCCATGTCCTGCTGGAGTCCAAGATAACAGCAGGGCTAGTAGACCAACTCGATGTATTGGAGTTGCGGGCATCGTTAGTAGGAAGGGTGCGACGCAGCATACTAAATCACATCCAGGCAGACGAACTAACGGCATGGGACGAAGTAGTGCGGCGGCTGAAACAGGCGTATGGCGGAGGAAGATGGTCACCGGAAGAAGACCTGTACCGGCTGTTTACAGAAACCCGGCACACAGGCCGGGTTTATATACATATATATATATATATATATATATATATATATATATATATATATATATATATATATATGTACAAAGATATATGTTGTATCTGGAAAAAGAAATTAATAAATACAATACCATTTTTAAGACAATACTGAAAGGGAAATGTAAGCGTGAAAGTAAGAATGGAAGAGAAAGGTTCGTTAATTATTTACTTAGCGCTGTGAACAATCCAATTAAGTATACCACTCCATTTTTTTTTTTCAATTCTAGTCGGAACATATACATGGGAACATGTTGAACGTGGAATAAGAGTTTCATAAACTCCACAAGAGCAAGTATAGCTGATATTTTATCCATAGAATTTTTTTTTTAGATTTATTCGAAGATTGATTAGTAAATTGAATTTTAAAAAACGCTGTAAATTATTACGCTATGGTTAATTGCTTCCGAATAAATTTCTTCAGTGACCAAAAATAATTGAAATTAATGAAAAATTATTAAATTGATGTTTTTTTTATATGGACAAAACGACAAATGGTAGGTCGAGTTCTGAGGAACATCCTGAGGTGGCCTGTGATTCTATGCCAAATTTTAAACAAATCAGTCCAATAGTCTCAGAGAAAAGCCGCATATTTTTTATTATATTTTTGGATTAAATGTATCTTGAAACGTGCTCAAAACTCGAAAAAATATAACTCAAATTTGGAGTGGGAAGAGTTTTTTTCTTAGTCGATTACAATAATACATTTTTTTTTTTAACTTTCAATTCTTTATTCGCACCTGACATAAAAGTGTGACAATCAGCTAATATGATGGAGATAGCAGATAGGCATAGCATGTTGGGTATACATATACATATGGTATACATAGGAAAGAACAGTACATCTTCCCGGTTTTGAATTGAGGAGTTTTCTATCAAAAATTATTATAAGAGATTAATATTAATATAAGAGAGAATCTCATGGTGATGAGGCAAACTTTTGTTAAAAATGTTGATTTCCAACACCTATTTGACAGAAGAAAATTTAAGATTTGAAATAAACTGAATAATTTTCGAGTGAATAATATAAATTCGTCAAAAAAAAATCTGTGTTTTTGAGAAGTGGATATATTAACTTTTGATAGAAAACTCATCAATTAGTCTCTAGATTCAGGAAAGGGAGTCTCTCATCCAGCTCCTTTTTATCCACCTCTTAATGGGCATGTCAGCCGTAGCTATATCAATCAACTGTTATATCCGGGAAGTTAATTATGAAAACTAGAATAAAGGAATGCGTATGCATTGGTCAATAGTTGTTATTAGTCTTAGTAGCTTTTTGTTATCAGTCTTAAAATTTTGGGAAGAAAATAGTTTAGTTTTTGTAAATGCGTCTTTTCTTCTGAACCGTAAATCTGTCATTATTGAAAATAATAAACATAAAAAAATAAAATGAATTTGTTTATCTTGAGTAAATAAATTTATAGATAGTTCAAAAACTGCCGAGCCTCTATATATCGAACATGGACATTTCTTGAAAAAAAATCAACATATGGAAATTTCGATGTATAGAAAGATTGCAATTTCTCAACCTTTTCAGACTAAAAACAACTCCTGCTATTCTTTAGAGTTTAAGAAAGGCAATTCTTTGGGATTAATGATGTAACAAAGGCAATTTTTTAGGGTTAAAGAAAAACAAAACTGAACAATCAATAACACTAAAAAAAAAATGTGCAAACAACATTTGTGATCGATTTTTTTTTTTTCATATATATATATATATATTATATGAATTTTTTTGAATTTTTTTTTCAATCACATAATTTTTTTTTCATTTTTATATATATATATATATATATATATATATATATATATATATATATATATATATATATATATATAATTTAATAACGACGTGTATTAAAAATATGCAAACATACACGAAAATGATTTTATTTTTGTTTTCGCGCAAAATAGCTTCTAATGTCTTTTTGAGTATAATTCATCACCGAAGACATGTTTAGGAGCATTGTTCACAACAAAGGTAACGTTAAACTGAATTTAAAATGAAAATTTCACTTTTTATGTTAGGAAAGAAGTACACAGAATTAGGTACTCTTATGCTTCTTTTGAAACAAGAGCTTCCCTGAATTTCCATTGGTTTGCAAACCAGTTGAACATTTTTTTTTCTTAGTTAATTATTACCATTCTTATGTACGTAAACTGATTGCTCATTTGATGACAATCAATTATTAATGAGAATTTTTGTTCGATATATATAAAGTTTATGCGATATACAGTATATTTTTTTTCTAATGAAAATTCAAGGTTCCTAAAAAAAGTTCGATACATAGAATTTCAATATATAGAGGTTCGACTCTATTTGTTATAACCTCCACAGTTACGTGCTTATTCAGGTAATCGATTAACTTATAATTTATAATGGAGCTGCAATGAACACAAATGTAAAATATTTTACAAAATGAAGGACTGCAATTAAATATTTATAAATAGACACTAAATCTAATCCAATAATTGTCTAGATACCGCTTATCGTTTAGTTATAACTTGAGCAGCATGAAATCTATAGATATTTGCTGAAGCATCTTCTTATCTAATTTTCTAGGATCGTTAGCTATAGATTAGATTCGGAAAAGAAAGTTTTAATAAAACACCTGATACATCACATGGCCTCCTTGCACACCTAATAACCTATAAATTGGGACGTAAAAAAAATAAAAACACTTTCAGGTAAAGTACCAGTTCCGGCTAGCTAATTTTAACCAAAATCTATTATATTGTTTATACTAATATAAAAATCTTATATAACAAATTAAAGATGTTTTGCTTTATACTTTGAATAGATGTTGCTCACGGCTTAGCAAGCGAATATTTCATTTCTACCATTTCGTTAAGTAAAAAAAACAAACAGTTTCAGACAAAATACCACTTCCGGCAAGCCAATTTTAACCAAAATCTAGCATATCGTTTTTATTGATAAAAAGTCTTATATACTAAATTTGAGATGCTTTGCATAATATTTTAATGCATGAAGAAACTTTATTAAGATGTTCAAGTAAAGTATTCCTTCCGATTAGCCACTTTTTACTGAAATCTAGTATTTTATTTATATTGATACAAAAGTCTTATTTAGCAAATTTGCGATGTTTTGCATCATATTTCAATATTGTTTTTGATGAAAGTTTATAATGAACTTCAAGTAAAGTACCACTTCCGGTTTCCCAATTTAAAACAAAATCCAGCATATTATTTAAATAAATATATAAGTTATAAATACAAAATTTGAGAAGTTTTGCATTATATTTTAATATTATTTTTGTTGAAAATGAATTATGATCTTCAAGTAAAGTACCACTTCCGGTGATCATGTAGTGACCAAAAAGGGAGGTCCATAATTAGATGTTACAACAATTCTAAATACAAAATTTTAACTTTCTACGGCAAACGTTTTTAAGCTATGCGAGATACGAATGAACGTGAGTACAGACGTCACGACGAAACTAGTCAAAATGGATTCAGGGATGGTCAAAATTGATATTTCCGTTTAAATCTGAAAAATACGAGCAATTTCGCGATTACAATATGCTTCCTTTACTTCGTACAAGGAAGTAAAAATATAAGCAAAATTGTTTTTATCAATTCAGCGCAGATATTTCAGTGATTCTTTCCTCAACAACAACAACAACAACTTCACATGCCCATATCAGTCGTCACAATGCTATAAGAAACATATTTAACAAGTAAAAATTCCGCATTACACATTATGTGGCAGTCACAATTCTTCAATCGAATCATCCTCATTCTCGTTAAGCGTTCACACATTTGCCAAGCTTTGGCAAATAAACGCCAAGCCAAACGGCAAACCTGTAAAGAGTGTTTACAGAAGCTACATACCAAATTAACCTATCCACAAGCTACTGTTCCGGCTATTCCAACGATTGTCGATTATTAATTTAGATTTAAATTATTTTTATTTTATAAAGAAACATTTAAAAATATATAAAATAAAAACACATAAATATATAATTTATATAAATACCCAAATATGTGGATGCAACACTAGGTGCTTATGTGGTGCTTCCCGCAAGAACCAGAACGAACTCAAACACAGACATATTTAATTTGCCAAGGTTTGGCAAGGGTGTGAACGCACCTTTAGTACCAAATACTTCTTAAAACCTTGAATCGTTGGTTCTTGAAACTACAAAGGACAGTAAGTAATAAAATAGTTGTGTTAATCGCTATTCCAGTTTTTACATAGACTATACAGACATACTGAGCAATTTTTACTATGCCAAAAATTAATAACTTTCTTTGGAAAATGTACGAGTTAGTCGGCAAGAAAGTTGTGCTTTCATGAGTACCATCACTCAGTGTTATTGCCGGCAACGAAGCAGTTGATAAAGAAGCCTGTAGTGCGAGAATGAAAGAGCCTGTGACTCCAACCGAGGGCTTGAGAACATCTGATAAATGGAAATGACATTCTAAGGACGCTTTAAGTAACAAGTGGAAAAAGAAATTTTAACAATTAAAAGAGATATAAATGCATGTTGTCTTGAAGAGCCTCCTCTAGAGAAGAGTTTAGAAAAGACTAAAATAAATTTGACTACGAGATCTGTAATAGTACCTTTATTTTCGCTTAATAGTAAAGCCTTCATAATTGTATACAAAGTATGGTTCGAGTCAATATTGAGATATGGGAATTGAATGCCAAGGGGCCAATCCCGAATGATATCAATCAAAAATTACTAATTTAGAGAATAAAACATTGAAAATTATAACCAAAAAACAGTAAAAAATCGGAAAATCTAAAAACAGTTGCAACCATACCAACTAATTTTTTCTTTATTCTATGACACATTAAATATAGGTATAGCATTATGTTTATACTAATTGATAACCTATACTTATAATTTTTATTTGTCTAATTGTAAGTTAATTATCTTATTCCATAGTACTTAATTTAAATAGATATCATATTTCCTTCGAATTAATTCAGTAATTTCTGTAATATTTATGCAAACTTATTATTAATTGTAATTTATATTCATTGCCCTTCATATGTTTAATCTTCCGCATATGAGTATTAAATTGAACACATCTAATTAACCGTTGCAGCCTCTAGAATATCTGACTAATTAAAATTATAAAATATTACTGTTTTATTTTTGTACATTTATTCCTGGCACCGACTGATAGATGTTAACATCTGGGCCCTATTTCATAATAAAATACAACAGTAATATGAGTGGTAAAAGTATCAGGTGATCCCATAAGTAATGCCGGTTTTTTAAAATCTGCCTGATCATGTTGATATTATTAATGCCTCCTTTACAATTGTGTTTACGTATTTTGTTTATTGTATAATTACGTACTCTGTTTATCATGTTTTTGTCGGAGAAAGTTAGTTAGTCTATGCTAATATTTCAATTAAAATGGATCTGATGACAAATGACGGTGGACAGTAGAATGTGTCGATCCAAGTTATTCTGCTGATTCTTCAACTGCTACAATAGGATTTTCTTCAATAGCCTGCAGGAGTTGGTCGTCAAGCTCTATTGGTCGACCTGTCCGAGGCTTGTCTTCAAGTTGGCGGTTTCCCGCTCGAAACTTTTCAAACCACCTCTGTGCACTTGCCGTTCACTAATGACATTTTCTCCATTTATTTATGCAAGCTTCTGATAAGTTGAAGCAGCATTTTCTTCTTTATCGAATTCCCAAAGCGTAACATGGCTTAAGTGGGAGATCCATTTTGATTGAAATTTCAACACAGAATAACTAGCTTTCTCCAACAAAAACACGATTAATAGAAGAATACGTAATGCTATAATAAACAAAATATGTAAACACAATGCAATTGGGATTAGTAATACCAACATAAACAGACAGATTTTTAAAAACCGACATTACTTAAAGGATGACCTGATACAAGTAAAAATTTTCGTTTTTAGAGGTTACAGGTTACTTATCGTCATTAGATAATAATAATTGTATTCAATTATTTTTTTATTTCCTTTTTTATAATAAAACTATTTTAAATGTTGTCGTATTTCAACATTTCGCAGTGTCATTTCTCAGTGTCAGCTCACTTGTACTTGTATTTATGTACTAATGTGCCTATGTAACAAGATGTTATATAGTTGATATACATTGTTAAAACATTGTTATGATTTTGAAACACGATAACATTTTAAATAGTTATATTAAAAAAAAACAGTAAGCTAAAGAAAAAAAAATTAATAAAATTATTATTATCTAATAACGATTAATTACCTGTAATTTCTCAACGCGAGCCTTTCCACTTGTACTTTTCTCGATTATACTTATACAGTAGAGCGTCGATTATCCGAACTAATGTTGTCAGTGGTGGTTCGGATAATCAAAAGTTCGGATAATCGATATTCACGTACTCGCACACACACACACACTTATGAGCCATATACAAATACTATTTAACGAAGCAGTTTCTGAGAAATAATTAAGGATGGTTTTCTTTATAGACAAATAATTTTATTTTTCGTTTAATTTTATTCAAAATAACAATAATTTTAACAACACCAATAAGTAATTAGCATGATCAAATTAATTAAAATTACGCACATAAAAAAAAAAATAATAAATAAAAAAATGCCGTTCCGATAATCGAACGTTCGGATAATCGACGCTCCACTGTACTTTATTATGAAATAGGGCCCTAGTCGTACAGAATTACTTATTATTTTCTGAATAAACTGTATTATATTCTTAGATGGATACCTAATGAGAGATCTGCGACCGTCTTTCTTTATAATACTACCACTAAAGCACAATGAAACGATATGCACATTATATACTGACACCAGAAAAAAAAAAATAATATACCATTCACAATCTACTAAGTACTAAGTGACAGTGAACAGATCAAAAAGATATAAAATTTTAATAAGCGTGAATGAAAATTTAAAATTGCACATAAATTTGTATATTATGGCACGCTAAGATAGATGAGGTTAAAAAAAAGAAAAAAAAAAGAAATACTATTTATTTTAAAATATGAAACAGTCTTAAAATATAAAGATTTAAAAAATAATAAAAATGTCGAGACGTAAGTATCAGTTTTTTATTGTAAAAAAATAATTAATATTAAATAAAATT
Organism: Rhaphigaster nebulosa; assembly: GCA_948150685.1. Classification (NCBI taxonomy): domain Eukaryota; kingdom Metazoa; phylum Arthropoda; class Insecta; order Hemiptera; family Pentatomidae; genus Rhaphigaster; species Rhaphigaster nebulosa. The sequence goes on along the minus strand of OX411312.1, from coordinate 15,279,545 downwards.
CTGATGATTTAATTAAACTGACCTTGTAAGCGGGCGCGGGGACGACAACCTACAACGAACTGGCCCTTCCAGTGGAAACTCAACAATATTTATCTAGGAATGGAGTTGAGGTGACAATGCACCTTAATCACAGTATTATTTCGCTGAGTTAGCTGCGATAGTGGTCCCACGATGTCTATCTCTTGAGTTTACAATCCAAACGAGCCTGCTCATCATTTTTATTTTTTAATTTGACGTTTTCCATTAGAATTAAATAATCCCGATTAAAAAAAGCTGTAAACTATTCTGGTCAAGAGAGATACGAGCATTCGAAAACTGAGCCAAAATAAAAGAAACGCTAGTCTGTACGTCTTCGACTACATATAAACTCGAGTGATGATTCATTTTATAATTTATCTATTATAATTTCCATTTTTCAAGCATATGTGAGGGAATGGGAATCCAAGAGGTACAAGTGACAATTCTTCGAGTTTTAATGGAACACATTTTGATAAAAAATAAAACGTATAAGTTTATATCATATTTATATCGCACCCGTCGTGGAATACTGTAGCATCTCAAAAAAGTAGTATTTTGGGAAATTGAGTTCTCATGATCTTTCACGTAATACCTCCCATCCAAAACTGTAACTACCCCTATCTTTTGACTAACCAATGAACTATACCTAGCATGGCCTTTCCCACACAATTTCCACACCTTTCTGAATCGAATTCCGTCACAAACTCAAAATCTCGATTTTTTGATATGTTACAGTATTCCACGACGGGTGCGGTATTATGACTCTACAGTACATACAGCTCTTGAATATTGAGCAATACTGGTTTTTAAAAACATTTGATAGGATTTAAATATTTATAACCACACTTAACTCTATCTTTGGAAAAAAAAAATTCCTTTTCACTTTCATTTCAAAACCGTTTGAACGTATATCAAGATTTTTTAGTTAATCGAATTCTACAAGGGAAGTTGCATGCATCTAGAAAATAATTTTAATCAGTACACTTATGTCCAAGATATTGATGAAAATATTCCATATTTTAGAATCCGAATATGCGATCAACCGAAGGAACTCAATTTTTGAGTTGGTACTATTTTGGTCACCAATACATCATTATAGCTTAATTAATTTCACTAGCGAATAATAATTTACAAGTAGTTAATAATTTAGGTAGTGATTAAAAATTTAATTATTTTATATTTCAGGTTCGTTTATAACAGTTCATTATTTTTTCTACGAAAATTATATTGAGATAATAAATTCTAAAGATCGATAAAATTTTACTGTATACGTGGGTATTGATTACGTAATAAAAAAATGGGGGGAACTGATTTATGGAATAGGAATTTTATTTGATTTTTTTTTTTTAAATATATTCTATTTAAATAGATCTATTTAAATATTGGGTCATTAATGACAGATTTCACAAAATACCATTTATATCCTTACAATTATTTTATGTATATTTTTGAGTTTTTCCTCGTCTAAATTAGTTATTTATATTTATATGATGTCTTCAATAAATATTTATAATAATTTTAAATATTAAAATTCAAAACTTTAAATTTTGTACTAAAAACTTTGATTTAATAATTTATTGGACGTATTTAGCAGAATTAGGGGAAGTTTTTAAAAATTGAAATACACCAGTTTACATATAAAAAACATAATCTTATTAATAATACTTTTTAAAAATCATATTTAAATTAATCCCCGTTGAAGTAAGAAGAAGTTGTGAAAATACGAGAAAAAAAAAGTACGAATAAACGATTTTCTCGAAAATTGAAACGCTGGTGGCTCCAGAGACCTTTTGTAAATTTTTTTTTTTTTGAGTTCCGGTAGTGGCCTTATTCTGTACTGCGCTCTCGCGCAGCCTCCACTGGCTTTAAATACTAGCGCTGGAGTATTCTGGTGTGGGGTTCCAAAAGAGGGGGAGAAGCTTGGTTCGGAGTTCCCTAGGCTGAGGGTATATATTTCATAAGTACACCTGCTTTTTTTAAAGAAACAAACAAAAAGAAGTATACCTGCGTTTATGTTTATTTTGCTTTAATTTTAACTTCTTCATTTATTTTTTTTTATTCATTTCTTTTTCCTGTAAATATGTTATGAATGATTACATTTAGTGCTAATACCTATTCTCCTTATGTGGAGAAATACCTACTCCCTTAACGGGGAAATACCTATTCCTGTTGTACATTTTCCCTAAGTGTGGCAGATTGTTTTATTTTTTAATAAAAAACATTTTTTTCTCCCATAAAATAAAATATTAATATAACGGAATACGAATTTAGTAAGCGTTGTTCCTTAATAACAGCAAATTATATTTTTGTTAAGTAATTATTGGATAATTATTAATATTTTTTTATAATCATTATATCTGAAATTGGACAATTAAAGAGAGAACATAATAAGGAAGATGAGAAGTTGACAGCCTGCAGTGCGCAAACTGTTATGGAATTAAATTCTGCCGGAGGTAACCGACCCCAGAAACTGGCCAGGAATGTTTTAATTATGCTGGAGAATGCGAGCAATTATTTAAACTTCTGCCTCTTTGCTATTTTACCTCGTTCTTTTCTCTAAATTTGTTTATTATTGATGGGAAACTCAAATAATTTGAATTCCTAACTAAAAAAATACTAATAAAAACAAACGAGCAGGCTCGACACCCAGTAAAGGGACAAAGTATAGCGAATATTGGTCGTTTATTCAGGTCTTTTGTTATTCAGCTCTATTACAGATTGAAATCTTGATTTTAGTTTCTAACAGATAATAGAAACAATAAATATTTGTATTGTTTTGATATTCCCAATACTAAAATATAATTTTTTAATATCGTTCATTTGGATGAAGAGTGCTACAATACAAACATTTTGGGTTTTCCTGTATTTTTTTTTGTTTGGAAATCTCTATATTTCTTTGAGAAAAATATCTCAGATTTTTAGTTTCAATATTTACAGCAATAAAATTTTATTAGTTTAGCAATTATAAGTTTATTAGTTAAATATAATTCTTTCCTTCAAATTGTGATTAGAGAATTGAATTATAAAGACTGTCTTTATAAAGACAATAATAAATTATTTTTTAATAACATTATTCTTAGTGCTAGGCTGGCCAAAAAGTATCAATTCTGTTTCTGTATGCCTAATTGATAACATCATTATTTATATTTAAAATGTTATTTTTTAAATATTTTGAGTTGATTTTTATTTTTAAAAACTTTTTCTATTTTGAAATGTGCCTTTATTGTCCATAACCTCTAAAGGAGCTTGCGGTGTTTTTTTAATGAAAAATTGCCACAATACGATTGATGATTCATGATTAAATGTTAAAAATTGAATATTAACCTTGTTTTAAAACATAAAAAGTAAGTTTAATGGTGAGAGTATGGCTGGCCGTGAAAAATGTACGCCACTCAGCCCTGATGATGGGCTAAAACATAGGCCGAAACGTCCGCACACATTGTAATAAGTTTTTTCTTATTTATGCTCATTTATTGATGGGTTGGCGCCTTACTATACATCAGTCAGCCCTGATGATGGCCTAAATCATAGGCTGAAATGTCGGCACATATTATAATGATTTTTTCCTCATTTGTGTGTTCATTTATTGATGGGTTGGCGCCTTACTATACGTCACTCAGCCCTGATGATGGGCTAAAACATAGGCCGAAAAGTCCGCACACATTGTAATAAGTTTTTTCTTATTTATGGTCATTTATTGATGAGTTGGCGCCTTACTATACATCAGTCAGCCCTGATGATGGCCTAAATCATAGGCTGAAACGCCGGCAAACATTATAATATTTTTTTCTTATTTGTGTGTTCATTTATTGATGGGTTGGCGCCTTACTATACGTCACTCAGCCCTGATGATGGGGCTAAAACATAGGCCGAAACGTCCGCACACATTGTAATAAGTTTTTTCTTATTTATGGTCATTTATTGATGAGTTGGCGCCTTACAATACATCAGTCAGCCCTGATGATGGCCTAAATCATAGGCTGAAACGCCGGCAAACATTATAATATTTTTTTCTTATTTGTGTATTAATTTATTGACCGCACTTCCATCTAAGATTCTCCTTCATAAAAAGTAAGAATATTGACTAAGAAAATGGCCCACTTTGATATTTTATCAGTGAGTTGAAGGACAGAGATAATCCTCAATATGCAAACTTCGAACGCGTCTCATGTAAAATTCCACTTTTTGGTAATATGGCGATCTTCTTTCAAATGAAAGATATAGGCATTAGCTATGAAATTTTTAATAGCCTTTCATTATGAGGGCAATGATAACCTACAGCAGTTTTTTTTTCCTTCAAATCAAAAACAAACAAATAAACCTTTCTGACCACCCCTGAAAAATCAATTATACAGAAGAATCCAGAAAGATTTTTTTTTTTCGACGACAATTTCTGAATTTTCAGGTTTTGGTGATCAACCCTTCTTAAATTTCTATCCTATATGCTAATATATTTTGAATTTTAAAGTAAAATGGCAGGAGACAAATATAGGAGTTAAATTAATGTCGTAAGAAAGATGGAGGATATTAAGTTGGATTCCAGCGGTCTCTCTCCGCTGTGAGATGCCCTCACAAGCAAAAGACATTCGATATTAAAAGCTTCAAGTCAAATTAATGTCATTATATTACTTTTAATTCATGATATGTTAATCAAATACATACACCATCTTATAGTTATAATATCATACGTGACAGAAAATATTACTTTTAATTATAAAACCGATAAATCACACTGATTTTTTTTTAAATTAAATTAACTTTATAGTTTGCTTCAATGCAGATAACGTTTCCAGATGGAAAAATGATATTAAATGACAAACTCTAAACATTATAATTACTATTACAAAAACAAAATTAAATATTATTCTAAAAAGAAAAAAGTTATAAAATTAAACAACATAAATTATATAAAGTTAATTTGGGGAAGGGTCCTGTCTCAAGGACGATTGAAATCACTGTGAAGAATACAAAATATAATATTTATTTAGTCAGCCTAAATTTATAAATTAATTAACTTAATAGTTTGCTTATTACAGATTAACTTTGCAGATGGAAAAATGATTTTTAAAACTCTAAATATTACAATTACTTAAAAAAAATATCGAAATTAAATACCAAATTAAATATTTTCCTAAAACAAAAATTATAAAATTTAACAGCATAAATTACAATCAGACATTCATAAATGTTCTATTGATATAACAGAAATAGACACAAGACAGGCTTTACCGTACCCGCAGTACTGAACAGTTGTGAGGGTTTAGCTGGTCTAAACGACGGACACTGTTGGACGCACCTAAGTTTTTTTTTTTATATAGATACCAACGTGAAAAAGTTTTTCATTCTTTATTTGTACGTAATAATTGGAATTCAATTGGAATATACTAATTTCTAAAAATCTTAGTGTTTAAAAGTGGCGACATGGAGCAATATGCCTTCTAGACTTCGGCTTTATTCTGATAAAAATTAACTCAAAAACGAATAACTTTTCATTCTTTTTTTCTAGTAATTGAATAACACAATTAATTTTTCATACGTTTAATTTTATATTTATATTCTTAATAAGAATAATTTATTTCTTAATTAGTATCTATTCACCAATTTTCGTTTCAAATATTAGAATGATAATGCCTTCATGTAACGTGAATATATATGTTATAATCTACACAACTTTTAATTGGAGCCTTTTTTTTTAATAACGACTACTACTAAATTTAGGCTTTAAATAATCGTGATATACTAAACATATATTCTCGCCTCTAATTAATAAACAAAATATGTATTCTCAAATGAGAATTTATTCTTGAAATAAATTTATTTCCACATGAAAACATATTTAATAATTCATAATGAAAATAAACTTTACCCACATTTAGGGTCAACCGATATTTTATTTTATTTTACATCCCGAATTCTTATAAAGGGCAAATTTGGAAATAGTTCATTTTTAAGAATAACAAAAATAAAAAGATAGTTTAAAAAAAAATTAATATCATTATAAAAAAAAAAAAGACGATAGTGTTTTATTTTTCAGTAAACCTATAAGGAGATATTTTGAGTGTTTATTTCCAACTTATAAACACTATACAATATAATTATTATTTTAAATCGTTTTTTTCGTGTATATGAAAGTATTTAATGTTTGAACTTAATATATATTTCCTGAGGATTAATTATGGAAATACAAATGTGTTTTGTAAAAATAATTAGTTATTTAAAGCAGAACTTTCCTTCTTCCTGTTGTTATTATTTAATGTGCGGTTTGACACTATTGAATGTTATGTTCAATGGTAAACCAGGTGAAAGTAATATTGTCCAGTTGATGCAGAATCTAATAAAGCATTCAATAATCAGTAATTCTTATTTTATCAGTTCAGTTTAATATGTTCATCAGATATTCTATGTATAATAACATACAATATATTACAACATTTTACTAACTTGTAATTCAAATCATAATACGGACGGACGGGTCGTTTTTTATTCGATTTTTGAATTCTAGATATCTTGCAATGTAAAATCTCAAAAAAGAAAAAAAAAAGTCTTCTCTCGGTCGACAAAGATTCATTATTGATAAATAAATAATAAACCAAAATAAAAGTATATGAAAAAAGTTTTCAACATTCAATAAGTTTTTGACAGACTTCATAGTTTCTATTATGTATTATGAATTTGCATTACATACTAAATTGTGACAATAACACAATTACATTTACATTTATATCTTGTATCTTGTTTTATGTGATGTACATACAAGGTTTCTGATGATTTTATTTACAGTAATTACTTAACTACTTAATGAGTCTTAGTTACAGCAATTAATATCAGTTAAGTAAATCCCATTGTAACGAGTGCGGCAAGATAAAATCGGTCATCCGATTTACATAAATTATTTTGATTTTTTCCTTCAATTCGGACTTTTCATCTCAAATCAAAACTTTACATCAATATCAAAAGTTATAACAACTAAAACATACAATTGAACTGATGAAATGATGAGCCAGGTGATGAACAACTTAGATGACATTATTTTTAAAAATGATTAATAACAGTAACTAAAATTAATTAATTAATGTAACTAAATGTGTAATGTGTACATGTTTTATGTACTTTCAGATGAGAATAAAAAAAAATAAATTCAATATACTTAGTATTGATTTAATTTAACCTTGAGATGTGTCAGTTATTTTAGCCGTTCCGAAGATTGAATAAGAAAATTAGAAAAGTATAACATTTTCATTTTTCAGAAATTGAAAAAAAAAAAAAAAAACTGATCAACATTTCTTCCATTTCTTTCGGCATTATTCATTTTCTTTTTTTTAGAAATGATTCAAATTTAATCGAAAAAGTTATTTTTCCTAATGCTGAGGCCTCTGGTTTCACTATTTACTAAAAAAAAAAAAAAAAAATTGTTTACCACACAGGAATAACCAATTAAAACACTTATATTCAACTTCCTGTAGTCATATTACAAATTGAAACTCATGATAAATTTTAATTTATATGATTTCTATTTATATACACCAATTATGCCCATATGAATAGTTGAAAATAACTTTATTTTGAACTGAAATGTTGTGAAAAATATACACGATTTTTTTATTAAAAAAATCAAGATAAAAAATCTTTTTCTTCTAAATTAAAACTGATAAATTATTTCATATTATTTATTATTTGAAAGGAGATAATTAAATAGAAAGGATTTTTAAAAATGATTATAAGTAATTAGAAGATGTATAAACACTTAAAATGTTACTTAAAGCAACGATAATAGGAAAAGATAAATATTTAATTAATAAAGATTCCAATAATTCAAAAAAAGATCCAACATAAAGCTTTAAGTATCTCAAATTCCAGTTAATATCAACAGTTTAAAAAAGACTAACCAAATAGAAATAATAGTATATTATACCAAAATAATTCAACCCAAACTTATGTGTATGTATATACAGTGTGTATGTATATACATTATAAAAAATGTTTGTAATTGAGGAAGATATGGTTTTTCAAAAATGTTGTACCACATCTTTTTATCTCAATCCGTTTTCGAGATATGATTTTTTACATGGTTTTCAAGAAAACCACGTTGTTTTTTTTCAATAACGTTCCAAATTTCTCTTCTATACGAGGCAACAAAACCTACTAAAAGGCAAAAAAAAATACTAGGCACTCTTATCGTTGTAGTTACCTAACGTTTTTTGATGTCCCAACCTCAATATCTTTTCAAAATTAGACTAGCTTCGCAAAGTTGGGTCTATCTTAGGAAAGCAGACGAAATGAAGAATTTTTTTTTTAATTCCCCAAGTTTGTAGCTAGAAAATTCATTACGTGAGATTCAATCGAGTATTTCTGAAAATTATTAGTTTTTACTTGTTTACTTTGCTTTGGCTGCTACGATCGCCTGACGAAGCAATATTTTTCTACGAATTGGCTGCAATCTTAAAGGAAATTCATCGTATATTTCAAAAATTGAGACAAAAGTTGAGAAATAATCAGTTATAGTAGAGAAATTTAGAGCTTTATTGGAAAAAAATGTGATTATCTTGGAATAATATTTAAAAAACCATATCTCGAAAATGGATTGAGATAATAAGGTGCGGTTGGCGGCACTGAACTATATTTTGGATTAACTATACCTCCCTCAATTACTGAGGTTTCCTCCAGGGACACCCTGTATATAAGTGTACGTTGATCTGTTTTGGAGCGATTTTGGTTACTCACTTTTTAGACTGTTGATGTAAGATGTGCTATTTCATATCTGCATTTATGCTATCTTATCTTTTTCAAGATGCCTAAATTGGTGATACTTTCACTGATTAGTTATTTACTTGTATTTGGGGTACTCAAGACTTTGTGTTGGAAAGTTCTAATAATAAAATAAAAAATTAAAAAAAACTTCGACTTACCTGTTTAAGTTCGATTTATCGAGAGCGAGCGACGAAATAATCCTCCACCTTCAACGACCGCGCGGAAACTGGTAGCACGATCCGCCCCACTCCCAAGCCCCAGCTGGTGGTTCCATGTCTCAATGCTCTCATTCATCTTGCCTCTATCAAACTGGTTTGTCTGTCGTCGGCTCTATAATATAACTCCGATCGTAAGCTTACATCATATTTATAGAATTAAATATCATTTAAATATAAAAACTAAGATAGACATTAGATAAAAAAAAAAATTATATAGTGTACAATTTATCAACAATAATTTAAATTAAAGGGGGACCCCTAGGCTCAAACATGAAAAATAAATCTATTTATAACTTGTGAACCATTCTTCCTTTATTATATATTTCTTATTAATACATCACCAACGTTTCGAGATTCTGCACCTCGTCTTCAGGGTCCTTACTCTATTGGAATACATTTTTTTTGTTGATTCTTATATTATTCCACACAGTCATTATATTATATACAATATATAAATATGTAATAGAGTTACATCAATGCCTTTATCTATTATCACACTAACTTTGACTATCTGAAAATAGACAAAGTAAATAATGTAACTCTACTACAATCCTCATTATATAAAAAAATTGTACACATTGACCATAATATATATATATATATATATATATATATATATATATATATATATATATATATATATATATATATATATATATATATACAATTCAATTCGTTTGGATTTTTCTATTTTTGAAAAACAAGTACATAAGTAATAAAAACATGACTTTTGGGAATTGTTTTGTTTTTTCTGTTGTTACTTCGTCAATTGTTTAGCTAATAATCGATTATTGAAGCTTAGACAGCATGAAACAGCTGTTTATGTGAAAACAGTCTCAAAAACTTCATAGAACGAAGATTTACATTTGCATTTACAATTTTTTCCAAGATTCAAGCAGTTGAAAGTATTCGAATACTTCGTTTTATTATTTGTAAAACTTTAAAAAAATTAAAGTGCTTTTATAAAACAGGTTTTATTTAATTTAAATAAATCATTAATTTTGTAATTAGCTTCAAAAAAATATTTTAAAAAAGGAATTATTATTTTTGAATTTTTGGAAATTTTAAAAACGTTGCAGGAGAATATTAAAATATTGATAAACTGAACCTAAATCGGAAGTTAATAAAATAAATAATAAATTTAATTAAAAATAAATATGAGTTTATTTTATTTTTTTCCTGAAGATAAATTTCGTTCGCAAAATACTCTCGAAAAAGATTTAATTAAAGTTTAATTTTTTTTTTTTGGATCCTTTCCATTTCCGCAACTCTTTTCAATAATATATAAATATATAATATATAAATTCATCTTTTCAGAAGAAATTCGAGAATTTTTTAAGATAAAAAGAAAAAAAATTCATTTATTTTTCATAATAATTTTATTATTTAAGGAAGTGTAAAATTTATAAATAACTTGTTAACTATTCTTCCTTCATTATATATATATATATATATATATATATATATATATATATATATATCTTATTAATAAATCACCAGCGTTTCGGAGTTCTGCACCTCATCTTTAGGATCCTTACACTATTGACATTTTAGTTTTGCTTCTTATGTCATTATATTATATATATGTGTGGTCAATGTGTACAATTTTTTTATATAATGAGGATTGTAATAGAGTTACATTATTTCCTTTGTCTATGATCAGATAGTCAAGCAGATAGTCAAAGTTAGTGCGATACTAGACAAAGGAAATAACTCTATCACATAGATATATGTTATATAAAATATAATGACTGTGAGCGTAATACTAGAATCAACACAAAAAATGTATCCGAATAGAGTAAGGACCCTGAAGATGAGGTGGAGAACCTCGAAACGTTGATGATTTATTAATAAGAAATATATAATAAAAGAAGAATGGTTAACAAGTCATTTATAAATTAAATACTTCCTTAAATAATAAAATTAAAAATAAATAAAAAATAAATTGATTTTTTTTTCTTTTTATCTTAAACAATTCTGAAGTCTCTTCATAATGTTACTGATATGGAAAGGATCAAAAAAAAAAAAAAAAATCTTTTGCGAGATCATGTTGCAAACGAAATTTTTTTTTAAGGAAAAAAAATAAACTTATATTTATTTTGAATTAAATTTATTATTCATTTTATTAACTTCTGATATATATTCAGATTATCAATATTTTAATATTCTCCTGCTGCGTTTTTAGAATTTTAAAAAATGCGAAAATAATAATTCCTTTTTTAAGACTTATACGAAATTAATGATTTATTTAAATTAAATGAAGTCCAATTAACTGCTTTATAGAATTACTTTATTTTTTAACAAGTTTCACCAACATTAAAGCTCAGTATTCCAACACATTCAACGGTTTGGTCTTAGAAACAATTGTAAATACAACAGTATATCTTCGTTTTATATTGTTTCAAAGACTCTTTTCAGTTAAACAGCTGTTCCACACTTCAATATTTCAAGCTGTTCCTTGTCTTTGTTATTAGTTCAACAAATTACGAAGTAACTACAGAACAACAACAATTCAAAAGAAAAAGGACTATTTCCAAAAGTCATGTTTTTTACTTATGTACCTTTTTTTTCCAAACAATAAAAACCAAACGGATTGAATTTTTTTGTATCTGTTTAAAAAATCTGTCAAATTATTTAAAGCGTTTTGTGAAACTAAAGGAGCATTAGGAAATTTAAAAAAAAATGGAAAAAATACTATTGTCGAGACCATAAAAAATTTCCCATTGCTTATTTTATTTAGAAAACTTTTAAAATACCACACAATAGACGAGCAATGAGACGGAACCAACAGTATGTCTTTATCTCTTATAGTTCCTGAGAAAAAGATTACATAAAAAACTACATCTTTACCAACGCTTGTGCCAAGAGAAGAAACTGCAATGAAACAATTTCTTTGATTATTTAAAAAAATTATTATCTATATGAGAGTTTTGATATTGTAAATACCAAAGGAAGTTGTTAATTTAGGACGGATGTGCATGATCAAAAATTTTAATATAGTCCAAATCAGTAATTTTTAATCAGAAAAATTAAAGATCAGTTCATATTTAAAACATACCTATTATCTTTCCTCAGATTTATTTACTTTACGAACACGCGTTATAAAAGTAATTCGGAAGATGTTTATATCTGGATGGTAATATTCCTGTGTTTGTATCTTGTTGGATTAATTTCAGTGGTATTGATACAGGATGGGGCAGAAATAGCTCAAACATTTTGAAGGGATGCAAAAAAAAAACAAACCACCTATCGACAAAAAAAAAATTGGTTTTATTTTCAGAAAGTAGATATTGAAATAGTAAAATTTCTGTAGATTACATTTTCTGAATGTCGGCCATTATTGACGTTCTCGGTAATTTTTCTTCATCCTTCTAGTCATTTCTGGTGGAACGGCATTGATTTCTGGCATGATCCCCTCTCTTAAATCATCCACAGAACGAGACAGTGCCCTTGAGATATACCTAATGAAAAAAATCGCTCGGAGTTAATCTAGTGATCGTGCCGGCCACCCCAAGTCAATCCTCAAATAAATTAATCTGTCGAGGAAATAATCTGGAGTTCTCCCAAAACTCCAAGCGAAGTCGAGATGTGTGAGCCATGGAACCATATACCAGGTAGCGTCGATTTCATTCAACTTAAGATAGTCTCCAACATGTGCACGTAACAGTCAAACTTCACAGTTACCATTACACCCCTCCCCCCTCAAATTATCGATAACATTAAAAGCCGCCCATAGTGTCCTCCCGAAATATTTCAGTAACGAATGAATCATTCAAGAGATTATCAGCCCTAAACTGAGGGTTAAGTATCCTAGCGGTAGACCGAAACGTAAATGGGGGGATCGTGTAAGGTCTGATCTCGTGAATTGGGGTTTTGATGGAGTTCGGAAGAGGGAGGTATATTGACAAGTTTGCAGAGAAATTATTATTATTTTCTATGTAAAATAATAATGTTTTTAAACTTGCAAAAATACCAGTAAATTCTGTTCAAGAAATGTGCAGTATCATAACAAAGTGTTTAAACATGTATAACTTAAAACAATTTTTTTAATCATCGCAAAGAAAAGCAGAAGCACATATATGGTATACCAGTTAACCTAAAAAGCTACCAGGTAGCAGCAGTGTATTGTTGCTTAGACACAATTTACACTGAACAATGGCTGAGCAAACAAGTATAATTAAGCGAATTAATTGACCGTATTCATTAGCTACAATTGGATTGCGATCGTAAACAATATCAATATAGTTCTGAGCACCATTGTAAGCTCAATTTAATCAATATATGCAATAAGGAATCAACCGACATTTTGTAAAATTACTAGCTATGTGGATAATTTGTTCAAGAAGTTTCATATCTCAGTAAAAACACAACGCACAGCTATGTGGTATAGGAACACTGTATCTAGGGATTTTGTTGCGAAATGAAAATTCTTGAAACAAAATATGGATATAACTTATAAAACATAATTTCACAAAATATCGATAGGTTACTTATTGCTTATATGGGTTCAATATTATAACACAAGGAGTCGATTATCTGAAATAGAAGTAGAATTTTATTCGAAATGAAAAAAAAAAGTTTTCGATATCTCAATTGATTTGTATGTTTCTTCTTAGCGCAAAATTTCATTTACGAAAAAAATTCATTCAGAAGTCCCCGAGTCCATTTTCTTTTCAGAACCTTCGGACAATTATCAGGAATCGATTGGGAAGTAAGGTTGGTAACTATTGGGTTTGAGTGGTTCAGGAGTTCACAGAGAAAGGATAGCTAAGAAAAGAAAAAAAAAAGAACTAATTTCGTAGCAATTTCAGAAGAATAACAGTTACATACTCCGAAATTGGGATTAATTATAAATTATGAATAATGTTTTTAAAATTTAAATTAGTTAGAGACATTTATTATTTTTTTTTAATCTTCAGGTCTATTATTCACACCTATATATTCACACCTGTCATAAAAAAAAGTACTGAAAACCAGTGAATTTGATACCCCGATAATTGGAGTCGAGAATATATACCCATTAGTACTTCTTCCTGTCTTGATGTTACGGTTCCTACTTAGCCGAGGAGATCACTCAACCAACTTCTTTTCAGCCCACTACGAGTGTTGCCATGCCTAGTATGAATGAGATGGTATGGCCGATTACATCCACGGCAGATTTTTCATGGGCAGAGAATTTACTAACCGAAGAAAGAAATCTAAAAGGGCTGAATAAATTTCGTCGCCGTCGAACGAGTAAGCTGGTACATGCAGGATAGTTTCACTTTAGCTGTGTTATTTAAATTATTTATTGCTTAGTGTAGTTTGAAATGAACAAAGAGCAGCTGCTAGCGTTATTGTTATACCCTCATCGAATGAAAAGAGAAAGAAAAAATCGACTAATTTGGGCTCATCCAGTTAACGAAAGAAGAGATGAGGTTGAAGTTTTCGAGACGTTCTTTGAAGAGCTGAGGCAGGATGACACGAAATTCTTCAGTTATTTGAGAATGCGGATGACGAACTGCATATTCGGTTGAAAGATACCATTAAGCGCAAAAATATCAAAATGAGAAATAGTATTCAGTGAGATGCCGAAATATTGATAAACTTGTCAAAAAAAAGTTCAAATTGAATTACCAAAAACGACAAATTGACCACATTTTTTTTTCTAATTTATAAGCTCTAATTTACTTCAGTGAGCTACTGTTGGAATGGCGCGTCGGTGACGCACGGAAAAATCCGCTGTGCGTGCGTGTGCAACCGGTCTATATCCTGGTGATATGTCGCGAAATAGTTTGTACTGGGTCCGAATGTGTTTGCTAACTGTTTGTTGCTATGACGACATTTTCAGAGCGTCATACAAACGTTTTGTTTTTCTTGATTTGTCATATAAACAGTAATATCATAGAACGCAATATCGCGAATATGACTTGTCGGTCTAGCTACCCATCGAAACATATTTGTTGGACAATTTCGTGTCTGCTATGGTATAACTATTTCTGATAATATATTTTTTAAAAAAAATGAATTTGATATTAACCATCTAGCGGACGGATAAGAAAAAGTCGCGCGAAAGGATGAGCTGGATCTCTGGTACCCAATAATTCTTTTTTTTTGTCCAAGAAAAAAGTATTATTTCTTAAGAATGACTTCTATGTAAAAGTATAAAGAAGTTAAAAGTAATAAAGAAATTAATTATACATGGTTTTTATTTTTGAGAATTGGAATTAATATTGAAAAAAAAATACAAACTATAAAAAAGAGAACAAATTTTGTAAGCAATTCCTAATTACGTGAGGATATTCTTCTAATAAAAATAAGTAAAATTACACTAATTAAGTTTCAGTTGATGTGTAAATTTCATCATCATGATGAATTGATGAGACCAAGAATGATCCATCATATGGCCCAACTGGCAGATTCCCACATTAAGTTTCTAAGGTATACTTAAAACATTTACGAGTATCCACTAAAGAAGATATTTTTATTCCATATTTGGCAGGCTTCGACGGGATAAGAATTCGAAATCCGTACCTTCCACCGATGCTAAAAGCATTTCGTCAAGTCATTAGTTTTAATGTTTCATATAGTATATTGCTGTAGTAGGTATTATGAAGCTCTACAAAAAGTTTTAACTGCAAATTATTAAGTTAGTTTAATACAAACCGATTTCTGGAGTTTATTAATTACAGAATAAATAATGCGTTATACAAAAATATAAGACTAAATGAATTTAGGAAAATACAAAATTGAATCTTCGCATCAGAAAGATTTAATCTGAGACAATACAGAAGGGACTATAACAAGAGAAGGTAGTGATTGCATGATTTAGGAGCACTCCCACTAATTGTTCCAATGTTATGGTAGTGTTGTATTCATTGGTCTCTTGGACTGCCCATCTGCTAGATAAATCTGCCTTTTGTTCGAGCTTCCATTATCTTCCTGTTCTGACTGACAGCCCTATTTCTGTCCTCATCTCTTGTTGCTGTTTGACGGGGGAAAAAAAAGGTTATGCTCACAGTGAAACTTCTTTACCCTTGAAGAAGGTTAACTTCAAGTTTAAAATTTGAAGTAGAACCAGAATTTTCAAGAAATTTCACGTCAAAAAATTAGCTCAAATCAATTAACTAGTCAAATATCTCACTTCAACAGCCTACAAAACACTAACCCAATGGAGGTGGTAAGTATATAACCCAAAAATAGTTCAACATATACAAATATAAAATATATACAAATTAAAATTAATAAATTTTTAAAACTTTTGATTTCATCACATTTGAGTAGTAATATACGAACGCATCAAATTATTACACTATGATTTATTATTTACAAATACTTACAAAACTTTGATAAAGAGCTTAGCCTCAAAAATATAAAGGGCTGGCGTAACCTGTGACTTCGGTGCCAAATCTCAAAAAAAATCGGCGGTACAACTTTACAAGAGGGGAGCGTTATCACTTGTTCCTCCCGATCTAACCCGAAGGTCGCAGGACTAGCATATTCTATCGCCATTTGTGCTAAGTAACTGCTTTGCATTCAATTGTAGCATTAGTGTTCATTGGAATTATTAAAATTATTACTGCTTTAATTATATATTACTTAAAATTATTAGTGCTGTCAACTTCCGATCATTACGTTCGTCCAAGAAATAAACAAAACAGCAAAGGATCCTTTTCAGTTGAGGTCGGGGACTTACCGTAATTTCAATTATTACTGCTTTAAATAGATCACAGCTGACGACTTTCGCTCGCTCAAGAGATGAACAAACCCGGAAAGTTCCTTTTCAGTTGAGGTCGAGTCCTTACCGTAATTTAAATTATCACTCCTTTAAATTATTACTACAACTTCCCCAGATCACCGGAAGTCGACAACACTAACAATTTTAAATAATATGTAATTAAGGCGGTAACAATTTTAATAATTGCAATAAATAAGAATTTTACAATTGAATGCAAAGCAGTTTGCACAAATGGCGCTAGAGTATGCCAGTCCGGCGACCTTCGGGTAAGATCGGGAGTACCAGTGGAAAAACTGCGATGAACGAGAGATGTTTTTTGATTTTTAGATTCTACTTATCTTGAAATGTAAAAGCGCATTTTTTTTTTTTCTGTTGCAAAGGTTCATTATTGAAAATAATAAACCAGAATCCCATACTGAACAACTCACCATGTATAATTTACATTACATTAAAACACAATAAATATGTATGTCATAGCTTAATTAAGCCAGTAACAGCCAGTTTACAGTTGAATACTTATCGATTAAACTTCGATACAAAGAAAATCTCTATTTATTATGCCTGTTTAAAATTTTGATTTATTTTAATAAAATAAATCTTCCTTCCTATGGAATGAAATGTATAAAGATGGAACAAAAATGCACCCATGCACTGAGTACAAGTTAAATATGTACATTAGGAGTTATGTGAATAAGAAAATATTAAAAAATCACTTTTTATTCCTTTTAATGCACGTACATATTACATACCTAAGTATAATATCAGTGCTTAATACCGTGTTTCAATACAGTATTTGAATATTTATTTACTCATTTAGTATTTTAAAAACCTGAAATAAAATAAACTATAAAAATAATTAAGATTACGATTAGTTCTAAGGTGTTATATAAAAAATGCTTATTTTGAAACAATCCTGCTGTGTTTCGTCATTTTGAACTTTCTCAAACTAAAACATATATTATTTCTTTAAATTTACATAATTTTTATGCATTCTGGTCTGAAAAAAAAGAGTTAAAAACTAAGAAAAAGGAAACCTACCTCCAAACTTCTTCAGAATCTTCTCGAACTAAAAAAAAAATGGCGAACTTTTAAAAAAAGTTGTTCCCACTCTGAATATTCGAATGTAGTTATTACGAGTATTTACTACATAATTATTAATGAAAAATTTAAATTGTTCAATATAACAAAGTTTGTTTTTTCTTTTTCTAAGAACCTTCAAGTTCGATCGATTTATATAGCAAATAATACTACATAACATATAAAATCATAATAGAAATACATACCAATATTATCATTTTACTTTTAAAATATAACTGATTTAATTAATAAATTTCATTATTTTCAATTTAAAAAAAAAAAACCAGCGAAAATTTTTGTAAATGTTTAAGTTCAAAGAAATTTCTTAACTGAAGTAGAATTAAATAAGATTCCTGGGTAGTATTTTGGAATGAATACGATGTTTTTAGTGGAATAGTATCCATTTACTGTTGGCCATATTTGTAACTCATAAAGCCCATTGTAAACATGCTTATTTGGTCTGTATTATTGATCATGGAGGATTTAGGATTGTAAAATTGGGATTCATGGATTTTTTAACAGATGTATAAAAATTATTTATTATTTGATAACACTGACATCCAATTGGAAATAAGTGGTTATTTCCATCCTCTTTTCCAAAAAAACATTCATTATAGATATCAAGATCAATTGAAGGCTAAACCAGAGTAGTTCAAAACGAAAACCACAGAAGTTCAACCAGGATAAAGAATATAGCTATGTAAAGATCTCTTTAGAAGTCAATATTATTATATATTATATTGTATCATATATTATTGAAGGTGCCCCTCATTGAAGGTGTCAATTACCTTTACTTTGAATATAAATGATAATGAATTTGATATTATTCTAATTGTGTTGGCATTGATATTAAAGAAGAGAAAAAGAAGACAAGGAAATGTGTGGGTCAAGAGATTGGAGAATTTTTCTCAGTCATGGACATGAGAAACTACACCCAGATCTGTTCTGAACTAAATGATGTTAAGCAACAAGGTAACAATATTGAAAAGTGTTAAAAATCTCATAATTCAATTCGCTTTCTGTTAAGAATGAGAAAATTCTTGAAATTTTTCTTAGGTTGTAGTTCTTTTTTTCGAATTATTTTAACTTTACATCTAAATAAGGGCATTTTAATTTGATAAACCCACTTACAGCTTTATTATTATTGTTATCACTATTGAATAATTAATATCCATTAGCATTCTGTATAAAGAAATCTTTTATGTAATAAGATCGATATTGACCGTGTAAGAGGGACTTAAGGTAGAGAATTTTAGTGATCCGACATGTGGCCAACTGTTCTAATACAACAGATTAAGATAATACTAAATAAAACTTATATTCCAGGTGATGCATCCAGATGTTTTCTTACCTTCACATTATTTCTTCCTCTAAGCAATTGCTAAATTTTTACAACTTATGGTTAATTAAAAACTTAAACAAAAATGTGCGTAAGGTATATAAATTGGATCATATATTACCATTGAAATCCTCTCTCTCTCTATACATATATGTATATATATATATATATATATATATATATATATATATATTTTTTTTTAATTCTATATTAAAACAATATTCTATAAATAAAGAAGATATAAGACTTATAGTTTAGCTGACATGAGTACGGGCTACACCAAATCTTTAACGATAACAATTATTAATTTATTGGTATTGGTATAAAGCGCTAAAACTAATATTAGGATCTAACCATTGGATTTAGGGATTTCTAATTTCATAAAAAGGTGCGATTTTTAGAGCAATTTAGGTATAATACAAAGATTTATTTAAAAAAATGAATTGGAGTTATTTGCCTTTTAGCTTATCACGGCAGTATAATATTTGTTATAGCAAAGAGTTAAAAACCAGCTGCAGAAATTTATAGAAAAATAATAATTGATAATAATAATTATTAATTTTCTATATATTTCTATATCTGTTTTCTAACTCTTTGCTATTGCAATTATTATATCAGTCTATCATGTTAAACTCACTAATTTTAGGGTTTTTTTTTCTTCTGTCTTTATACTCCTACGTTCCTCCTTTGTATCTTTTAGCTCTGATGAAGATCTACAATGTGGTTCAAAATGTCGGCATTAAATAAATAGTGACAACTATTTTATTTTATTCTTGACTGCTACCTGGACCATCTCTTTCTTGATATACAATACGGTCAACTATCAATACACAAAACATAATAAAGGTCGTTGGGCTAGATTATTATTAAATTAATTTAAAGGTAATTAATACCAAACTTATGAATTTACAATTTTTATGTTGGATTCAGTTGTCTTTAAAAATATAGGCTACATATGCATGCTTAAATGTGCCTAAAGTTGAATTTTAGTGCTAGTAAATCAGTAATCATTTATTTTCAACTTTTTCTATGGTTTTTCAAGTGCTGATTTAGCTTTTGTTGACTATAGCTAAAAATCATGCTGTCTCTTTTCACAGCACACACTTGCCTAAACCTTTGCCTAAACACTTGCCAGGTATTCTAAACTAAAATTAAAAAAAAATCGCTTGTACGCATTAGGCTCATACAACCTGATTTTAGACTGAGCTAAATTTTATTTATAACCCTATACCAGTACCTGCAGATAGCTAAGGGGAGGAATGGCCAAAAATTAATTCAGGTTACACTCCTGACAACTGCCGGTTCTTAAAATGACAAGGGTAAAAAATAACTTCTTGTTTATCGCAGATTTATCCTAGAAGTGTTATTAAGGTATAGCATGAGGCATATGTCAATGACAATATCCTAGAAACACTGGATAGACTGTACTATACTCAGTTCTAAACTAAATTAATTTTTTTTTTTTTTCAATGCTGCTATCTTGTTTTTTCTTTTAGCCCTGATGACCTAAAACTCAGGCTGAAACATTGGCACAAAATAAATAAGTTACACTTATTAGTGTGCATGTCAATGACTGCATCCCCCGACCAACTTCTTCATTAACTAAATTAAAACAAGGGAAAAATGCATGATAAATGTAAGCTCTTATGTATTTACAGTATCAAAATAAAGCACAAACAGAAATATAATAAGTTATCACATACCCTTTATTTTTTTTTCTATTGATATAAGTTCAAAATTTGGAATTCAATAAGTAAAACAAAATATTCAACAAGACATGTGAACAAATTTTTTCTATATCCATTATTAATATCGGACAAAATAAAAAAAAAAAAAAAACAGTTTTTAGCTTCATAAACTTTGAATTTCCTTAATTACAATGCATTATGTTGTAACATTAACAATCTGTTTGTTGCAGGCAAGAGCTTGTGTTCCCATCACAATTATGATTTTTGGCACAAGAAACTATTACAAATAACATTCACATCGCTCAACTTAACTTGTGCTGAAATCACAGATCAAAATTACAACAGTTCTTCACAGAGTTTGTGAAGTCAACTTTAATTAATCATCATTTTATAAAAAGGAAACAATATAAATCTTAACAAGATAAAAAAAAAAATTACAAAATCATTATAATATAATTAAATATAATACATAAATTCGAAGTAACATAAATAGTATTTTGATTATCATACATAGTTGGAATACTTTTAAAACGTAAAATCAAAATTTTAAAGCAACAATAACTCAAGTGCGTTTTTTTTTTTTAAATATAATTTTTACCCCTTTTTAAAAATCTAATTTTTAAAAAGGAGTAAAATTTTAGTCAACTATTTCTTTCCCCATTGTGCTTATAGATAGAAACAATGCTTATGCAGAATGAGTTTATATTATACTATTAACAAAAAAATTCTGGGTTGTGTGGTATTTTCCCAAAAAATTGTGGGAGCAAACAAACTAAACTCCAGAAAGTAAAAATTACATTTACACAAAAGTAAATTACTGCAACCATTATGAACTTCTTGTAATGCATATCAACAATATATTGTGCATATCTTGTCATAGAAAAATATATAAAAAAAAATGAAAACTTTAAGTAAACAACTTAAGGAGGAACCTTGTTGGCAGAGCATGGGTAGGGAGATAAAAGCTTTATTTCTCTATATAACTTCAGACAGCTGATATATTCAGCTACTCTGTCAAATATACATATCTTGATTTGATATTGTTTTGTTTTTTTAATCTTTTGATTTGTTTTACATCAATTTAATCACATCCATTAATTCGTAATTTGTTATTTCAATAAAAAAATGTTATTGTTGGGCGCATGTGCACGAAAAAGTTCTTTCTTAAGTTATTATTTTATTTAAGTTACGAACCAAGGCTAGATTTTTTAAAGAGATAATTTTGGAATGATTGTATAAGTTAAAATGATCCTTAAAATCAGGGGAACATACGTTTTTATCACTATTTACTATAGCAATCATATAAAAATGAAAATATAAGTAACATAAGATATAAGCTATGCGACATCACTGCAGTCATTGATTATAAAGACTAGAAGAAGGATGGCCAACCAGATGTGCGTACTCCAAAAGAAGATTTATAATATTATAAATGTATTACATTATAACTACAATATTACATTGCATTTATAATATTATAAATGTATATCATATTATTACTGATGTACAATATTATTATACATCAGCTATTTGAATATTAGTAATTGATTTGTTCCTTTTTCAAAAACTTGTAATTAAAAACGTCCTACGTTCAAGATACATGATGTATTAATGTTTTCAATATTTCTTTTAACCGTGACACTTAGTGCATTAACGTTTTCTCTAAGCCTTAAGCTAATATTTTTAGTTTTTCAATTATTCAATATTATAATTAATAAAATTAAGTAATTAATATTATTAATTATTTTCCAACAGAAAATAACAATTCAAATTTGTGAGTCAGAATTAATGAAAAATTAAGATTAATTTGTTATAAGAGAAGGAAAAATATTATTCATTGTATTTTTTTTTTTGCAAATGATTTCCCTAAATTATTTCCAAAAATTTCCTATTAGAATGGTAAATAAATCTGCTTTTATTCTTTTAATTTTACTCCTCAGGTCAAATGATAAAAGTTAATTGAAGAGTCAGAGGAAAAATAATGAATGTCATCGTTCAGTTTTAAGGAGATTATTTTAACATTGATTAGCTTGTTTTAGACATAATTCTTCGTGTTATGTAAAACTACACAAGTATAATAGAAAATCGAATAAAAAGCATAATTCGCTCCAGAATCTTACTCATAATGCAAAACACTCGTTAAGTGAAACAATTTTTTCGATATATACAAATATATTACAAATATAATATAAAATACGATGTAATCACAAATGACACTAAAATACAAGCGCAACGAGTGCTAAACACAGATAGATACAACTCTGGCTAGAGAAGTTTAAGAACATGTGCATAAGAAGCGAGTGACATGAAGAATGAACTTATCCTTTCTGTATCACTAGTTATGCGAAATGCCAATCATAAAGGGAGCCATTTTTTTTATGGTTTTGTTTATTATGTGAAATACTCGTTAAGGAAGGTTCCACAGCATTAAATTATAAAAAAACAAAAAAAAAAACAATATTTCAAGAATATACATCATTTTTCCCCCCTTATCGTTCATTTATTTCTTATTCGTATGAGCATGTCTAATAAATTTTTTTTAAAATGATTAACATTGAAACATTTTTTTTTATAATAAATCATCAATATAAATAATAGTCTTTATATGCTCGATTTCATTTACATATGAACCTGCAAATCTAGGCTTGTAATAGGAACAAAAATTTTAATTGACTGATAAATGATGATAAAAGGTTTGCCAACTCCAAACTAATATATTAAACATTTAAAATTGAATTTAAAGAATGTTAAATTAACAAACAAATTTAACAGAAGATGTCAATTCAAACCAAAAAATGCATTTCATCTTCAATCTAATTATACAATAATGAAATTCAACAAAACACAATTGTTAGTAATAAAATGTATACATTAACTTTAATGTATGTCATTAAAATAAACTATAAACATAGTGGTTACATCAAAATTATGTTTTTTAAAAACTAGCTGATCGCCTCCATTATTTATTATAAGGAACTCAAAAAGTTAAATCTGTGATAAAATAATAAAACTACAGTTATATTGAGTTTGAAGAATCTTTCTTCTGAATAATTAATCATAATTCAAAACAACAGTCTCTTAGGCGCTGGTCAGATCGGGAGTATCAGTAATAATAGTAAAATTAATTCATGTATATTTAATTTTTCTGACAAACAAGAAATATGGATGTGGAGAAATAACCGTATTTAAATGTTGAAAAAGTGGTGAAAAAAAAAAAAAAGAAATTGGGCTTATCGTACCTTCACGACAATACAATAGTTGCCATCAATTTTGGGAAGGAATCTAACCCACATCTCAATTGAAACCCTCCCTTCATTACACACTACTATATTACTTCTAAATCCAAAAATTATAAAAAAATAATATGACAAAAAGAAACAGAACTACAATAACTAATCTATAAATTTGATTTTTAAACTATATTTCACACATAAGACTGATGAATAAATGGATATGAACCGATTTTATCCAACACTCCATTTTCTAAAAAGACAAAATCACCAATGTTAAAGAATAAATATTATATAACAGACAAATATGACTACCCTTTCTGACCAGCACGACAGAAATAAGATTCTTCAAATTTCAATACAAAAGAAGAATGCATAAATCAAAACAAAAATGTGATGGTCCCAAGGCGTCATCGTTCTTAAATTTATCTAATTACTTAATAACTAACTATCACGAATTTTTTAAGGCCTAATCATAAAATTGTAACAACGACATAAAATAACATAAGCTGACATGAAATAGATAAAAAGTGTAAAATAAACACTGAAAACTTAAAATCCGTCTTATTTACAGAATATACAATACATAACGATTTCTAGACAAAATATTTTCTTAATTTCACTAAAGTTCATACATATACGTTATATGATATGATTAATTTTTCTAATACTGCCACAAAATTCAATCACAAGTAAAAGGTTATAAAATTTCATTAAAGCGATGAATGCATGAGGAATTTTCATTATACAAGGGTAACTAGTGAATTAAAATACAGTCAAAACTCGATGTCTAATAACTCGGCAACTGATTTACTGATAGTTTTAATTAAGGAATTTTTTTTCTCGAATCAAGAATCTGAAGTAATTTTGATTGGGACTAAAAATCTCAGGCAGGTAAGTACTTTATAATCCTTAAGGCAAGTATAGCACCCTGGGCCTGACTCCTATGCTTCTAGGCGGACTTGAGTAGGTTTTTCTTATTTATTTTAAAACCCTTCAATATATTTTTCTAATTATTTGGTAGAATATTTTTTAAAAAAATGTATCAATACATCTACGGAAGACTCGTCAATAAATATTCTTTCAAACTACTTGAACACGCCTTTTTTTACGTCCGGAAATTCCATGTTATAATATGTATGATCCATTTTCTCAGAAACGGAAACAGTTACATATTAAAAATTGTAACAATTTACTTTTAATGATATTTGAACGAAACAGATACAAGGAAAATCAATTTGACTAAACAGAATCTAATTTCCAATGATAAAATAGAAAGAAAAAAATTGGTTTAAATTTTGAGATGCAAATTTTTTTTTCTTGAATTATAATATAAAATCAATAAAAGTCTTCTGTTGGTTTTTCGCCAAACTCTTATTGATAAACAAAAAAAGTTTCAAGTCAATAGTTTTAGCGAAAATGAGGCATTTGTATGAGAAAATGTAGTTTTTCAGGGGGGGGGGGGAATGAATTTTTATGATTTTTAGTTGATATTGAGGAAAAATTCAATATTTCTTTTGTTTTTTTGTATGCTCGTTAGTTATGATCAATCATATGTTTGAATAGATCATGAAACCTCGGTTTTATAGTTACAAAATCAATTTTAGTGTTTTGACAGTCATTGTTTTTTCTTGTCATGTTGAAGTGACACTTGTGAACTAGCACAGTATTATTTGATAGCATTTTCAACTTGGTCAAATTGTCATAAATATATGAAACACTTATAAAAATGTTCAGAAGGAGTTGCAGTTTCTGAAAAAGCAAAAAAAAAAAAATTCAATTTATCATTATTTTCGGATGCTAGACCCCCTTAAGTCATAAAACATATAGGAAATAATACTGATTCCATATAGGACTAAACACATGCAGGAAACTATATAACTTTAAATTTTCAAAAAACAGACCAATATTCCATCAATAATTCTTTAAATATAAATTATATATAATTAAATTATTTAAATGTTAGTTTATATGGAGGTGGGTATTAATATTTAGTATCTATGAATATGAATAAAAATAGTTTTGAATACCTAAATTTGCTTAAAAATTTCCTGCTTAATTTTTGAAAGAAATTCAACAGTTTGAATTAAATTGCCAATGGGACTCAAAAATTCATAAGTTATAATTATGAAAATATTTTAAGCTGTTTCAAATGGGTACCTCTTTAATTACGACTTATCGAGTTCTGACCATGGTTTAAAAATACAAAAAATTAACAGTAAATATATCAATGCATTGAAATTTCTTCTATAATATGCTGCTAAATTTTTGTGCAATATTATTTATTGTCTTGATAACTCATAGGCGAAACAAATTATTCTTAAGGTAAATTGGCTTAAATTCCATTTTTCGATAAGAATAATTAAGACTTATAACAAAAGAAAAACTATTTTCCTATGTCGTTTTCTTTTTTATGGCAGTAAACTTAAGATATGAAGTATTAACTATAAGAATGCATCTTGCATCATTCCCAGGTTCCTTGAACTTTTTTCAAATACCTTGCTGCTCGTTGTGTGATGTTTAATGCAGGGTCTATTTCTAGAAGTCCTTTTTCTCTCATTAAACTTAAACCGCAAAGGCCTGGAAAAATATAAAAATAATTGGAAAAAGGACATTTATATTTATATTATGATATTAAAATAAATAATTATATTGAATAATAGATCGAGAAATATTTTTTCCAACTTGTATTGCTGTTTAATTTAAGTATCTTTTGTTCTGTTAAACTCCTTGATGACAGTAAAACGAATCATCATTTTATACAATATTTAGTCCAAACCAATCGATGGAGCTCAGAGATTTTAAAAGAATTCTTCCATATAAGAGTTAAACTATATAAGCTGTGAATTTTTACAGACTATAGGCAATTTTTAACCAATTCCTCGCATTCAGAGCACAATGGTGCGCTCATCGAGATTCTTCTCTTTGACTGAGCGTGCTATATTGCGCTCTCCCTACCCGAGAAGGGGTAGTGAGGGGTCACTCTTCACTGAGAAGAGTGACTGAGCGTGCTATGTTGCGCTTTCCCTACCCCTTCTCAGTGACTGAGCGCGCTATATTGCGCTCTCCCTACCCCTTCTCAGTGACTGAGCGTGCTATATTAATAACCGGTGCGCTCTATCCCTTCAGTACTTAGACTGTCTCTCAACTCTCCAGTCATTCAGAAAAGCATTCCTCACCAAATCAGTACTTCTGAAACCATGAGCAGATGATAGTTTTGGGATGCCTTTCACCGTTTTTAAGTTATATGCCTATTTATATAATAAACACTATTGTGCTCACTTTAATTTTAAAGAAAAAGCACCAAGAGAATTTTAAAAATATTTTTACCTTACATTTAACAATAAAATAAAGTAGTTCATGTTAAAAGGCAGTATCAGTCACAGCCGAATTTTTTTGTTTATTGCGCAGCGTGCTAGGTAAGTTCAGCAATATGGCCGCCGTAAAATGGGTTAAAGCCATTAAATTTTTTATAATTAACAATTTTTGGGACAGTCGCGAACTAATCATTGCACTCCAGTTTCCAAATATAATACATTATTTAATACAAATATTTTTAATTTTATAAAACAATTTATTAACCTAAATAAGTATGAAGAGGATCAGGAACATAGTCTTCCCATTTGGCGAATCCTCCAGTCAGACTATCTTGGGTTGTCATAATGTATGCCCTATTTTCAGCAAAATCGATCATATCAAAGATCTGCAACATCTGAAATAAAAGATGAACATTAAATCTGATAACAATACACTACAATATAATAACTATATTAAAAAGCTGTATCTTGGGAACTGTAAAATGTTAGGAGCTCAAATTTCAGCAAATTGACTTTACTTTGTAAAGATATTTATAAATTCATATGGTAGGTAGTTTAATAGATATTTAGCAATGAATGAGGAAAGATCAAAAATTTTTAGGCTGTACCTTGAATAAAATGAACTTTCTAGTGGCCTGTTGAAGTCAGAAATTTGAATTTTCAAAGGCAATCCAAATCCGAACAACGTAACAACAAATCAGAACTACCCGACCGACATTTTGCGTTTTGAAAGTGCTTAATTTCTTTGACTAAAGGGAAGCGATCGGCCGATGAACAAATCTGCACATCAACGGCCAACTAACTTTGCTTGATTTGCGGACCCAAATCAGCATAAAATGTTGCCTGAGAAAACAAGTCTATAGCCTGTGTACGGGTCTTAGGGGTATTTAATGTTCAGTTCATGGTCCTGAAGAACACAAAGTCTATAGCCTGTGTACGGGACTTAGGGGTATTTAATGTTCAGTTCATAGTCCTGAAGAACACAAAGAATATGGAGAAAAAATCTTCTAGATTGGAGATACAAGCAAAGTACAATACACTTTATGACCATAACTTAAGTTAATCAAAACTGATCTACAGCGATTTTTGCATTAATGTTTGGATGGACATGGTATCTAAATGAACTTATTTATGATTTATGAACTTATTAAGAAATTATTTTTGCTTGAGTTGAGCTTCAACTTCCTGCCACTAACTTTTAGCAAAAATAATTTATTAGAATGTAGAAAACCTTGTATAAATTGTTGACCAATTGATTCAGCACCATCCCTACCTGAATTGTTGCACCGACCCAAAAAGAATAGCATGTATCTTCTTGTTTATTAGCTCTGCCTTGGAAACCTGTCACTTGTCGCATCAGCACCCATCGCTTTAGACCTTCCAGCTGTAATACAAAGTAAAAATATATGAAAAATAAAAAAATGGGACGATTAAGAACAGAGCTTATATCAACAAATATTTAACCAAATATTATAAATACATCATAAAATAAACAAAACTAATTTCCACAGTCAATGTTTAATATTTTAAATGAAGAAACTTAGCTCTCACCATGAAAAGTTGAATTATTGAGCAAAAAAACTAGTCAAAATTAAAAGAATTGAATTGTGAATTTCAAAAAGGACTCTAGAGATTTATTCAAAATTACTTTTTCCTTTGTTTTGTTTTTTTGCACTTATAAAGACCGATATTTCAAGAGCAAGAACGGCTAATAGTGGATGTTATAGTGATGAGATGCAAGAAGAAAAAAAAAAATCAGTTAAAATAAGTTCAATGGCTCAACAGCAATTTAGTTTTTTGTCTCTTGAAAAAAATTTAATTTTTCTGAGATGAGCCCTTATAGAAATTCACTGTCATTTAATGAAGAGTCATTGGAAAAGCTCTCTTCTTATAAATGCTTATTTATCTACATTGCAACCAAAAAAACTTCCATAGCTAGTTGAATAACTGAGCTAAATATCATCGCTTCAGCTGCAATGCCTCATAATTCCGAAATAATCAAAAATCTTTGTACCATTTAAAAGAAAAAAAAATATCAACGCATTCCAGACATACTGTAAGTAAGAAAAATTATATATCTTACAAAAAGATTGTTGAAACAAAAAAATAAATATATAGAAAATTTTTAACATTTTTAAAACTTTTTTTTCTGTAATATTTACTTTTTTGAGTTATGAGTTATCATAGCTTCTTTGAGCTTAGTTTAATATTTTAAAGTATTTAAATATTGGCTTCTCATTCAAATAATACACCTTACATGCTCCTAAATATCTTAGTATTCAAATAGAATGGCAATGATATCACAATATATATAATCAAATAAATATTCTTCTCTTTCATAAAATAATAACAATATATATATATATATATATATATATATATATATATATATATATATATATATATATATATAAATAAAATAATGAAAGAATCACCTGTTTTACAGTAAGGACACTGTGGAGTTTGCCCATCAAAGAAAGTACTGCAACAGCACAGTAAGTTACACCACCATGCGATTCAAGCTCAGGTCCCTGACCAAAACCGTAGTCATAAGACTACAAAATGCCACATATTTACAAAAGGTATTATTACTTCAAGATCAATAAAACATGTTTAACGTTGTCATCTGCAATTACCATGCTTCTCATGATATATTCGATTGTCTTTTCAGTGTCCATTCCAGACCAATCTTGGAGAATATAACATATTGCAGCAGCACAGTAGACAAACCTCATATCGTTTTCACTTCCCATCTGAGTCGCACAGAAACTTAACAAGAAATAAATAAATGAAAATATTTCCATGCATAATGATGAGTTAACCAATATTAGAAAGAATAGGTCTTTATTTGTAACATTATAATAACTTGGAGCTTAGTCCTGTAATCCAGAATCTCTACTTGAAGATTGGCAAGGCTACAGTGCCAAAAAGGCTCTAGTTTCTAATTTTCAGGCAAAATGAAAGTGAAAACTTAATTTATTTATCCCGGGAATTACTTCCAATAAGAATAATTTATTGTACAATGATATAGTAGACCAAATGGTTAATAAAGAACCTAACATAATTTAATAAAAATTATGTTTTCCTTATCAAAAATAAGGAAGAATATGGTTGGGTGCACTTAGAAATAAAATTAACAGTACTGAATTTTTACTGATTATGTCTGCTGACATTCTAGCTTACATTGTAGGCCTTATTCACGGCTAAGAAAACAAGGTATAAAAAGTAAAAATAAATAAAGTGAAATTATATGAGGGAATATGACTAAAACATGAAGAAATAGAAATTTTATAAAACTGAATTTGAAATTATGAATAATATTAACCCATTACTACCCGAATAATTTTGTTTTTTTTGTAATGTTGATTTTTATGTTATTATTCTTTTACTATAGCCTCCAAGAAATAATAAAAATGATTAAAAAAATTATAATTTATCACAAGAGCAAAAATTTGGCCCACTAAGCACTAATGGTGTAAAACTTGGGTCAACGAACATTTGTCTCCTTTGACAAAAAAAAAAAAATTATTTACAGCAAAACATTATAAACAAGATACAATCACATATTACAAACACAATTACTCATTATAAAAGGAAGATAAATGTGTATATAAATATGGTTTTTGTTGCTATGGAATCCTCATCTGTCAAAATAAAAGTCTCAGGAGGGTTGTAAATATTTTCTCCTTTAAATTATTTTCATTGTCATCCAATATGATGTAAATTGCTTTTTGGAGTGACTTTGATCGACCGTAGATATACTTAAGGTAGAAGTTTGTCGTGGGTGCGGTCACAGATTAACACATTAATAAGTAAGACTTTGAGAATGGAACGAAATAAAAACCATATGTTTCATGGGACATAAAAGATATGATGGGCACTAATGGATGAAATACAATAGTAAGAGGTATGAGGGAGATGGGGGTTAAAGATGTAAATAAGGACAAAATGGAAAGTTAGGATTATTTTAAAACCTGTACCACTACAACCCATGAATGGTCTGGGTTCAGTACTTGGTAAGTGCCGTACTGTTTCTAAGCCAACGGTTGTGCAAGGAGATGATTTAGCCAAGATCACGCTCAACCACCAGGTTTTTCTCACAATGAAGGGTACCCACTTTACAGAGGCTGGGTGAGCCCCAGGAGGGTCTCCCGATTCCCTAGGATCGATCCACGGCTGATAACAGAATAAATAATTACCTGCCACAGATGGTCGTGAACCCGGGACCTGGAGCATGTATGCATGGTAACCCAGCTACTGTATTATTTGCCTTATTAAATACAAAGCAGTTAGTTTGAATAAATGGTGCTAGAGAGTCCTAGTATGAAGACCTTCGGGTAAGTTTGGAGGTAGACACTGATAATGCGACCGCATTGTACAATTGTACCATGGATTATTTTACTCTTCGATTTGAGAATGGAGTCTTTCAGTTTCAAATTTAACTCAGTATAATAGTCAATGGTTGAATTTATTTATAAACACATTATGAATGAAAAAATGCCCATTATATTAGTAACTTAAATAAGGACCATTACCTTCCATCACTTTGCTGCAGGCTTCTTACACCTTTAATTATAGCAGTCCTGTTAACCCTAGATAAATCATCACCTAATATCAGAAGCGAGGCCAGACCTGTATATGTCATTGCAAGATGACCACTTGTAAATTGTTTATTACAAGAATGAATGCTGTCGTTGACTCTTATGGTAAAAGTATCACTTCCTTGAAAACCACATCTATCCATTTTACCATCTATCAATAAAATAAAAATTAATATTGAAGGTGTTTCTAGAAGTCCAAAGGAAGTACTCAATATTTAACAAACCTGAATCTGGTAAAATTTGTAAACTGTAAATCCAATTGCATATATTCTCTTTAGAATCTTTTATTTCATCCAATGCATCAAGCACATCTAAACCGGATAGAGAAAAAAATGCTATTGTCAATCTGGAACAGCATTATTCCAAAATATATTTAAAAAATATGGGTAATTTAATTTGAAATGGTGGTTGATCAGTTAAAATTTAAAAGAAAAAAATAATAATTCAAGCTTGATATTAAAGCACATAGAACTTTAAATTTAAAAGATGTTAATCAGCTACAACTGTAAGATGTTAACGAACTTAAAAAATAATTTGTAATGGTTCAACAACATCAGTAACTAATTCTTGGCTTCAATGAAATAAACAGAAATATTTAGCTGGTGAAACATTTAATTGATAGTAGTACCTGGTAGAATCATAGGATGACAAGGTGTCAGGTAATAATTTTAGAAACTGCTTAAGGTATCTAATATGCTCTTTTCGAGTTAACTCCGTGGGTTCTTCCATTTCACCATCAAAATATTTAAATTCACCTCCACTAACTCATTTATTTCGCTACCTCATTCGGACAATAAACAGTGGGAAGGTTACTATTGCAAGGGTTATTTTAATTATTCATTAATATGTCTATATATTTAATGCGCCTATAATCTGTATTAAAATGAAAGAGTTCGCCAACAGTTATTTTTTTCTTTGTAAAATAGCGTCAATTTATAGTTTTCTGAAAAATTATTTAATTTCTAAATATTAGGAAAAAAACATCTTATTTTAATAAAATACTTTTTTTTCAATTTTCTCGTGCCACTAATTATTTTTTAAAAAAGATTGTAATTGATCCGAAGTATTTTATTAAAGTAGAAAACAACAATTAGGAAATGTCTAAACTTTGAATGATTTTGATTGAATTTTTATATTTTGCCGGTAATAAAAAGGCCATGGCTACATTTGGGGAAGAAGAAATAGAAGTCTTCGGTGACAGGTTGTGTATTGTTGTTTATGTGTGAGGTACTAGTTATAATTATTAAGGGTTTTGTAATATGTCAGTTGAAAAAAAGCGATTTGAATGCTCGGCATTACCAAAAGGCTGGCAAAGAGAAGAGGTTATAAGAAAAACAGGACTTTCAGCGGGAAAAGTCGATGTTTGTTATTACAGGTAGAAGATAACTTTATCAAATTTGAAGCCTTGGAAGAATTCCATTGTAATGTTAATTTGCCAAAATTAAAAGTTTGAAATCCTTGTTGAAAGCTTTTTATTTATTTGTTTACAACTTTAGCTGTGATTGATGTCCTTCTGACTATTTACATTTAACTAATACTTGTCTAAGTTCTGAAATGCTCTAACACTGAATATAAAGACATTTTTAAACTCAATAATTCAAGTTCTAATTTGTTATTATTGTCTAACCTAAATCTTTTGGGGCAACTTAATTCATTACCATGCATTAAGTATACATTCTCATTGAATTTGGTATGACTTATAATTTAAGCAAATGCATTCATTCTTAAATCAAGGTTATGAGGTATGTAAAAACTTTCAGTACTGTTGATAGTTGAATATTTTTTCTTATGTTCTTGAATTTGCATTGGTTTAGATGTGTTGTTCTACTCTGTTTTAAAAGTTATTATTTCTTTGTGAGAATTTTTTCTACTGTTAATAATCTTTATGTGTATTATTTATTTGTCGCATTATTGCTAAATTTATTTATAAAATAACTCTTGAAACATATCTTCTACATTTTTATCTTTGATCCGATTAGTATTAATAATTATTTTGAATTTAAATTAGTTTTTAGGTCTTGATTATTTCTCTATTCCAAGATTGTTATTTTAAAAATTAGTCTTCAAATTAAAAAATTCATTATTTATGTAAACATTATTCAAGTATTAGTTTCATTTGCTGATTTTTAAACCTTCATTTAGATTACTCTGTTTTATGCTGATTTAATCTGAATTCTGATTTTATCAAACATTATTGAAAAAGATTGTTGACTGAGTAGATGGTTCTATCGACTCTTTTTTTATTTGTTTGTTATTAATTCAATGTTTACATTATTCAATCATGGCATGCTTTGTTGAAATTTATTCATTATATTAAGACCTCTGTGTGGCGTATTGCCTTTATCAATTGATTGTACTCCGTATGGTTGCCTTTTACTACTTCAAAACAGCAAAGTTTATTATTCCAAACAAACGACCTGAAATTGTTATTTTGAAATTCACGTTTCTGAGAATAATAGCAGCTTGCTACTTAAAGTATTTCATTTGTTCTTCAAATAGGCTTATAGACATATCATCTTATTAATTTTATTTCCAAACAATAGTACGTATATAGTATTGTAGTACGTATTATTAACAGTAACAATAGCATATTTATAATAGTAGCTAATAGTATTTTACTATATTTATAGTAAATTCTGTAAATATAAATGGGTGTGTATTCAATGGATTTTTAAAATCATGTTTTTATGTGTTTGTTTCTGTGCTAATAATGCTTTGTATTACAGTACAGTATTTAGTTTATTTGGATCACAATCTCAAGATACAATTCAGATTTCATTTTTCCATTGAATTTTGATTGATTTTTTCTAACTTTTTTAAATATCAAAATTAACTTTTTAAAAAAAGGTTTGTTAATAAAATAAATAATTAATTTAGTTTTATTGTAAATTAAGAAGAATAATTTACTTTAAAGTTATTTTATTTATTCATTTATATAATAATATTTAGTGTAGTAGTAATAAACTAGTGGAGAAATTATACAGTATATCCATATTGAAAACAATAAAAATATCAAATTAAATTAAAACAGAGCTGTACATATTTTTAAAAAATGACTTAAGCGATATATTTTGAATTTTCTGACAGAATTGGTTTAAGTTTATGATAAATGGATATTACTGATCCTGTCTATATGAATTTTGTCGAGCGATTAATGATAAACATCTTAGGTATATGATGATAAAAATACTGAGTAATGGTTTATGGCCTCCAACTCCTCACTTATCCTTATATTTTATAACAACATGTCTGAATTAAGTACTTTAATAGCAGTATAATATTCATAATGAAGTACTGTAGAAAGATATTATAATTATAATCTCAATTAAGGTATACTTATACATTTTCAGTTTTTATTTACTGCTTTATTTGTTAATTATTGTTTAATCTCTTGAGTATAAGGATGAATATAGTCATAAGTTACAACCCATTAATGATTATTCAGTCCTTTTATAAAATGTTAATCATTAATCATTTGTCAATATTCACTACCCACTATTCACAAAATTTGCCCTACTCCTGATTTTGTTTTACATTATTGTAAGTAAAATAAAATAATTTTTAATCTCATTTTTTTTCTAATAATAATTATTCATTTGATATTCTGATTGTGTTTCAGTGATATCAAATAATTTTTGTTTTATTAATCTACTTAAAAAATATGAATTCAAGTTTTCATAATATCAAATAAAAAATGTGATAATTAAGAAATTTTTAATTCACAGTTACAGGAACTCGGGATGAGGAGAATATTAAGATATTTATCTGTGAGATAGAGTTTTCAAAGCAACTAGTTTCGGTCCACCATATCTTTATCAGGCTCAAAATACTAACAATTTTTTTTGTGGGGGTTTATTTTTTATATTCACACATGTCGATGAGACAATCAGTGAATGTGCTGGCATAGAACATGTTATTGTGGCATGTTCAAAAATGCTAGCTCGGGCATAGTGTTTGATTACATTTGGCTAGAAATATTTTTTATGTAATTGGGCAATACATTTTTTTCAAAACTAATTTTCTGGCCCATAAGATTTTGCTAAGTTTGCAATACAGCAATCTTAGTTTTTCATATATTTTCTCATCTTTATCACAGTTGTTAATAAAAATGAGGTTATTACATGAAAACAAGGTGTTGTGTGCTGTGGCTATTAAAGGTATGCATAAAGCTAAAGATACAGTCCCAATAAGTATGGCCCCATTAAAACCATATAAAAGTTTAGAAAGTACAATCTCCAAGTGCTTGTAGCAGTAATAGTGTTTGCTATGTGCACTGGGTAAACAGGGAGGAAATTCAAGGATCGCATTAAGGAATATCTTTCTGGATCCTGCCATGAATTGACCATATCTTGATATAAGAACTATGGCGTAAAACTTCTACTCATCATATCCAAAGGACACCGCATGAAATATTTTGAAAAACTGAAATCAAAAGAAGTGTGAAAGAAAAAAATGTATTTAAATGTCCATAATGCATACTATTTGGGGTGTTCGCAACTAATGAATCTAAGATGTAGTGAGGGGGGAGAGTTCTTATAATGGAAATCCTTGCTTGACAAGGAAGGAAACAGGGCTATTAGACGGTCTTATAGTTGAATTACATAGGATTTACACCAAATTGCTTTTGCATTGTTTATTTTAATTATTATATTGATTTGTAATACTTTAAATAATTTTCTGGTATTAATGTTTGTTATTTTAGTCTGATGAAAGTCCAGGTAGAACAAAACCACTTGCTACGTAAATAAAAATTCATACAGATAGACAATATTTTGTTATTCTCCTCATCTATGAATATTGGTGAAGTTCTTCATAGTTTTGTCAAGTTTTCTTATCATAAATTGATTCTTGTCGAGAGTTTAGTATAATCATACTTTTAACATTAACAAATAAATGAAAAATATTTCTGGTAATAGAAGGATCGTTCGAATTCAATTTTGTCTGTTGCTTTTGTGTACTAATACTTATGATTTATTTGTTATAAGTTTTCATCGTACGATTTTTGTTTATGAAATTTACAGGGTGAGACATCTAGAGTACTGTAATCAAATTTTTTGTGTTGTATCTGATATTTTTTTGTGTTTTTGAAGTAATTCTCTGTTTTGATCCATCATTTTGGCATTGTATCTAGTCTTGTCTTGCATGAGTTGTTTTCATGTGTGTGTTAAATATCTATATAAAATTAATTAAGAATTTGAACAATGATATTGTGAATGTATTTTAGTCAGTTATTGAGATAATTTTCCTGTGTCTTGATGGAATCTTTTCAAATATAGAGGTTAATAAAGAATTTAGCATGAAATATTTATTTTATTAAGAGTGGAATTGGGTTATGGGGGTAATGGAAGGGTGTGTGTGATTGCAGCCCTGATGGACAGAAATACGACAGCAAACCACAGCTCGTTCGCGCAATAAGCGATTCTGTCGACCTGACCACCTTTGATTTCTCAACGGGCAAGTGTAATACACTCCTTGCTCGTAGACACAAAAAACCAAGAACTAGTCAATTTGATTACAGGTATAGTCTTTATAGTGTTTTCGTATCTGTTTCACCCTGGCTTACCTAGCAATAACAAGCATTTCACAGAGGTTAAGATTCAAGTTTCTTGGGTATCAGGGAACATAAAGGTTATGATTTTCTTATTTTAACAGCTGTTTTGTAAACAAGTCCTCTTTGAAGTTCGTGTAAAGTCAACCTTACGAAAGTAAACCTTTTATACCCATCACTAAAAAGTTGGTTTGATTGAATTAGATTGGTTTTAGAGCTATCAAAATAAGACGTTTTAATCTATCATTCAGTCTTGAATTTGGGGCTAGTTTTCTGAAGTATTTTTCTAAATTTAAACATTAGGCACTTACGTCTCTTTAGTTCTCATGATTGAAGATTACAGAAAGTCTCGAAGTTTGATTGAAATTCACTTCTAGATAACATTTGATCAGATTAAAAAAATATAATTTTCAGCATTCTTAAACTTCTTATATAATCCTTAAAATTCTTATAAATTCTTATTTATTCTTATTATAAATTCTTATTTAAAATTCTTATATAATCTCAGTCTTGAATTTGGGGCTAGTTTTCTGAAGTATTTTTCTAAATTTAAACATTAGGCACTTACGTCTCTTTAGTTCTCATGATTGAAGATTACAGAAAGTCTCGAAGTTTGATTGAAATTCACTTTTAGATAACATTTGATCAGATTAAAAAAATATAATTTTCAGCATTCATGAATTTAATAAATAATAGCACAAGGACTGTAACTTTTAAGATGAAATAATATTTTAAGTGAAAAACACAAAAAAACTGTCCTTTCTTTATTTTCCTATGAATTCACAATTATTACAATATTCCACAATCTTTTGTAATAAATAATAGAGGTCATATTAAATAAATCAGCGTGAGAAATTAGTATAAGAAATAATAAATATAAAAGGATTTCAAAATTACTTTTTTTTATTTGCATACTAATTTAAATTTGAATTTTTGCCTTCTCTTGTGCTTATTGAGGCTTGGAATCAATATTGTATTAACCTTATTAGGTTTTAAATAAATTCCTGATGGAAATTTTCATGTCCTGTCGTAACGCCCAGTAATATACTGGTGACTTTGGGCATCTCTTTATTCGTCTTGATACTCATCCTGCAGAAGATCGAAAGAGTTTAGATCTGGATTGAATGAAGGCTACTCTTAACATCAGATTGAAACATTACCCAGGTTCGAGAAACAATTGAAACTTTTTTTGCCTTTCACTATTGAAAGCTGCTCGTCGCTTGTTCAACATTTTTCCCCCTATTTCTCTATCCTTGGTAACTTTTAAAAGGAATTTGTTAAACTTTTCAAAATATCTATCCTTTAGATATCCCACATGTATGACTACTGTCATAGATAGTTTCATATAATTTGACCTTCTCTTGAATCATTCTTTTTAATAATATGGCTTATCCGCCTCAGTCTTTAAATCTTGATTTGTGAAGAGATTCTAAGTTCTCGGTAATGTTAGTAATGCTCAAATAATCAAATTTTCACTAGTTTTTATGAGAAGCAATCTCAAAATAATATCAATATCAAACATCAATTACTCAGTATTTATTAGTTTTTTGCTGCGATAGCCATTTTTGATTTTTGACAATAATAGCTAAAATTGCATAAATTTCATGACAGCTCTGCAATATCCTAAATTGTACAAAAATCGCTTAGACTTTTCTCTTAAACTGAATTTAAAATAAATATCGAATAACCAATAGTGACCATAAAACTTTATGAAGGAATCCAGAAAACCAAGGTTCCTAATAAATAGTTTTTTACTATTTGTGATTCATCTCATTTCTTCATAAAATAAATACCATTGGGAATGAGAATAATACAATAGTCAATAGTGCTCTAACAATAATCTTTAAACATGATAAAAAAAGAAGTATATTTACTAACATAAGTTGTTAAAATTTAAATATATTTTAATACTAAGAACCTATTTCATTTCATAATGGAGATTTGTTTCTTTAAAAAGAAAAAGGATGGAACAGAAACATTCCATCGGACATTTATTGTTGATTAAACAGGCTGTTGTTCTCCATTGTCCATTATCACTATTGTGTTTTGTTTACTGTGTTAACATGATTAAAACATTAAGGAGTCCTATTTGTATTATAGAAATGAATCTGTACTTTTCTTCTAATAATAAAAAAAAATAAAAAAAAAATAAATGTTTTTTTGTTTTATTGTTTGTCTATTGTTACTTCAGGGTATATTTTCGGGTATCGGTCTATGTGAATACAAAATAAATAGTGTTTTGCTTTTTTTCTGTTTCAATCAACATTGTATTCTTATGTCTTTGTCAAGGCTAGAACGCAGATATGGATACATGCATAAAGTAGAGGTGGGTGTCGAAATCGCTGTTTTCAAGAATCATCGGAATGAATTACTAACTACAATGAGCTAGCTCATTTTCATGATTCACTGATTCGCCCCAAAGTGTAATCACCAGGGAGTGGAAATCATGATTCACTAATCAATTTACAAAAAAAAAAAAATGATGAGAACAGAGATTGATGATTCATGAACAATGATCACGTTCAAGTGATTCAATCAATTGAGCTAACACTCCTTTTCTCCAAATCACTGACAAGATGCTAATGACTAGCTTTAATAAAATATGATCTGTGTTTTTTCTATACCTATATTACAGTGCTTTAATAATAATTTAACTATATAGATATTATTGACTGTTGATAAAATCTAGAAGTTGATATTTAGGGATGTGGTCAGAAATAATTATTTAATTACTTTATAAAATCGATTTTGTAACTCCTAACTAAACTGTAGTATTTAACAACTAAAATTATTTTTTGGGTTGAACTGGGCTAACTTAAAAAAAAAAAAAATTGCTGAGCTAATGCAAGTTTTTTGTTTTAAATTATATCATCTGATTTCGACATAGAAATTATATGTCTTAGGTATAACTGATAAAACAAGAATACAAAAATTTATGTATTACCTATGTTTTTGGATTCTATATACTTCTGCTCCTAGCTTTCAATTCCATTCTTATCAAGCCTATAGTTCAATAAGAATTTATTTTGTGGAAGGAAATTTGAATAGTTTCATGATTTGAGAAATAGCACTTTTTTTTTTTTTATGTTATCATGTTGGTAGACCTTATTCTCTTATACTTGAAGATTTGGTTCACTTTTATGATGGATTAAATCGATCCATCTCTTCTTAAAGTATAAGTTTTTATGAGGAAATAAAATTTGAAAAAATTGTACAATTAGAAGTAGTAGCCAACGAAGCTGACTTTTATCAATCAATGAATTTTTATATTTTTTAAAATTATTATTATCACTAGAACATGACATTAAATGTCATTTCACTAGATATAAACCCATTATTCATACGTTTTTGATGCTTTATTGATTCCCTTAAATCGAAACATTGAGTCTTGACCTTTGTAAAGTGTATTTTGTCTGAATAATAGGTGTATAGCGGTTGGTTGCATGTTTGTAAATATCCATCAGGTTGTTTCCTTTGCTTGTTGCATGTTGAATTTTGTTCGAGTAGTAATTAGTATAGATAACTCACTGTATTTTACTTCTTTCTTCTGAGCAAAGCTTTGAATTGGTTGGGGGTACTTAGTGTTTAATGGTGAAAGTATATCAACAGATTTAAGCCAAATTATAAATATGTATGTAGGTAAATTTACTATTTCAGGAATGATTGAATTAAACTTCGAATTAAATGAATCTTATTTAAAAATACTTATTGTTTTAAAATTAAAAAATTATAATGGAAATGTTGTTGATTATTAATGAAATCAAGATGACAGTTGGAGATGCGGTCACAAATAAAACTCACATTAATGTCTTATATTGTTTAATGAGTGCCTACGTTTCGGTTTAAGCTGGAGGCTTTCATCGGAGCTAAGAAAAATAAGATATGAGAATATTAGAGATACAAATAGTTTATATAGTGGGATTACATGGGAAAATAAGAAAAAAAAAAAGAAGTATATTTGTGTGTAGTAATGGATATAATTTTGATTTTAACATTGGTAGTATGGCGGTAGAGATAACTAGTAGCAACAGGGGGATCTTCCCCTGAGAAATTTATAAAGGCTACTGATAAAAACTGTGTTTTGTACACCATTTGAAGCAGTGAACTTGAATTGTTAGAAATTCAGTTTTGAAGTTGTTGTTTTTTTTAATAACAGTAATTACAGAAACAATAGTGTTTTTAGGAATACAATTTTTATATTTTTTCTTGACACATGTTAAGCAAAAGTATGTAGTTTTCATCATTCAGGTAGTCGCCACTCCCTAAATTGTATTTCTTTATTCTTTGCACTATTAAAAATTGATATAATTTGAGGTAAAGTTCTGTGAAGAATGGACCAATGTAAAAAAAAATATTTTTAGTATTTTTGGGAGTGGCTTAAGCCCGAAAGCGTTCTCTCCTTGAATCCGCTATTGTTTTTATCTATGCTATTTTATTTATTTATTTTTCATATTCCCTCATGCAATCTTACTATGTGCATTCTTCTCATATCTTGTCTTATTTGGCTCTGATAAAGGTCTTCAACTTAGGCCAAAATGCCGGCACATTTTGAACTGCATATTTCATTACAGTGCTTGTTTGATTTCTGACTGCATCCTACACACTCTTTCATTTTATTTTAACATTATCTATATTGTTCTCAACAGAAACTTTTTAAGAACACTTTGTTGAAAAACTCCTCAATATTTTACCAAAGCAATCATAATTTGTTTAATAGCTGTAATTGAACTTAGTCATTCTGGATTATGAAGCATTTATTAATTTATTTTATTAAAATAGAGCTTGATCTTGGCTGGGTAATCTGCTCATGATTAATTTGTTTTTGACCAGTATTTTTTATATTGTTATCATATTTTTTAGAACCTTCTTTTATTCGATGTTGTTCTTGAATTACTTCATGTTAAAAGGGATTTTGTCTCCTAAGCTAATTGTTAGACAAAACCCCTTTTAGCAGGAAGCAATTCAATTGATGTATCTATTTTTATTGCTAGCATGTGATCATAAAGTTATCGATTTTGTAGTATTTTGGCTGATGCTGATCTGTCATTTTTTCATGTTTTCGGTAAATTAAGTTTTTTGTGAAATAAAAAATAGCTCAATTTTTTTCTATCTTTTTTTTTTTTGTAGGCTTGAGGTTGAATATAAATATGAACCTATAAGATTGGATTGAAAAATTTAATTGAGCTATTTTATATTTCACAAAATTTCTTTGTCAAATCATAAAAAATATGTCATATCAACATCTGCCATAATGCCACAGAATTAGTTTAATCCTGGCATCTTAATAGAAATATATAGTAACGCTTCGTTGTAACGCTCCCGTTTAAAACTATTTCTCGGCTATAACGCTCTTTTTTCTTGGTCCCAGGACCAGTTGGTGGTTTTCCTATGAAATTTTATTCGTTATTACGATCCAATTTTCCAGTTATAACGCTCTAAGTGAATTTTTTATTTAATATTTTGGCAAAAGTTCCGCAGAGCTACTGGAAGGCGTGGCCTCTTGACAGGTCGCAGCTAATGTTCTTGGCACGGTCTGTACATCGAATGTGTTGTCGGCCCCGAACAAGGTATGGCCAGCCATTCACGGTCCTACTTGTAGGAAAGACTACTTTGTAGGACTACACTAGATATCGGACTACCTTTGGACTGTGAATGGGGGTGTAAGACATAGAACATGTAGGCTGATTGTAGGCTTCTCCGATCGTCCTACAACCGTTCCCCCCTTCCAACATCCTACCACGTTGGATCCTGAGTGGTGTTATCGTCCTTCAAACTCCACAAGTTTGCAGCCACGTCATTAGTTGTTATCAATATTTGTTTACTATTTGTCAGTGTTGCCAGGTTGGGGTTTTTCTCCCTTGATTTAAGTTTTTTTTTACTCTCTTTTTTTTTTTTATCATTAGAAAGTTTTAGGTTTTTTTATGTATTTACTACTCAATGCGTTAATCAGGTTTTCTAATTACAAACTGAAAATTAGAATGATTTGAAAAAAATTGTTCAAAAAAACATCCTAAATTTTTTTATAACTTTATTTCATACGTATTTCCCGAAAGTGCTGTGTAATAAGCTAATAAAAAGATGTTCTCAGGGCCAAATATATCTTATTATAACGTCAATGTGACGTTATATTGTTGGGAGTGAATTAAAATATTAAATAAATAATTTAATTAAAGCTGTATGCCAACAATTTTGAAATAATAATTTTAGATCCTTTTTTTTGTTAATTAAATGTTCATCTCTAATTTTTCTTATTTTGTGTTGTTTTAAGTTTTCTTTTAATAATTAATTTGACCCGATCTTTCAACTGGTATAACCAATTTGAATTATATTGAGTTAAAATAACATGAAAATGTATAAACCTTGTAAATGAAAAGTATAATACAAATATAAACCTTCAGTACATTTTTTATCATTTATCCTTATGTTATACTAGAGGGATGATTTTATCATCCATTCTGAAGTAATTTTCATAATCCTTCCTATCTATTTCATTTAACATTTTCAAATCACTATTGTTTATTCGGTTTAAAAAAACATTGTTATCGCCCAAAATTTATTTTTCTTTTTTTTTCCAATAACGCCATAGTAAGACAAATTGCCGACATTTTCCTATTTTTTTTAAAACATAGATAAGCTACGAGTACAGGTTAGAATATCTGATCGGATCCGTTGTAGGACCGTGAGTGGGCGAATGAATTATTCTGTAGTCCTAGCAGTTGGACCGTGAATGGGTAGCTTTAGTCTTCGATATCGGAATCCAAAATCCAATCACTCCAACCTTACATTAATTTATCATAACATTTTTGGTGTTTCTTATTATTATTTTACGAAATTTATAGGTTGTAAATGATTTATACTTTGTTTTAGAACATTTATTATTTATGATAAGGCATTTATTTATTCTAAAATGAAATCATCATTTATGGATTCTAGTTAAGGAGTATGTATAATTTGAGGCCCTTTACCTATTTTAATAAACTATTAAAGTTTAATGCTAATAAATTAAAAGGAATATAATGAATGATAATTAAAAATATTGTTATAAGATATAGCTTATATCTTATTCTCTTGTTCATCTCAAAAATGTGGAGGAAAACCAGTATTTTGCACTCAATTTTAACACTTAAAACAAATAATAAAAATGTTTAATTGGATTGGAAACAAAATCGTGTTTGTAACCTTTTTATCGAACCATATGATTTCTGTATTTAATTTTAATATAATTTTTAATGTAAGTTTATTATGACCTT
The DNA here is from genome assembly GCA_948150685.1 of Rhaphigaster nebulosa. Lineage (NCBI taxonomy): Eukaryota > Metazoa > Arthropoda > Insecta > Hemiptera > Pentatomidae > Rhaphigaster > Rhaphigaster nebulosa. The sequence goes on along the minus strand of OX411312.1, from coordinate 15,234,794 downwards.
AAAGTAAAATACTCTTTTAGGCTCACCAATTTTAATCAAAATCTGGTAAATACATTCATATCGATATAAAAGTCCTATTTATCAAATTTAAGATGTTTTACATTATATTTTAATATAATGTTTGATGAAATTCTAATATGACCTTCAAGTAAAGTACCGCTTCCGGTTTTCCAATTTAGACCAAAATCTAGTATGTTATTTAAATCAATATATAAGTTATAAATACCAAATTTGAGAAGTTTTGCAAAGTATTTTAATATAATTTTTGATGGAAATCAATAACGACCTTCAAGTGACCAAAAAGGAAGGTTCCCAACTAGATTTTTCAACAATCCTAAATACAAAATTTTAACTTTCTACGTCGAACCGTTTTTGAGTTATGCGAGATACGAACGTACTTTGAGACGTCACGACGAAACTAGTCAAAATTTATTCAGGGATGGTCGGTCAAAATGTATATTTCCGTTGAAATCTGAAAACCGATAATTTTCGCGATTACAATAATTAATCTTTTTACTTCGTACAAGGAATTAAAAAGATTAAAAAATCGATGCTTACTTTAAATCAGGAATATCAAAAATTCGTTTGGGGGAAGAGTACTACAATACGAAGTTTTTTTTTTTTGCTTGGAAATCTAGTGACTTATATTTCTTTGAGAATAAATGTCAGTTTTTTAATTTAAATATTTACTGAAATAAAAAATTATTGATAGTTTAGCTATTATAAGTTTACTAATCATAGGTACTTAATGACTTCATTCAAACTGTGATTAGAGAGTAACAATATAAAGATAATCATAAATTATTTTTATTGTTTTAATTATATTATTCTTATGCCAGTTAGGTGGCCAAAAAGTATTAATATTTTGATTCTGTATGATTAATTGATTAATATTTATGTTAAAAATATTATTTAGTACTTTAACGTATTCAATAAAATATTTTGAGGTGATTATTTTTCAAATTCAATTATATTGTTTAATAGTTTTCTTTTTGTTAATTTTTTTTTTCTTCAAAATCAGCTTGCACTATTTTTTATTAAAAACTACCATAATTTGATTAAATGATCAAAAGATGAAGATTTTAAAACAAAAAAGGTAAGTTGTTGAAGTTTTATCAGCGAGTTTAGAGACAGCGGTTGTCCACTTTTCCGTATTGTTACACTCTTCTTCAAAATGAACCAAATATTCTTCATATATTCTAATATGGATTAAAGCGAACTTTACAATCTCAGAACCATAATAAAAAAAAAAATCATAATTTTTCATAGCAAATTAAATCATGAGATTGAGGACGAAAGATAAAATTATTATAAACATGCTATCAGGCAATTTTCTGCTTTACTAATCAAATTCAATATTTTTCAGTTCGAATTCGTTCTTTGATACGTATGGTCTCTTAGATTTTTTTCTATTTTTAGAAAATCTCTCAAGTTTTTACTTTTACTTACCCCAAAATATTTTTTCCAGGGTCTCAATTAATTAACTCGTTAAAAAAGAAGTGATTCTTAAAGCGTGTTCTTCCATTACACATTTCGAATTATCTGAATGAAACTTTAGAGTTTTGAAATATAATTTAAATTTCGTTAGAGAAATACGAATTGAAAAAACTCTCTTCCGTAGTGAAGATAAATATAGTCTGAGTACAATTCTTTTTATTATAATGCTGTAATTGTTTTTTTCGTAATAACTTTTTTCTTTGAGAGTTCAGTTCTAATCATGTTTTTTAAGAAAAAAAAATTAAAATTAGTAAAGTATTATATAAATTTATCAAAGAGAGCAACAAAGAAGGAGGACAAAAATACGAGAATTATTGTAGAATATCATTGGAAGATTTAAATAAGCATAGTTTAAGCCTCAAATATTATGAAATTTATGATATTTTCTGCATACTTTTATTTTATTTTTTACTATAATTTTATTTATTTTTGTCTTCATAATTTCCATGATTTGGGAATTCTTATTTTGTTAGAAATTTCGAAGCATCCATATTTGTCAATCCTCAACATGCATTGAGGTTTTCGCAACAAAAAACTTTAACACATGTTTTCAGTAAAAAAAAAAAAAATAAATAATTCACAGATAGTTTGCAAGTGGCTGCTCAACTGTGTTAAGTTCCTAATCCACACAGCAGACAAAATTAAAACGAAAGTTAGACTGGACAAGCAGAATACTTGTATATATTTCTTTTACTATTTTTCTTCTTTTTTCTAAAAATATTATTCTTTTTTTCCAAGCTCAGGCGTAATACAGATGGTGATGTAGGATTCCAAGAGAGCCTAGAACAATGGTTTCCGCATCTAGTTCAATGGTTTCTGTATCTAGTTCAATGGTTTCTGTATCTAGTTCAATGGTTTCTGTATCTAGTTCTTTTCAACACCCAGCTTCTCCATAACATTGCTTTTTGTATGCTGGATGGTTCTTCTATTTCCGAACCAAAGCCCTTTTATTTAAAAACTTCATTATCCAAATTCCTCTCTGAACCTTTCTTGTAACTACGGAATGCATTTTACATGGATGTCCTCTTTTTCTGTTTGTATCTTAGCCTGATTATTAGTTTCAAATCTTATTGAAGTATCTACAATTACGACTTACATTTCTGTCGCACTGAATTCTAAGATATCTACAAACCTTGTTGAATCTTTCCTTATTTACAAAAGTTATTACAAATATCAATGGTGCCATGTTCCATATTAATTTGAATTCTTTTCCATGCTGAATTTGATTCTGAGAAATTAATTTAGGTGAGAGTTTAATTGAAGAAGATATATTTAATGAATCTCCCCCTGTCCCCAAAAATAATAGTAATAAATACCCCGTTTTTTTTTTCAATATATTTTTTAATTAAATAATTTATTTTCTTAAATTACTGTTAATTATATCCTCTGTTTATATACTATATATATTGATCGATAGCTATTTTGCTCAGGAAATGCTTTAGGCAAATATTAAATTTTTGACAAAATATAACTTAATAATATCGAGGTCAGTGGCGTACGCTGGGGAGATGATCAGAAGGGTATATTTTTGGTAATTTTTAACAAAAAATTTTGATTCAATTTTCATGCTTAATCTTAAAATATACGCCCAATTTTGAGATTATAGACAGACATTTACCTGATTATTTGCTCTCTTATTAAATCCCCCTCCTCCCCAAAAAAAAAATTCAGTGCACACCCTTGATTGAGATGAAACTTTCATAATACCAAGTCTTATAACAATAGTGTACTGCTCAAATATCTATCTAGGGTACGAAAAATATTTCTTCTTTTCACGTCTACCTTGGCAGCTGTCAAATACGTAATAGACAATTAGCAAATTTCTAGTGGTAACTATACTTAAAATGTCTTGTTAGGTTTTAAGAAGTTGCTTAGTGGGACCTCTTCATTGGTTTAATTTAATAAAGCCAGCTGATCCCGCATCCATGTTATTTTTAGTCTCCTGTTAGTGTCCTCTGGCATGTGAGACGTGCCCGTTTGTTGTATTGTTACTGTAAGTTATCGTGAATGTGTAGTGTGATAGTATGTGTACATTACTCGTCGGCATATGTATGCCAGTATGCTAGATTTGGTTATTAACTTACCATAGTGAATGAGTTGAAAATCAAGTATGAAAAATTCCTGTTTTAAGCCTTATTAAATTAAATTTAAGCCTTAACTTAAATTAAACCTTAGCTTCAAGTTAATCAGGCCAATTACATCATTATGAAATCTACAATTTTAACGAACAGGAACATTATGCGGTAAATGAAATATTTGTTACATGTGCTGAAGTCATGGTAATAGAAAACGTAGCCTGATATCGTGAGATTAAAACGAGCCGAATTCTGCTCCAGATAGCCCCACCCAAATTTGCTCCACATTTCTAAAAAAATTTTTGGAAAGGTATATATTATAACGATCTAAACTCAGCTCCTGAACGGTTCAAAACCTTGACAATTCGCCTCCGATTATGAAAAATATAAGGAGTTGAATTCTTCTCCAGAAATCCTTAAAATTACTATATTTTCATCAGATTTAAAAAAAAATTTCATGAAACAGGCAACATAAGATCTAAGTAATCGGAAACCTTTAGAACACGTCAATCTTCGTATGTTTTTTTTTTATCAATTTTGTTGGAATTATAATCAGTCGAATTCTTCTCCAAAAAGCCAAAAATTTCATCCGATTTTAATATTTTTTTCTTGAAACGGGTGAAATTATAAAGAGCTGAAATTTACTCTAGAAATCCTCAAAACACAAATTTTCGTCTGATTTTAAATTTTTTTTCTTGAAGCCGGTGAAATAATGAGTGGAATTCCGCTCTAAAAATCCGTCTTTAATACATATGGTTTCTTAGAATTTTTTTTTTTATTTTTAGAAAATCTCTTAAAATATGTTTTCAATATCCTCAATTAATTAACACGTTAAAAAAAGAAGTGATTTTTAAAGCGTGTTCTGTCATTACACATTTCGAAGTAGCTACTATCGTTTTCCTTAACTACTGAACAGGTTTAAATGAAACTTTAGAGTTTTGAAAAATAATTTAAATTTCGTTAGGGAAATAAGAATTAAAAAAAAACTCTAATTTGTAGTGAAGATATAGATAGTCGGAGTAAAATTATTTTTATAATAATGCTGTAATTTTTTTTTTATTCTGCTCTTGAAATCTTCGTCGGTTTCCATCAATTTTGTTGGAATTATAACCAGTCGGATTCTTCTCCAAAAAGCTAAAATTTTCATCCGATTTAAACATGTTTTCTTGAAACGGGTGAAATTATAAAGAGCTGAAATTTATTCCAGAAATCCTCAAAACACAAATTCTCGTCTGATTACAATTTTTTTTTCTTGAAGCCGGTAAAATGATGAGTGGAATTCTGCTCTAAAAATTCGCAACAGTGTTCCGTTTCAAGTCATATTCCGCGTTTTAATAACATGTTTTGTATCAGTTTAATGTCCAATCTTATAGTTTTGGATTTTGATGTGATTCGAATGCTGTAATGATTGAGTATTGAAACTTCGGATCTGTTAGACTTTATTATTATGTCCAAACTGTTTTGTCAAATATGTGTTTAAAAGATAGATATGAAGGCTAAATGCTATTATACACGTTATCTACAGCATTTCGGTCACGTTGCGCCGGCTCCAGTACGACTAGGAATTTTGTTTTGCTCTAGAAAGTTATTGAGTAGAGGTCAAAGACAGGGGATTAGAGATGCCACCCTAAGACAGTCACCTACCTGCTGTATAATGGTCCGGTCCATTGTAGCCTTTGGGAGAGTCCAATCAGTGAGCTCCCCTCTCCCCTGACGTCACCAATTGAGACCCACGTGAGGGGGGACGTCGTGTTATCTCCTCAGTCGAGATGCCGTCCCACTGCTGCGTGCCCAAGTGTACCACCAACTACAACCGCTCCGACCTCAACGTCTCCGTCTTCTCGCTGCCGAAGGATCCCGGGAGGAGAAGGCAATGGTTGCGGGCCATCGGGAGGCAGGAGTACAACGTCGGGAAGAGTTCTGTGGTCTGCATCCGTCACTTCGAGGAGGGCTCTGTGGTGCGGGAGGACAGGGCCACACGGGTGGACGGCAGCGTGCTCACGGTCCCCAGAGCCAGGCTCAAGCTCTGCCCCACGGCCTGTCCGACCCTGCATCTGGGGCTTTCAATTTCGTCCGTACAAGAATAGTGAGTAGCTACTTTATTATAACTGCAGCAAGTTCTTTTGATAGTCAATCTTCTGTTAATTGTTATATAAACGCCCTTATATGCCAGGGGTTCCCAGACTGCGTACCATTTCCACTTTTCAGACAACTGGGTGTATTACCTGATCTTAGGATATTTGCATTATAGATTCGTCTTCATTAAAAAAAATACAAACTGTTTTTACAAAAGTTTATTAAACAAATAAAGCAATGTATATTACAGTAAATGTGCTTACGAAAATAAAGTTAAAAAATCCCATATCAGAAGTGAAATTGATATCACATTACAACAACTACAGTAAGATTAACAACACTAAATTTTTTGCCGATATTAGTGTATCCATCAAGAAAAAGAAATTTGGAAAAAAATTTTAGCTGGAAGCATGTTGTTGATATAGAATCAGAGCATCGATGTTAAGCTTGATGGAGCTCAACCTGATTCTTAAGTCCTCTTCATAACTATTTTCCATAGATTATTTTTATTAATTGCAGATCGGTTTTTTTTTTTTTTTTTTTTTTTTTGTTTTCCCCTTCTTCGCGCACCATCTGTAACATCCTTGCATACAATGGTCTGCATATGAGATCGACTTTATTTTCAAATTTCACAATTTAGCTTCTAAATTTTTGATATTTAACTCATTTCAACTTTTATTATTATATATATTTATATACATATATATAAAAATATCAATATATATTGATCGCATACTTCTCAAATGTGGTAAGTGATAAAATTTTGACAACACTCTGCACTGCTTTTTTTCTCCCTAGATTTCAGTTGTCTTGTGGATAATATGAGTTAAAATATTTTTGGATTTATTCAAACACTTATCGTATAATTTACACCGATGCCCAAAATGTCTTTTTTATTTATGAAAAATAGTAAATTTTTCAGATACCACAAGTGTTAAGTATGTCATCGATATACTTATGCTTGGAAAAAAAAAATAACTGATATGATAACGCGAGGAAAATGCCTGATATCTACATAATTGACTCTGCATTTTCATGAAGACTAAGTATAGTCACCAAATTAAAATGAAAATACCGGGTCAAATATGTACTGATATTTCTTCCTCATTTTCTAAGGAACTTATCTGAGAAATAAGTCTCTTTGAAGAAGTCCTCTGGAAGGTGAGGACAAATTATCAGGAAGAAGACAAACATAAACCCTGAAAAATAGCAAACGACAGAGTGACCGATAAGAGAATACTTATCTAGTTAGACGTTTTTTCGAAAAGCTCTCTGACTCTGAGGCTAGGCATCCTTAACCATCGGAATGGTTTCTTAAAAGTCTAATTTAGTTCATTTGAAAATATTATACACTCAAATGTATGTTTCATATATATTTAACAATCGGAGTATTCTCTTTAAACTTTTGTTTATATCATATCCCGTTTTGGACTTCTTGTTAGACAGAAACATTTATTTCCTGTTGTCTTCTTTCTTCAGTGCCTTATATTAGGTTGGAACATATGAAATGTTGGTTCTGTTTATTTTTATGAAATAATTAAAGTAATAAACCATCTCTTGTTTATAAACAGTAACACAATGGGTGTTAAATTAATCTGTAGACTTTTCTCTTTCATTTCTGTGCGATATCATTCAGTTTATTGTACTAGCGGATTCAGCAGAGGGGAAGGCTCTCGGTCTGAAGCCATTATATTAATTGATTATAATTAATATTAATATTTTTCCCCAAAAAATTAATTGAAAATAAATTAATAAAATATATGTATATATTATTTTTTTTCACTAGTTCTTGTACAAAGTAAAGGAAGTATTGTAAATTCATATTTCAACGGATATATCCATTCTGACATTGCTGAATACATTTTGACTAGTTTCGTCATGACTTCTGTACGTACATTCTTTCGTATCTCGCATAACTCGAAAACAGTTAGCCGTAGAAAGTTAAAATTTTGTATTTGGGATTGTAGTAACATCTACTTGTGAACCTCCATTTTTTGTCACTATATGATTACCAGAAGTGGTATTTTACTTGGGGGTCATAACAGATTTTGTTCAAAGATTTTATTAAAATATAATGCAAATTTTCTCAAATTCGATATATAAGACTTACATATTAATAAAAATAACATACTTTACTTGAAAGTCATATTAGACTTTAATAAAAAATCATTAAAATTTATTGCAAACCATTTCAAATTTAGTATTTATGACTTATATCAATAGAAATAATATGCTAGATTTTGGTAAAAATTGGCCTGCCGGAAGTGATACTTTACATAAAGGTCATAATAAACTTATATGAATATACATTAAATATAATGCAAAACATCTCAAATTTAGTATATAAGAATTTTACATAAAAAAAAAAAAAAAAACACTAGATTTTGATGAAAATTGGCAAACCACTTTACTTGAACGTCATAATAAACTTTCATAAATAATTATATTAAAATATAATGCAAAACATCTCAAATTTAGTATATAAGAATTTTACATAAAAAAAAAAAAAAACACTAGATTTTGATAAAAATTGGCAAACCATTTTACTTGAACGTCATAATAAACTTTCATAAATAATTATATTAAAATATAATGCAAAACATTTCAAATTTTGTATATAAGATTTTTATGCCAATATAAATAACATACTAGATTTGGGTTTTTACTACCTGACCTACTTTCTTTTTTCTTTTTTTTTAACCACCGATTTTTAGTTTAATAGGTGTAAAAAGAAGTCATGTGGTGCCACATGAGATATTTATATTTATGTTAATTCCAGTACAAAAAATTAAATTCCGCTACTGGTGTTTGGGAAATATTCAAGTGTTCGTGTAATTTTTTGTCTTAAATGCAATATGAGAAATTATGCATTATATTCTCATATGAATTTAAACTTGGGCATAATTCTAAGCATTTCGAAACATCAACATGGCTTTTGGTAATGGTACAGTGAATGAATGAACCGTATATCGGTGGTCTTCCAGGTTTCAATCCGGCAATACAAGTCTAGAGAATGAATATCGTGGAAGGTCAGAATCTAAGCTAGATGATGGTGTATTAAAGGCTTTAGTTGAAGCCAATCCACCTTAGACAAGTAGAGAACTTTCAACACACTCAAACGCCACCCATACGTTACGTTTTTTGCTCTTCGTTATTGTTACGAAACGAAAATGAATCTTTATTGAAAGGTCTTATAGCTTTTGATAAAAAATGTGTTTTGTGATAATCGCGAAAGATGGGGGCAATGGTTGTTGCGGCAAAGGCAGAATTTTTTTCGGGGAGGGATTTGAATTTTTTTTTTGGGGGGGGGAAAGGGATTTTATAAGAAGGCAAATAATCAACTAAATATCTATAATTGGCAAATTGAGCGTAAGTATGGAAACCTCCATTATACCCTAGAAAGGTAATGATGACAGTTTAGTGATGGTACCTATAACTGGTGTAATACATTACAATTTTTAAAAACTGGTGAGACTATTTGAAGGGCTCAAAAATAAACAAATTTCATGAAAAATTGAAAAAAATAATTCCAGCCCTTGTCAGCAGGAGATGACATATACTTTTCTTGACGACATTTCTCGACCACATATTTGTCAGTTAACATAAAAAAAATTAGATGATCTGAAAATTTAAGTTCTACGACGTACACCATATTCGTCTTTGTCTCTAACTGACTTCTATTTTTTCATAGCGCTAGACGAATTTTTGAAAAACATAATATTCCAAAATTAAAACGAGCTATATTTTTTATTTCTCGAGTTTATTGATTCAAAGTCAAAAAGTTTCTTCCAAATAGGATAAAAAAAAAATCTTGTTGGGCGTTGGAAGAAATATATTGAAGATAACGGAAGTTATTTTGAGAAAAAAATAAAGTAACATATCGTTAATTTTTGTTTTTGTTTAGTTTGCCTCATGCCCCTCGTAGCTTATATATTCCAACCCGATAGTACACTTTAAGAATATGCTGAATACAGATTTATCATTACGCTGTTTTAGATGTATATATATATATATATATATATATCTTGATAGACCACTTAATATCTTTGTATTAATGTTTATTAATTGAATACTAAATCGAATATGACAAATACAGATTAAATTTGATTGTCTTATCATTGATGGGAATTATGCGGCAGCACGTTTCAAATCAAGCGTTCATAATCCGACGTTTATCCAAGCAAAGATAATATTGACAATCTTCATTATTTGAACCAAATTTATTTTTAACAATGTTTAGTTTTTTTGAACTATGGAAAAAAAAAAAGCTGAAACAATCATGTAGATTACAAACAAGAGAATTTTTTTATTTAAGATTTCTAGTATATCTTTCTCAAGTTTAATTAGTAGATACGTATTTTGCCTTGACAGTAAGTTTTCTCTTTTAATTTTAAAAGAAAAATACGGAAACTTGAAAGAGTTTTTATCGAAACACGTTGCGTTTGCGTGTTGAAATCGCCGCAGATTAGCAGTTTGTCATTCCTGCTTCAAGAGGTCCCTCTTCCAGATACATTTGAGACTTATCAATCGTAGCCATGTCCTGCTGAAATGTAGTCTTTATAGCATTCGTAATTTGAGCTATAAATAGACTACACATTTGATAATTCACTTTTATCTGGTAAAGAGAAGCAGCGAACACGATTATATATGTTAATAAATTCTTTTCATCGATGCATTATCTTTATTCGAAGTTAGTAAATTTATTCTAGATCCTTTCGGTATTGTATATTAGTGCAGTCGTAAAATTTGAAATTTCCGTGTTCATTCTTATATTTTTTTTTTTTAACTTGAACTATATAAGTGAATTTAAGTTACCTCTTTAACGGGCTGTTGACAATTTACATTTAAAATTGTTTGTTTACATTCCTCTAGATGGTAGAAGCTGCAGAAAAATACGTTGAAGACTTAGAAATGTCTGTCAGCTCGCTCTAGCCAAACTTCGTTTTTGGTGAAACAAATATGGCCAATGCTCATTTGAGGTACCTACATAGGCAACAAACATTCAAAGTTGTTGAAACTTGTTTTCAGTTTTTCCATTTACTGGCAAATATTTCCACCGTAGAACGGGAAGCTCTTTTTAATATTATTATTTGAGATAGTATTAGTGCAATTTTTATTGTATTTTATATTTTCGCTAATTTTTTTTTGTTTAATCCTTTAATTCTGCTTTATAAATTTACTGTTATATTTTAATATAATATTTTGACGAAACTTTTTTATTTGTATATATTGACATTTTTAGTCTATATAATTATTTGTAAGTGTATTGAGCTTTTATAATATTTATTATTATCATCATCAACGTTATTTATTTTTTTTTAATAATTTTTTAATAGTAAATGAATTAAAGAAAATGTGTATGTATATATATATATATATATATATATTGTGTTTGTAGGTGACAATTTAAACACATTGTATCTAATTAAAGGAAAAATATGAAAAAACTTAACTGAAATTTGATGTGTTTAACTGGGCACTGGCCATATATGTCCCACCCAGTTTTTTGGAAGGAGGAATTTTTAAAAATATTTATATATAAAAATAAGTGTCATTCCTGATTGCTAGGACACAATATATCCATTGTATCAACAAACATAAATTTTCACCCTGCATGAGAGGGCTTATGCCCTTTAAAGGGTTAATGTAAGTCTCAAGTCTCAGACTGATTCTTCTATTGTATAAGCGCCAATCTATTGATTATTGGTTTTATTCTCCTTAACTGGTTGGATTACGTGCTGATTTGTCGGAATCGATTGTAGAGTTATATATTTCAATGTTAAATCCATTCAGGCGATAGTGACTAGTGATTTTGAATATTTAATAAAACGTGTCTAAATAACTTGCGATAGCTAAATGAAAAACAGAGACTCACTGGAACTCTTGTTGTATAGATGAGAGTTACTATCATAGGGTCGGTTCATTTGTTGAGCCACCTACAATATTTTATAGTTATCAATTGTAGGATCTACCAACGGACTGTGAGTTGATCCACATTCAAACAAGATCCCTATATAGTCCAGTCGGGATAGTTAATTTTTTTTAACAAATTACAACGGTACCTCAGAAAATATATTAAAAAATAATAATGACAGTATCTTAGAAAATAATAATAATTCACAAGAAATCCTTAAATTCTACTTTAAAATCAGGAGTAGGATTTTTGTTTACTCTTTTGTAGCTATAAAATAATGTAATAATCTACGAAATAACATTCAATTTTGTTTCCATGGATGGGCCACCAGCCCTCCATTCATTCATAGCGACTCAGGCTGGCTCATTGAAGGCAATAAGTAGGCAGAATATAATAGGTATGTTCATAACTTAAGTTAAAACAAAATAAAAAACATTGTTAATCTGGCTAAATAATGCTGATTTAACAGTTTTAAATATCACTTACAACTAAAAAACACTATTAACGTCTCGCTGATACCCAAATTTGGTGTCATTAAAAAATTGCAAGTTAAGTACATAAATATTGACCTTCTTATATCAGTCCAGGCGCGATGGAGTAAATATATTCATTTTTTGAAATAAATTGCAACAATTCTTCCTCGAAGTGATAATTAGATGAAAAACAGTAGAACATTTTTTATATGTTTTAGATAAAATCGGTATTTAGCAACATGATGAAAAAAATTCATAAAGGTGCCGAAAAATTTGTTTAAGAAAAATAAAAAATAGTACGTAATTGCGTTTAAAAATATGGAATAAATGAGTTCTAAACAATTGAAGTCGGTTTACAACTTTTCGTAACAAAAATTATACACCGCGAAATATGGTCATTTTATTACAGAACTTTTAATAGCGCTTTGAAAAATGGCTCTAGGACCATCCTGGCCCAAACTCAACACTTTTTTCGAGATCACCTGTTCTTACATTCTCTAAATTTCCGGGATAAATTATTATTATTTTTGCATAAATTCTTTATTATAGATAGACACTAACAAAAGCCACAATTAAGCTCCAAAACAAGTCCCTGCTGTTTTTAAAGCTCTATAATAAAATGACCAAAAATGGACACATTTCGCGTTTTTTTTTGCGAAAAGTTGTTTACCGGCTTCAATTGTTTGGAACTCATTTTTCCCCGTATTTTTAAACGCTACCCCGTATTTTTAGGTACTATTTTTCATTTTTTTTAAACAATTTTTTTCTGCACCTTTATGAATTTTTTTCACCATGTTGCTAAATACCGATTTTATCTAAAACATTAAATTTGTGTCAACTATTTTTCTCCTAATGATCACGTTGAGAAAGTACCGTTGCAATTTATGTCTAGAAATGAATATATTTACTCTACTGCGCCTGGACTGATACAAGGTCAAAATTTATGTACTTAATTTCTAATTTTTTAACGACAACAAATAGTGGATATCAGCGAGACGTTAACAGTGTTTTAGTTGTAACTGATAATATTTAAAACTGTTAAATCAGCGTTATTTAGTAAGATTAACAATGTTTTTTACATTGTTTTAACTTAAGTTATGAACATATTACATTCTGCTTGTTAGTTAGTTGCCTTCAATGAGCTAGACTGGGTTGCTATGAATGAATGGAGGGCTGGTGGTCCATCCATGGAAACAAAATTAAATGTTATTTCGTAGATTCTTACATTATTTTATGATTACAAAAGAGTAAACAAAAAACAAAATTCCTGATTTTAATGTAGAATTTAATGATTTCTTCTGAATAATGCGAAGCTATCATTAATATTTTCTGATGTCTCTGTTGGTTTCTAATCAGCATTTTATACTTATTAATCATGCTCAAAAACGTTTCACTGAGTTGCATTTACTTGATACTGTATTACAAAATAAAATAGACTACAACCATTCATAAAAACTTGGTGGCCCATTGAAAGCAACTGGTTTCCTTCCTTGGGCCAATGACACTTATTTTAATTTTTCTATTTACTTAACATTTCATAATTATAACGACTATATCTTTAACATGTTCAAAACTGTAAAATTACCGAATTTGATGATTTTCTGTCTCATGGATAGCAGCCTTATCCTAAATATTGACGTGACCACATTTAGGAATAAAGATAAAATTATGTAGGTATAATTGGTATAGTCCATTTCTGAATTCGAGTCCTCTGGAATTATCTCGTTTTTTAGTATGTCATAAGTGGATGAAGATACGCAAATAAAAAAAAATCTTTAATTATTTTTTTTATTATGGAAGAATCTTCTTTTAAAAATAATTATGGATGTTTATAAGGTGAAAATGTAATGTTCTATTATTTTTAGAATGGGTTGTCCTGAGGATGGGGAAATTCCCCGTAACGTTGATAAAGATGTTAGTGTAAAAATGTGATAATCATTTTTAGTTAAACATAATATAAAAAGGAATTAAATTGACTTCATACCCATAATTAAATTTATTTAAGAAAAAAAATCTTTTTTAATATTATGATTATAGAGAAAATATAATATATATAAAATATATATATATAAATGTATTTTATATAATATATATTTTAATATATATATATATATATATATATATATATATATATATATATATATATATATATATATAAAATATATTATAGAGAAAATTATTAATCCGCTCTTTCACTTGTTTTTTGTAAATAAAAAGAAATTTTGAAGGACGGTGTTATTTTTATGATGATCAACTATTTATTTTTTAATTTTTATTATATAAGGCTTCTGGAAGTTTAATCATTCCTTGATTTTTATTCTTTTAAATCAAACGACTTTGCGTCTATTTTCAAGTGAAAAACAGATTTTTTCATCGGTAATTTGGCTAATTTTCTTACATCTTCATAATCTTCAGACTTATTAATGAATGCTGATAACATCCTGCGTATCTCTTTATACGTAGTTCATTGCGTGGTTTCTTTCTATTTCCATTTTGATAATTTGCATTCTTTAAATATCTTCATTATCCATTGAAGGAATATTTTTAATATTTATGAAATAAGGCTAATGAAAGTTTAATCACCCCTTCCTAGTCAGCCCTAAACCGTGTAGTGAACTATAAAGAGCTAGGTAAAATTTCTCGTTTCAGCATTAATATCATTAAAATCTCACCTGCCAGAAAATTGTGATTGCACCTGCAAGGAGATAAAGCATTGTTTTTTTTCTAAGCCTCATGGGATGTTTGGTTGATATTTAGAGGTTTCAAGAAATGGGTTGGATGCAACTCAACTTCATGGAGTGCATTTTAAGAGGGATATCAGAAGATGGTAATTATGGGAGTTGGAATCAGGAATTTCTGGCAGTAGTTCCTTTGAATCCGTCCAGTAACTTGTCCTCTATCTAGACTGAGGGTTTTTACTTGTTTTTGCAACCATTGCCACTGCCCTGTCCGTACCAGAGTTCTGGCAGAGGGTTGGGACTGTATTAGAAGCTAGCAAAGAATTGGATGTACCTCCGTGGAGATTATGCCAGGTAAAGAAAGGACCTTTCAAATCTTTCATGGGTTTTTGTTCATAAGATGCTTGGGTCATTGTCCTTAAATAGATGGTAGGAGTTGGTATCTAAGTTGTTATTCGATCGGTTATTAGTTAAGTAAATGCAAAAATTGTTGTTCTATTTACTCCCTTCCCCTCCCTCCAAGACGAAGAGGGCTCATCCAAGATTTCGCCGCGGGCCTCATTATTTATTGCTACGCCACTGTCCTGTGCCCCTATGAGTTTTTCTGTAAAATACGTTCTCTACGGACGAACAGACTTCATAGGTTTCTTTCAGTAGAAGTAGTCGTGATGTTTAGCATTATCAATAGAATACGACATGATGATATAAAAAAAAAATTCTGTATCCTGAAACATGAAAATTAAATGCCAACAACAACTTTTATTGACAAAATACCTTTGGTAGTTATGGATTTAAAATGGAAACTCATAATTTATAGACATTGTATGGCAGCTGGATTTAAAATTAAGAATTTACAACAAGTACATAATATATGCATTCCCTATTGCCAAGCGCTTTAATCCTGTTATTTTTAATATTTTGTGGGTATTTTCAATTATCATATTTTGGTTAACCATTCATAAACTTACAAAACTATTATTCTTCCTTGTGTTCTTTTTGGATTCGAAAGACATAATTTTGTGGCATTTGTTTTTATTAATTTGTTTGGATACTATTGGAAAATTCTAAAAACAAAGCCTTAAGTTCCTCAAATATCAGTAAATAACCAGTCAACGTTTCGCCAATTCAGGCATCATCAGGGCAGGACCATATAAATGCAGACCAGTAACAGTCCATCACTCAATTAAAATTCAACACATATAGTATTTTGTACACAATGGTTACTTTAGTTTTGGTTTCTTTAGTTTTCCTTTTTATGGAATTTTTCATCGTATACTATTTCTCTTATTCGTTATGTTAACAAGAGGGTCTTTATAAACAATCATATATGTATTAGTATCATTAGGGAACTTCTTGGATTTTATTATTATTAGGTAATGTTAGTAAGGGCAGCTCTTAACAGTTGAGGATTTTTATTTTAAAAAATCATCCACATTATTTTTATAACTATCGATTATTGACAATTCATGACACTATTATCCTAGTGTGATGTATTGTCTATTTGGTTAGTCTTTTTTAGGCTCTTGGTGTGAGATGTGCTATCTCTGGCCAGCATTTATGTGATTTTATGCTTTTCGTTCCTCATAATGAATGCCTGAATCGGCGAGACTTTGTATTGGATTCTAGCAATGATATCTCTAAAAATAATTTTTCTCAAGAAGAATATTATTCTTTATTGAATAAATCTTTATTGGAATAATGCTCATATCTGATTCCAACTATTAAACATTTCGTTATTTACATACTTATTTCCGAGTTATCTTCTAAATTGTATTTTTTATTGAACGGGGTTTTCTCAGTGGGATTTGAGAAAGAATAATTAAGTTTCTAGTCGAATGTGATTTAAAATCCATAAAGATGGACAAAATGAAGATTTTGTCGTACTAAAACTGATCTTAAGAATCTATTACCTTCCATTGCAATAATTATAAAGGCCAAAGAAGTAAACATTTTACATTCCTATAATTCCTCCTAAGAATTACTATTATTAAATATCTTGTCTCCCCGCTATTTCGATATTTCTTTGTATAATAATACTAGGCTCATTTAACAATGGTCTATTTATTTAATAATTTTAACTGGAAAATGTTTTAATCTATTTATCTACGAAAGGCACTCGAAACTATAAACGAAATCGGAAACTAAACACAGAGATAAGATATGAAGTAATTTAATCTTGTCCTGGTAGGATGAGAACACTATCAATTTATTACGTAAGGAATATCTCTTTCTAAAATACCCTCTCAATTCAGCTTCATGTTGAAATAGGACAGAGGCTACGATTTACATAAACCGTTCAATAAATACAGGGCGGCCTTCGAATAATTGTTTCTAAAACTGATAATTCTAGTCACATGTCTAACAATTAAAAACTAACAGAACACTTATCAATTTTCGGAAAAAAAATGGATGAAAGAAATGTATACGTATGTGTGCATATACATATAAAATCTTATATATTTACACACACATATATATATATATATATATATATATATATATATATATATATATATATATATATATATATATGTATGTATGTATATTGTTCAGAAAATTTTAACAGAAGGATTTAAGCGTTTCTGTTTTAATATTTAGTTAGCTGAATCTTTGGTTGGATAGAAGAAATAATCTATGTAAAAAAATATTAAATTTTAAGGTTTTTAATAAAAACAGCACATTTTCTGGATATTTAAATACTCTTTTGACTTATGATTTTCAACAATGAATCTTTGTAATTGACTAAGGAAAAATAAATAATTTTATTCCCCCCTCCCTCTCAAAACTTCAACTTAACTCTTCAGCTTATTAATTTGTCATAATCGAATTCAGTATGGAATTTCGCATAGAATAGAGCAGCAATTATGGTTGTAATGATTTTTTTTTTAAATATGTTTCGTTGCGAGAACTGTTAACGAAAACATCTTGTTACTCCTTAACTAAAGAACTGGGTGCTAAGAAATTTCTTATAGTAATTTACTTATTTAATGTATTTATTTATCCATAATCAGTTTCGTAGGATATATATTTATACAAATACAATATACATATACGTGGATCTAGACCGATTTGCCACTGTCCTTGAACCCCAGTGAGTCGGTGGGAAGGACATTGCCGAATTGGCCCCAATGGGACTGGTTATGGAGCTATGGATAGCCTGCCATTGCACCATGGAAACCATGGTTCGCAGCAACGAGGGTTGGAGCGAAATTATGTCTGTAAGAAGCTCAATGATCTGCATGGTCTATAGTGCCATCAGAAATATATATATATATATATATATATATATATATATATATATATATATATATATATATATATATATATATATATATATATATATTTCATAAATTTATTTGCTTTATAGCCCGTTAGTAACACGCGCAAAGTTTTTTTTATTTTATTAGTTTACATGTTTTATATATAAATTTTAATGCATGGAGTTCACTTTAAGACGGCTTAAACTCATTTGGAAGATCCTTTTATGGAAAAACGGATGGTCTGAGAGAAAAATGTTAGAGGAAAAAATTGTAGAGGGTGACGTTTTCTTCCTGACTGGCACTTTGACCTGTATTCAAACTTATTTGGGTTACAAGAACATTATAAATTATTCTGACGTATTTTTTTTTTTACTCATTTTTTAATAAAAAATTTTACCAAACCATCAGTGACAGTATTTTTCATAATAAATGCATATTCATTAATGATATCAAATTGCGGTTTACACCTTTCGTTTTAACTTTTATTACCCTTTAAAATGATGTGCGTAAACAAAGGTATCATCTACGAATCTTACAGTTTGTACTCGCGTGAGGCGCGTACGCGGCGTTTAAGTGTCAAATAATGGACATACTGTGGGAGAAAACGTTACACTGTATAATTTATTCCTCTAGCATTTTTCTTCCAGACCAACCGTTTTTTCCATAAAATGCGTTTGGGCTGTCTGACAATGAACATTGTGTATATT
The DNA here is from genome assembly GCA_948150685.1 of Rhaphigaster nebulosa. NCBI lineage: Eukaryota > Metazoa > Arthropoda > Insecta > Hemiptera > Pentatomidae > Rhaphigaster > Rhaphigaster nebulosa. The sequence continues at coordinate 15,216,114 of OX411312.1, read as the reverse complement.
AATTAGTTTGGGTTTCATATAAAATTAATTGTGTAAAGTATTGAGTTTATTCTAGTTGTATCATTGAAATATATAACCCCCATGATTTTTCAAGTCCTATAAAATCTGTCTTTATTGTCGTACAGTAATTTAGATAGGTACTTTTCTTTTTTTATAAATTATTGCTAATGATCCTGATATAAAGATAAAATAAAATAAACCCGTTTTGAACTCTTGCCTCGAGACCAATGCACTGTTTCTCTGGTTGTTAAGAAGGGATATTTTTAACGGGACTTAATGGGTATAGTCCCCAGTTTTTTTTTTGTAATTTATTTTTCTCATAGAACGCGCCATGTGTTCTTAATTGTTTGAGCTATCAGTATTCTCTCGGTGTCCAAGTCCCTTCTACTTTTTTCTAGATTCTAATCCTGTGCTTCTACCCGATTATTTTATTTTTTTAATCTATTTTATTTTATGTCAGCGCCTCTACCTATCAAAGTTATCGTATGCGTGTTTCTTGAAAACCGGGGCTATATTTTATGTGTACACCTCTTCACTCTCAGTAATAGGGTTTCATTCGCCACAATGCCTGCCATAAATATATATATATATATATATATATATATATATATATATATATATATATATATATATATATATATATATATATATATATAGTTGAGTTTTTCCAAGAAAAAAAAAAAAAAAATCTGGTTTGGTGCGTTTTACCAGAATAGAGACGATACGTTCACAATGTACTTCTTAGTATTTCTGAGGAATTAACGAAGAAGATATTATCGTGAGTTGCTTTAATAAAAATTAAACCATTAGCATCCTTGTTGACACAACTACGTTTAGTTTTAACCTACCTTATAATTTAAATAATTTATTTTGAACGATTATGTTAAAATATAAATATTACGGGGCTGAAATTTGAAGAACGAAACCTGAAATTAGTAGTTCGCATAAAGATGAAAATAAGGTGAAACTGAAATTGATGCAAATATATTGAAGATTATTGTTAGAAAGGTTAACATTTTTAACTATTCAGCAGTACTACGTAAATTATGTAAAAATATGTAATGAGATTCCTTTGACGTTGTAAATAGTCGTTAACGATCATTGAAATTGTATACATTTTACCTAGTCGGTATGAATTTGAACCAGTATGTTTATCTATTCGTGCTTTGGATATTATATTCCTTATAACAGCAAGATGGAACCTTTTGTTTTATTGAACAAATAATTTTTCTTATTTACGAAAGTAAGTTAAAAAAAAAAATAATTTCATGAAATTATTATTAATACTAGCAACAAACATAGTTAGGAAATAATAAAAAAAATAAAAGGATTTACCGCCAATAATAATATCAATAATAATTTATTATTATTATAATTTATCAATAATAATAGAATATCTTGTTTTTAGAAAGGTAAGCATTGTAATAGGTACTAAATTATGAATAATAAGAATTAGCCATCGTTTTTAAATGTTAATTATTTTTTCTTGCTTTTTTTAATACTAAAAATATTATTTAAGTAATTTTCGAAAATTATTGAGTTAAATTTTGCTAATAATTGATTACGGACTAACTTGCGTTGTTTACTTTGTAAGAGCCAATCATTTTCCGATAAGAGAGGAGGAAAAAAATTTAATTAGTATTTATCATGTCGTAAATTGTATTTTAAGAACGCAGCAGAATTCTATGCGGAGTCGCTAGGTTCTCTTCTTGCTATGTCAGCGTCGAGATACACAGTTCATAAGGAAACAGTTCGAAATTTTGCTTTGCAGAATTTTCGCTGTTCTCTTATAAATCTTATTCATATGCGGTCTTAGGAATTTAATTATTTATATTCAAATAAAATATTTTTTAAATTTGAAAGAATATTAATTGTCAATAATAGGATTTGAAAATCCCAAATCTTACATACTATGGTTTTATTCAAAGCTCATACATTATCACTTCAACTTTTCGGGGTTTTGCCTTATCTTAAGGATTAAATACAATATAATTTACTATGGCTAAAAACATTAGTAAGGTATGGTGGGGAAATGCGTTCCTGGAGCAATTGCATTTACTCAGCCTCTAAACTATGTAATATTAGTCCAACAGTGTTAAAATAAAATGATCAGAAAATATTGTTTATTTATCATATATTAAAGTTATATTTGTTTTTAATGTTATTGTGAATTCTAATTCTTCCTTATAATTTTATTAAAAATATTACATCACCTCCAACGTTTCGAGATATTTTTGCCTCATCTTCAGGGTTTACATTCAACTGTTAACAATATAAATATATATATATATATATATATATATATATATATATATATATATATATATATATACACTGTTTATATTGAGCCGTCTTCTTCAGGCTGTTGATGTGAGATGTGTTATCTCTGGTCTGCATTTATGTGATCTTATATTTTTCAGTCCTGATGAAACGAAATGTCGACTTGTTAATTAATTAGTAATGCTTGAAAGACTCATTGTTTAGCTAAAGGTTTGTTTTAAAATCTTTGGATGGAAAACTGATTATAGTTTTTGTCATTTTTTTTTCTTTTTGTTAAACTTTTTCTTTTTGTTAAACTAATACGATGGCTTCAAAATAACATAAAGAATATATATATATATATATATATATATATATATATATATATATATATATATATATATACATATATACATACAGTCGAACCTCTGTATATCGAACTTCCTTATATCGAAAATTTCTATATATTGAACTTTATTAGGAATCTTGAATTTTTATTAGACAAAAATATTCTTTATATCGAATAAAATTCCTATATTTCGAACAAAATATCCCATTTAAAATAATATAAAATGTACTTGTCATCAAAAAGTTACATATATTAGGTATATTATGTATATTAGTCAACATATGTTCGACTGTTTTGCAAAGAAGATATTCAGGGAAGATCTTCTTTAAAAGCCGTTTTTTTTTTTATTAATTGAATAATATTTACACGGAGGGATCGAATTTCACATCGTATAAATGAATAACTAATTTACACAGGACTAGATGGAGTTTTCTCGTGGAATGAGGAATTCTTCTTATAAGTGAGATTCCACTATATTTGTTTTGATTTTTGTTTTACGGTTATTAAAACATTTTTTTAAATATATTACGCATTTTTTGTCTAGTTTTCTCTTATCAATAAACATAAAACTCAACTATTCCACGCCCCTTATCACTAAACCCGCCGTTTGAATGCTTGATTTATTTTTCAAGAAAGATAAATACCATAAACCTCCTCTTTATCGGCTTGTCCTCTAGAACTTCTTTTTTTTTGTTTGCTTCCTTAACTACGTGACGAAGATGCGGGATCTATTAAATTAAATAATAGGTTGTTACAAAAGTCCTTGTGCATTAGTATAGCTTTCAGATTACATATTTTAAATATTATTGAACACTATTCTTTACAGTAAAGTTTTCAACTACTTTCACCCATCTTTCCTCTAATAATTGTATTTGATGTCGGTACCACTCATTTGAGGCAAAGAACTCTTCACATCCAATTTTTACGTCCACGTAATTATCAAAGATCCGACATTTTAAAAAAATGAGCCATTGAAATAAACAAATCACAATCTGATGGTGCAATATCTGGACTATACGAAGGATGAGGCAAAACGTTTACTCCTTGCAGTTCCGATAATTTTTCCTTGGTCAAACGAGAACGATGTGCAATGCAAAATGGCTTGATTCCTGTTGACTAAAGCGGGGTACTGACCTCTCAAAACTGCATAAACTCTATCTAGTTGTTCGCAGTAAACATTTGAGTCCCTACTACGGCCGATAAATCACGAGTTGTTGCGTGCGGGATCTCGTTCACACGTTCAAGAAGAACGTCATCGTCAACGACCGATGGGCGACCTGCGGCAGTATTTCGATGGATAATTGACTCTCCGTCGTATGGCACAAATTTCTTCGGCGGCTGCCTTTGCGCTTACGCTTTTTTCTAGTAATACCTCAAAAGACCGCGAATCACGATTTTTTCTTCTGGCATTGCATGTGCGTTTTAAAAATGTAAACAACCCCAAAAAGCCAACTCAAGCCACAAGGAATTAAAAGATTAGTCAAAGTAGACATTGGCATAAATAGTAGGAACAAAAGCATTCTTATAGGATAATTATGATAGATGGAATTAAGGGTTGTGTTCATGCACAAGGATTTTTGTAACAACCTAGTAAAAGAAGTATTGGCTACTTTCAAGAGGAAATAAAGTCAAGGTTAAAGGAGGGTAATTCTTATGATTTCTCAGTTGCAAAATTACTTAGTCCGCGCCTACTACTTGAAAACCTACCTAAAGGTAAACTGTTCTTTATCGGTGCAAAATATGACTTACTTTTATGGAACAAGAACGCCTTAAGGTCTTCGAAAATAAGTATTACGTATTTGGTACGAGGAAGTATGATTCGAATGGAGAATTAAGGTTTCTCAAGGCAAAATTGCGGAGCATGCCCTCCGTAAATATAATTGAAATAATTACAAGCAAAGTCGCGAGGATTAGTAACTAACGAATCTTTAAAATTTTAACTATCGCTGAACTAATGGGTAAACCTCTATTGGGTTGACCAAGACGTAGATGGGAGGATTTGTGTCAAGTCAGGGCTTGCTTAGTTAGGATATAACCGGGGTCGTTGGAAGGAAAGATGTAGGCGGCGATTGGTGGCATCGGCGTGGAACCTTCGGATCCGCTATGCCTATTATTTTGATTATCCTTACTACCTGAGATAAAGGAACCATGGTTATCACTCAAAATATTTTTTTCGATAAAACTTACCTTACACTTTTTATGGGCCTCTTAGTCCAAAAACGCGGAATTAAAAAAAAATATATATAATGTTCAATAGTTATTCTTGTCGCAAGCTCTTAATAATTAATGAACACTGACATTGTCTTGTTGAGACAACACAACAATAAGATTTTTATGTTTTTATCAGCTACTGTTTATTTTATCTCTCGATATCGTGAATCACAGCTGTCGTCATTATGTTATCTTTGCGAGAGTCGTTTACTCTTCGCGAATATTTCCCACGTTCTATTTACGATTGAATCGATTAAGGTATTCGCCATCTTTTGTGTTGAATTTTTCTTTATTCGAAAATATTTATTATTTTGTCATTTATCGTTTTTCGCGAACATTTAACTTTTTTTTTTTTTAAGTTAATAGGGATTTGCTAATGTAAATTTACAGCATTTATGTAATTTCTGGTAAGTTAAACACAACTGCTGTTGCTAGTGAAGAAATTACAACGTAGTAGCACTCCTATGAAAGCTCAATGTTTGAATGCAACAGAGACCATCTTCATACCTCTAAAATTCCATCGAATGCTGTGAAGTTTCGATACTTAAAAAAAAAAAATAATAATAAAAAACTGACAACGTAATATTTTCAAAAGTAATATTGTGGGATTAGGGGTTAAACCTGAAAAATAATTGATGTTTCGCAAAAATTTCTGGATAACGATATGTAAACCGTAATCGAGAAATATATATATATATATATATATATATATATATATATATATATATATATATATATATTAAACAAATTAACTATATATATATTTTTTTTAGTTTTGATTTCAACAAAGATGGGAAAACATATAGACGCCGTTCTTTGAAAAAGGCGGAAACGCCATTTATCAAACTTAACAGGAAATACTCGTGCATGAAACTATTTATTCCCAAATAACAATATATATTTTTTTAATTTTATTTTTATAGTATACAATTAGAGTTTATTTACCTGCCAAAACCTTTATAATTACAATATATTTTTAAGGCTTCTAGCACTGGTTTAGGCCGGAGTGACGACTGAGAGTCATTAGTATTTGGTGCTTACGTCATCAGTATTAGATTTTTAGACCATTTCCAATTTTTTTTTCGATGTATTATGAGCGGGAATCGATAGAGGTGGTGTTTACGTCCCAAAATCAATTTAAATCTAAATTTCGAATTTTTTGGCGCTTAAGCCTTTTTCAAAAAACGACGTCGATATGAAGATTTCCATGAGGCAATGACACTGGCCTAATATGAGACTGTGTTAATATTTACACTATATCACCATTTTGTAAATAATCATTTGGTTTTGTATTAGGTTTATTACTTTATTCGCTTTAGTTTCTCATTCATACAAGCATATCGGCCTAAGGGACTCATAAAAGATATCTCTCCCTCTCCTCCCCTCCCCTCCTCAAAATTGGGTTTATCTACAGTAATCTCGCTGTTTAAATTGTGTTCTGTATCATTGGGACCTTTATCTGCCATTGAACCTGTTCCACTTTCTTAATATTATATTTCGAATTAAATAATCATCATTTGTTGTTTATTGTTTAATATCAAATAATTATTATTTTATTGATAATAATTAATAAGATACGATTGAAAAATTTATTTTTCCTAATTTTGTGACCTTTAGTTGTCATGTTGAAATGGAAAAAATATTGCTTTTCCTTTAGGCCTATTAATATTCAGAGTGGAGGGTTTAATAATATTGACAACATTTCAGCACAATGTAAGCCTATTTTCTAGGTTTTATTTTTAGCTTTATTTATTATTCCACACCTGTCTGAATATTAATTGACTATCATAGGATTGTCTGGCACAATATTCTACGTAATAATGATTTGTCATGCATGAGGAAGAATATTACTCAGCGGTAACACTTTATATTGATCTGCATTTACCTTAAGTGAACTTTTGTTAATAAATTAAAAATGAATAATTCTCTATGAACGATGGCATTAAATGGGTTGTAAGAAGGTCATATAAAAGGCCCTTTAGATTTTATTATGAACAGCAAACATTTAAAAAAAATGTAGATACTTAAAAAACAATGTTTTAAGTAGAATATGTCCTGTCCTATCACACAAAATAATTTTTTTTTATTTGTAATAATATTAATGAAATTTGAATGCATATAATCTAATTTTATAAATTTGATTGGCTTTTATGAAATTCTGTCAAGGCTCATAGAAAAGCCAATCCAGGTTCCTACATGCTTGTCTTCTCTTAGGGCCCGGGTTCAATTCTCCTTGTGGCGGATAATTTATTTATTCTTTCATATCAGCCTTAGATCAATACCTGGGGGCATACCCAGTCGCTAATAATTGGCTACCCTTAATCATAACCCTGGTGCTGGATAACCCTGGAAGTTGAGCATGAATGCTGACCACATCCACACCTTTTATAATCTGTGGACAAGAAACAATACTGAACCCAAGACCTTTTACCTGTCAGTGTTGCAGGTGTCTATGAAATTCAACCCATGTGTAAGATTTTTTATTTTATTTTCATAAAAGCTCAAAGTCTGGATGGAAATAAATTCTTTTCTAATAGAAGGCATTTTGTATCAGCAGTGTTAAACACACAGCTTTTTAGAAAGTATTTCAAGATTTTGAAAAGAGATAATCGGTTGCTGTTTGGTCTGATGAATATTGAAGAACTTCAATTTTTAAGCTTAGGTGATTTTGCACTCTAAATTTCTTGTGAATAGTTCTTAATTGTGTAGAACTGACCAACGCTTACACTTCAAAATTAAATTTCTGTTCTACTTACTCATTTTTCATTAAATTAAACCTATACCATTAAAACCCATAAAGGGTCTTGGGTTCAGTGGTTGATATGGAAGTACTGTTTCTCGACCAATATTTTTGCAGGTATTGCTCAACCGCCAGATTTCTAAAAATTTAAGAAGTTACCCACTTTATAGAGGCTGGGTGAGCCACAGAAGGTTCTCTTGACCTCTAGGATCGATCCACGACTGATATATGTCATTAAAATATTATAGTATTTACTAATTTTTGTTGTTTGCTTATTGCTTGAAGTCCTTAAGTACTCCAAGTAAGTTAGGAGGGCTTATTTATCTAAAGTTTTTGAAGGTGTCGCCAGAGAATGGTGAAATTTATTCTGTAGACCATCTCAAAATAAATTTTTATCCTCAGGCATACTCGAATCTCTTCATTATTTGTTCAAGGGCACTGAAACGACTCCTTAAAAATGAATCCCTGAATAATTAAAAATCTTCGTAATAATATTTTTATAAACTCATTAAGAGAAGCAATTAATTGATGAGAAGAAAATCTTTTAAAAAAAAAAAAAAAAAAAAAAAAGAGAGATACAAATCATTGCTAAGATCTTATTGGAAGATTCCCATAAAAAAAGCCTCAAGTCTCTCGAATAGCAATAAATAACTTGCCACTCAACGTTTCGCCAATTCAGGCATCATTAGGACTGAAAAAAATAAGATCACATGAATATTGGCCACAGCTCATCTTACATCAACAGTACTAACCAAATAGAGATAGTTCATTAATCCAAGACAGTTCAACATATACTGAAGGAAAAAGGTGGTAAGGAAATGTGGGGGAAGTGCACACTAGATTTTACAAAGTTGGACTTTAAATGCCCGTAAAATTCTTTGTTTTCAAGGTAGATTTGTCCTCGGTTTTTAAAAATATTTCTTTGACGATTGTGCTTAAATGCTACATTCAAGTCCACGTTTCAATTTCGTCAATTTTTATGAGATTGATTTGATAGAGAGTATGCATTTGCTCCTGCCTGAAGGGGTATGTTTGTATGAGGTATCTGGAAGACTCGTTATTCAAGTAGTAACGGTTTTGGAGTAAGTGCTAAATAGGTCGTTTCTTGAGAGATTGTTATACTGATGTAATCATCGAAAAAAGATAAAACGTCCGAGGTTCACATTTTACAATCTTCAGTGAGTCATGAAAGTAGGATGGGAAACATAATTGAATAAATGTATTGAAAAAAAAAAACTTTTATATCTGTGTGCTAGTCCAGTTTGCCCTAATAAGACATTATGGTAGGAGTGCGTCTACACCACACGCACTCCTACTGTCCGACAACAGAGATCTGCTCTTATCCCATGAAAAAGATGTTTAACATCTAGAAAACTGTCAAGGATAAATGTAAATCACAAAATATTTTGAAGAACAGCTTCTGAAGGTTCCATTCATAAAAATTTAAAAAAAAAAAACAGGCCCTTTGTTGTTCAAACATCTTCACAGCAGAAGTTTAAGTAAGAACCCAAGTTAATTAACAGGTTAAAATTGATACCGCTATTTTTCACCTTAGTGAACTCTTATGGCTCATTTGTGATAATCATTGTTTAGAATTCATGCTCCGTAGAGGGCAGCTCTCAATTCAGGTTTTGAATTATGTATTTATCCCGCGTTATCTTAGCATTAAATTTACTGAATTGAGGTGATATACTTTTCTGTCCTAATGATTTCTGAAATTTCAAAACTAAACTTTTCTTTTTATTTATTTACTGGTATTCGAAAGACTTAATTAAAACCTTGTTTTAGAATATTTCTATACTATTGTATGGAAAGTTTTAATGATACAAAATAGAAATTGGTAAAGTTGGTGTTAGTTTTATTTTATAAGTCTTACAATTTAATCAAATTAAAAAAAAAAAGTATGTAAGATTGACTCTAGAAATATGTGCATTCTGTCTTCTTGAAAATTTGAAAGGTTTATTTTATTTTTCAAATTTTTTTGTGATGCATTTTTTTTTTTTTTTTTTTGTTTTGTAACACAAATCACGCATATTTAGCACTTAAATGTTATGTAAGTATGAAAAATCAAAAAAGGGGTATTGAGTAATTTAATATTATTTTTAATTGTTTACCCTATATTTGTAAAAAGAGAAAAATGTTTTTAAATGTAAAATAAATGTACAGGCATGTGCTCATCAAACCTGCAAAGCTTGTCATCCCGAAATACGTTTTAATGTTATTCCTATGCATGATCCTCCTCAGAACATTTAACTCTGAAAAATTTATGCTCTTTAATTTACATACTGTTAAGGGTTTATGGAAGTACACAATTTTCAGTTCTCACTTTTTGTTCAATGTTTGCACTGCTAGTAATTTTTATGTATAAGGTTCCATGACCTTAATTCCACGTAAGAAAAAAAAACTTTAATAAGAGACTTATTGTATAAAGATTTGAAATAATCATTCTGTATATAAGGGCCAGAATTTGGATTTTTGCCAAAGGAGCAGGCTTAATTTTTTCTGTCCCACCTTTCACTCATCACCTCCTCCAATAAAAGTCAACAGTTTTATAAAAGTATTTTAGGTAATACTTTTATTTTGAAATAAATATCATCATCTCATAAGATTAACTTATTGACTGAATTAAGATCTAAACATTCAAAGAGCAACAAATACTTTTTACTTCACCTAAAAATAAAATTTGTCTTGAAATTTGCCATCCTCTGAATTCTATCGTCTTTGCCCCCTCCCCTCTCCCCCTAGTTCTGGCCCTGCTGAATATTGAAGTAGATGAGGTTAAAATTTATAAATCTGTAACTTATTTTTTTTTTTGTTTATTATTTTTTGTTTTTACTTAAATTATTTATTGAAAATCTTTCATTTTTTTCTAATATTGATTACTTCAGATTTAATTTTAAAAAAGTCTTTCAAATTTTTAAAATGATACTTTCTTGCTTTTAGTCGGGGTGTCAGAAACGATGCTTCTTTGGTGCCACCGATACGCCAAACTGCATCAATATTCAAACAACCTGTCACTGTCTATCGGACACAAGAGGGAAAGGTGAAGGCTGATTTCAAACATGGACCTCAGGAGAAGCCTAAGCAGGTTTGTACTAAATTGACCCTTGTACTTCAATCCTAAAAATTAGAGCGATGTCCACATCACACAACTTTCACTTACCACCCTACCTGAAATAAATTTTTCAACTTTCCATTAAATAATATACATTTAGAAATTATTAACAACATCAATCATTTAAGTTTATGGAGGGAGTTTTTGTTGACCGTATATGTATATTTAAAGGGAGAAGTTGGTCGGGGGGTGCAGTCAAAGAATTACACTATTGTAAGATAAACTTATGTATTTTGTGCCAACATTTCGGCCTAAGTTTTAGGCTATCTTCAGGGCTAAAAGGAAAATAAAATAACAACAATGAAAAAAGACAGAGGCAGTACCAGTAACAGTAAAAATGATAAAAAACAGAAAATACAAGTAAGATAAAAAAGTATGAAGTATAAAAAGAAAAAGATAACACTAAATTACACAATACAAGAGACAAATGAAAAAGTAAAATAAATGAAATAACAATGTAAAAATTAATTGAAATTAAAATAATGCTTTATTTACACAGGGAATAGTGAAATATATGAAATCTATAAAAAAATACAAATAGTATGAAGGTTTGGTAATGTGTAAAGCATACAGAGATAGTTGTGATGTGACAAGTTGTCACCTTGTCACAAAAGATCAAAAGATGTCACCAAGTTGTCACAAATATTTGCATAACTTGTCACATCACTTTGGCTTCCCTCTTTATGGATTGGGATAATGATGTTATTTTCCCATTCTATTGGTATTCTTTTGAGATCCCATATCTTTTGGAATAGTGTTTGGAGACTCTTGACTAATTCATTTCCCCCATATTTTATAAATTCGGGTGCAATCCCATCTGGCCCAGCCTCTTTTCCCATTTTTACTTTAGCAATGGCTGCTTCGACTTCCTCCTCTTCTATGGTGTCATCCATGTCGGGGACTTCTGGTTCAGTTATTCTACCTCTTCTACGGCAATCACGAAAATTCCGCTGCCTTTCTTCCATTCTGAATTTTTCTTGAAAATATTTCCTCCAAACCTCCTGTATGTCCTTGTCTTCTGTCACCAGTATGCCATGCTCATCTTTTACACTTCTCACAGGCTTTGCTTTTTTGTTCCTTAGTGCTCTTGTGATGTGCCAGAATTTTCTTATATTTTCTTTATAATTTTTATCCAGTTCTTGCCCGAATTCCTCCCAAGTTTTTCTCTTAGCTTCCTTAACTTTTCTCTTAGACTCGTTCCTTTTCTCTATGTACAATGCCCAGTCTCCTGGCGACTTGCTTCTACAGTACTGTTTCCAGACCTCTTTCTTTGCAGATATGACCCGTTTCACTTCCTCGCTCCACCACCTAGTTTTCTTAGTAGTAGGTCTTATTTGCTGTAAATCACATACTTCCTCGGCTGCCTTGAGTATACTGTATTTGATTTGCGCCCAAATAGTGTCAACATCTGCGTCCCCATTAATTTCTTGAAGTTGAACTTGAAGGCGATTTGTATAAGCCTGCTCTATTTCCTCTTCTCTTAGCTTGTTGACAGCTATCCTATTATATGACTTGGCGATCTTTTTCAGCGGTTTTAGTATCTTGGAGTCAGCAACCAATAGCCTGTGATCCGTATTCAATTCTGCTCCTCGTATAACTTTAATGTCTGTAAAGTACTGTCTGAGTTCCCTGCCGATGATAAAATAATCAATGATGCTGTTTCTGGTAACTCTTCCATTGCCTCTTTCAAATGTGATTTTATGGATCGTCTTATGATTATACCAAGAGTTTCCAATGAGCATATTATTTTCAACGCAGAACTCAATTAGCCTGATTCCATTGTTATTAATCAACTCTTCACCTCCCCATATACCCATCTTTCCGAAGGCTGTTTGATGATTCCAACCTGTTCTTGCATTTAAATCTCCGGACACTATGATCATTCTATTCCGATTCCTTGCGTTGTCTACTGTTCTCTGCAGGTCTTTATCTACCGTGACAGAATCTTCAGTAGGGGCATATACCTGTATCATGGAGACTTTTCCGATTGAAAGCACGATGTCCATATTAATAATCCTAGATGATATGGGCTCCAAGGCTTCTACTCTATCAAATAATTCATCCTTCAGAACGAATCCAACACCTTCTCTGGCTCTTTGTCCTATATTAACTCCTGAATATATCATACTGTACCCTTCTGGGAGTTTTACCAATTCATTTCCTTTCTTCTTTACTTCACTTAGCCCGATAATATCCACCCTACATCTTTTAAGTTCCTCCACCAGTTCTCTCTTTTTACTCGTAAGTGACGTTATGTTCCAATTAGCAAATCGTAAGTCCTTTTTCCTGCCGCGTCTGTAACCATTAGACTGTCCGGATCCGAGGCTGCTCATGTTTCTTTGAATCAATTTACTCTAGATGGGTGATTAGCCCGATGCTAGAGGCCCCGTATCCTCGGGACAACTGGCCTCCTGAATATTTGTGTCCCCTCAGGAGAAAGGGTGGCCGGGCTATACCCCCCGTTTACTATGTCTGAGGAACAAAATCAGTCATTGACTGAGGTTTTGTTGAGTTTTTTTTTTTTTTTTATTGTGAATAGAAGTGTTTACTTTATAAAATTTTGCACATGTAAAATACCTTACTATAAAGTGTTCTCTTGAAGCCATACTTGGTAATGTACTTTCGTTAGCCTCTTCCATTCATTTCTTTAACTTGCGGCCCAAGGACAAGTTACTCCTCCACAGGTCTTCTTCATCTCTTCATCCCATGAATGTCTTGGTCTTCCTTTCTTCCTTTTAAAGCCTATTGCGTACCAGTTTATAATGTTCTTTGTCCATTTATCTTTTGTGCTTCTTATTGTGGGTCCAGTCCATTTCCATTTACGATTGTGCATATACTCTATTATATCTGGTAATCCAATCTGCCTTCTGAGATATGGTTAATTATTTCAAATAAACAAAATTAAAGGTACTTTAGAGGAAGCCATTTTGAAAAGTCGCCATTAAATCCCATGTACTGCTGTAAAACATCAAAGAGGCTAATCAGAAAAGATATTGAATTTTAAAAATTTATTAATTGAGATTACAACTTCATTAAAAATACGCGACATAAATGTATTGTGTGATTATTATGATATGGCATTTTAAAACTTGTGAAGTAACTACACACTGGTAGGTAGCTCTCCCATGATCCTGAGATCTTCTTCTTTTCTCATGCCTTGGAGATTTATCAAGAATCAATCGTAAGCAAGATTAGAAGCTAGTGGGTTGAGTTTATAACGGAAGGATAGGTATCCATTTCAGGCCAAATGAGCATCATTTAGGTCATTATGGACAATTTTTTGTATGGCATAATAGGAGAGAGAATTTTACGTTGTTAAATTTTTGTATTACTCTATCAGTTTTTGTGGTGTTTAAAGTTCCTACTTACAGTTTAATTATGTCTGAGACTGGTGGAAGTGGAAAAAGTTGGCAGTGTAAATGTTAGTCTTCTGTAATTATGTTATTTCTACTTTTCTCAGTTTCATATTTGGTAGTATGTAAAATCTTTTCTATTTTTTTTTCTGTCTTAAATATAATGTCTACACAAATATATGTATACATATATAATAATAAATATATATTCCTATAGTTACACATTGTTATTTAACCTCCAGTAATCCAAAAAAACCTCCATCATTCGACATATCCTGGTCCCATGTATGCCAGATTACAGAGACTCAACTGTATTATTATGTTGTGCGATGGGAAACCTTTCTTCACCTCGACTCATGTGGATATTTTTTAAAAATCCTTTCAGGTGTAAAGATCCCAAAGTTATCGTAGGCTTCTTATACTAGGTTGCTGGACTTTGCTGTGTGAATCAGATTTAACTTCTGTCTGCAAATGTCAATGGTTTGATATTTAAAAGAATGTGTTCAGTCTTTTCTTTATCCTCTAAGCACAGATGGTGGGGATCTTTCTCTAAATTCATATTCTTGAGATGATATTTGAAGATGCTGTGGCCGCATGAGACCAATTATTGTTCTCAGCTCAGGTTTATACAACAATTTTCACTTTCCTTTGAATATTTGAAAAAAAAGTTTGGAATATTTCATACCAGATTTTGTAGCCCAGAGTTTAAAGTGTTTGTATAGTAAGTAACAGCAGTGGTGTAGTGGTGTCTGAGCGGGACGAAGCCGCATTCCGGCACAGCTTATTATGGTGTTGTGGCATTCTGCCTGTAGATAATGCAACATGATTGCTTACATTTCGTTTAATTTTAAGGAATATTTTAAAAGTTTTAGTAACATTGGGGTTTAGATAGATATTTCTAAAATTCATATTGATTTGAGTTAACCTCAGTGGTTGTGATACTTGTACAATAGGGCACAATTATAATGTACTCAGAAGCCTATATTATTATCTGTCTAAAAGTACAATGGTTGCTATTAGACGGATAAATGGCTCCTCTTGTTCCCCTACACGAATTAGCCAGTGTTGCCAGGTTGGGTTTTTTTATGCTAGATTTTGGTTTTTATAAGATGAGAGCTTTTTCCGTTTTTTAACTACTGCTTAATACGTTCATCATTTTTATCTGATTAGATACTAAAAATTAGAATGATTAGAAAAAAATTGGTTTGAAAACACACCTTGAGTTTTTTTTTTATTAATTTATTTTTTACTTTTAGATTTACCAAACGTGCAGTTTAATAAGCTAATAATTAATAATGTAAGGAGTCTGGTTTATCTTGTTTTGTGTCTTTTTTAAGTTTGCTCGCTCATTGGTTTAATGGTGGCAGAGCCGATGGGTGCTCTGGCACAGGTAATTTTAGCACTAAACCACTGAGTAACGGTGAGCAGTTTCTTGTTGTTTCAGTCTTGTATGAGAGTATCAAGTCAGTTCCTTGTTGAGATGTCCTAGATAGAGGATCTGTTCAACAGGGACAAGCGGAATATTATTACAGGATACTCCAGGTCAGAATATCATAGTTTTAAAGGTGATTTGATGGGATTTATTAGGACACTATTCTTTAAGATTTCTGATTTGTGATTGAAGAGTTTGAGATGCAGAGGGTCATTACTCTCTTATAACACATATGCATCATCAGTGCAAAGATTAAATTCAAATGTAAATTGGTATGAATTGATTATAAAACCATTGACAGTCGAACCTCTATATCCCAAACTTCCATATATCGAAAATCTCTGCATATCGAACAAAAAATTACCATTAAAAAAATATAAAATGGTGATTGTCGTCAAAAAGAGCCCTTAGTTTACGTACGTAAGAATGGATAATAATTAAATATGAAAAAAAAATGTTCCACGGGTTTACAAAGCAATGGAAATTCAGGAAGGATCTTGTTTCAGAAGAAGCACAGGAGTGCCTAAATTCTCTGAAACTCTTTCCTAACAACAAGTGAAATTTTGAATTTTAGAAGTGAAATGAAATGAAATGAAAATATATGAAAATAACAAATGAAGAGAGTGAAATTTTCATTTTAAATTCAGTTCAATATTGCCTTTCTTGTTGTGAGCATGGCTCTTAAACATGACTTTGGCGATGAATCATACACAAAAAGAGATTAGAAGCTATTTTGTGCGAAAACCAAAATCAATTAATTTTTATGTATGTTTGTATATTTTTAATACAAGTCCTTATTGAATTATAAATGTATATTTGTAAAAAATCTGCAATCACAAATGTAATTGGTCACATCATTAACACAAATTGTCTTTTATACTATTTTAACCCTAAAGAATAGATATAATGGTTTTTAGTCCGAAAAGGGTGAAAAATTGCTCTTCTTCTTCTTCCTCCATAATGCCTCTCAGCGTGTAGGTGCCTCAGTCCAAGCATGCCAGGCATCCCGATCCCGTGTCAGCGCTTTCATAGCATTTATCTGCTTGTCTCTCTTCTGGCCTATTCTAGAAATGTGTTCAGTCCATTGCATTCTAGGTCGCCCTCTTGGGCGTTTCCCCAAGGGTATGGCTTCAAAGAATTTTCGAGGTTCTCATCCATCCGGCAAAGGTGTCCAAACCATCGAAGTTGTCTTTTTTCAAGAGTATCTTTCAAGGAAGCAACTCCAAGATCTTCTCGTGTCCACTCGTTTTTAATGCGATCTCTCCTTGTTCGACCAGCTACTGTTCGGAGATATTTCATTTCAGCAGCTGTTATTCTGCTTAGGTGCTTGTCTAGTGAAAAATTGCAATCTGTCTATATATTGAAATTTCCATACATCGTATTTTTTTTCACGGATCGTTAATGTTCGATATATAGAGGTTCAACTGTATTTGTCTGAATAGTTTTATAAATAACTAGCTGTGCCCTGCGGTTTCAGTGGCATTAAATTTGGATTGACCCCTAAAATACAAAACAACCTTTTAAATAATATAATAAACAATAAATTGTTGCCAATATTTTCAAGGAACAGGAACAGAATGACAATCAATTTTATAAACGGCAATGAAGTTTTCGAACTTCGTTTTCACTCTTCTTTTTTTACCTTGTCCTCCCGTATAATTTACAAAATAATGCTTTCACACTTATTAAAAAACTTTATTTAAGGAGAAGTTGGGGGAGAGGAAATGGAGGTTGCAGTCAATGAAGAAAAACGCACTAATTTATTTATGGTTACTACTCCGTCATTATGGGTCGTAGCGTGATGTTATAAAGCCTAACGCCTTTGTCAATGCATGTTCTATCTTACGCCTAAATAATTGTTTAAATCGGATTGGTAGTTCCTGAAATTAGTGCATTCAAACACACAAACTCTTCAGTTTTATATAATAGTATCATTTGGCTAGCCTTTTAAAGCCAAATTAAAAATTTAAACTTTTTAGAAATAGTTTATAATTCAAAATTTATTATCCATTTTAGCTTTTCTGGGAGAAAAGACTTGAAGGTTTGAGAGCCAGCGATGCTCAAGGTAACCCCTTAGAACCTATGGAATTGCCAAGATCCCTGCGGCCTGCAGGACCCGGTGTGACGGATGAAACACTTCTTCAGTCGGTGGCTACTGCACTACACGTACTTGGCCAACCGATCACTGGTCAGACGAATATGAAGCCAGGGTCGGATAAGAATCCTGCGGTTTTCATTAATCCGGACCAACCACTGATACAGGTACTTTTTTATTTGTTTAATTAGAAGGATTGCTTAATTTTTAAAAATGCAAATTGTTATTATTTTTTTTTTAATTTAGGTTATTTAATATAGTATATGCATTTTTATTATAATCATTTAAATGAGTGGGTGGTTAAACAATTTTTCTTTATTATAGAAGAGGTTTATCTAAAATGAGGGCCCCAAAAAAAATTTAAATTTATTAGATTATTGGGAGATTCCAATACAAACTTTTGAATCTCTCAAACAGCAATAAATAGGTAGACAATGTTTTGCCAGTTAGTGTATCATCAGGGCTGAAAAATATATGATCACATTAATGCAGACCAGAGATACACTTCTCATATCAACTGCCTAAAAATAAAAATGGAATAACCAAGTAGTGATGTTTTATTTCTTAACACATTCAGCCCCAAGAGATTTTTGATATTTTTTCAATGGGACTATTAGTTTTTTATTCATATATTTTGTAATTATTACTTTTAGATATCCTATAAATAATTTTTAAAAATTTGAATTTGTTTTAACTTGTACATTTGAACTTTTTTCTTTGCGGTCCCTGGGACCGCATTGGTGTGCTGGAAAAGGACTTTTTTTCAATTCGTAAAAATATAACAAACTAATTGGAAAAACACATAAACTGCTTTAGCAATATAACTAAGAGTTTTACATGTTTTTACTTCTAGAATTTAGTTGAACATAAAATACCCAGGACCCATAAAATGTTGGTGGGTAGTCTGTCGCTTTAGGATTTCAAGAATAGCCGCACTATTTGCCAAAAACATCGTAGATAAATAATGTTGAAATTATAAAATATAATATGTGCGTGTGTTTGAACTAATTTGATGATATTTTTATCCTTCAAAACTCATATTTTTACAATTATAAAAAATGTTACAAAGTTTTAAAAAAATTATTAATAAATAAAATAACATAAATAATATAAATATTTTTGTTCCAAAATCCAAATTTTTTTTACATATGTATTCTTATAACAATTGTAAAATAATGATAGTACAAGTTCATAAAGTAGAACACCAAGTAAATGAATGCCAATATAGATGTACATTAACAAGATAATGTAATATTATATAAAAGTAATAATAAAATAATCGGTAAAAAAATTAAAAAAAAAATTTTCAAGGACCAAGAGCATTATGCTATTCTACGAGGAGCAATGCAGAAATAACAACAGAAATGTGGTCCTCTGGTCTAGAAAGAAGGCAAATGTAGATAAGACATACATGGATAAGACAAATATGTGCGTGGATCAAGAGTCCTTACTGGTCCCTCGTGCAAGTTAGCTTGCGGACTTGTGGATGGCGTTGGGGCTGAACGTGTTAAAACAGTTATCTCCTGTTAAGTGATGTATTATCTATGTTAAGTTAGTCATTTTTAGACTTTTTAGGCTAGATATAATTGCAAACCTAAATGTTAGTACCAGCAAGCCCTCACATGTATTTGAGAGAGAGAGGCCTTTTTTTTCCAAAATTTTTATTGACAAAAAGAGTGTAGCTGGCAGCTGGTAGACGTCGATAGTCGGGAAGCATGACGAGGTTCAAAAAAATGACAATTGATGTCTGATGAAATGGTAATAGCTACACAGTTATCTTTTGATAGCTCCTAAACGGTATATGCACCGAGGAAACATATACAATGTAACAACTTACTTTTTCTCATTTCAATACACACATTAAAAAAAAAACAACTATTTTGAAATTTAAAATTTACAAAAAAAAAAACTAAAGTTTACGGCTTAAACTAGTTATAGATTAACCCTAGTTATACACTCATTGTATAATACCCTGGATCTTTAACCGGTCGGTCAAGCTTTCATTATTTTTCTTGGGTCTCGGTTCTCATGCAGCCTGCATACATCCCCGAACCACTTTTATTGTCATCTATGGAAGATGATTTTCAATGGGTGTATGGCTAACTACTCCCTTACCATCTCATTCCTAATCCTGTCTTTGCATTTTACCTGCCACACTGTTGAGATATTTCACTAAAAAATATAATATTTATTTATTTATTCCACATCATTTCAGTAAAAAATATGTGAAACAGATTGCAGTAAACAATAGCAGCTCCAACAAAATTAAATACAATTACAATATAGATAGTTAAAACCCTTATTTATTGAGGTATTAACGTCTTCGGTACTATGGAGTAAAACAGTGTCCTTAAAAACTAAAAAGATTATATAAAAATCATCCCTGAAAAGTGTTATTCTCTATGCACCAGAAGCGTGGAAAATTAAAGAGAGTCAATCACAAAGATTTTTCAGCCCTAGAAATGTATTATTGGAGGCGGTTATGTGGTATCTCACGGCTTCAAAAAGTTAGTGCAACAAGTCGAGAACATCCTCCATACTATTACAACAATGAGGCTGAAATGGTATGGGCATGTGATGAGGAATCCTAAAAGAATTTTGGAATGGAGACCAGAGAGAAAACGGAAGAGGGGTCGCCCGAGGAGAAGCTGGTTTGAGGGCGTCAACGAAGGAATGGTGAACATGGGAATACATGAAGGAGACTGGCAAGACAGAGGAAGATGGATAAAACTTATATTTAGTGACGACATATGACCGAAGTTGTAAAAGTCTTTAAATAAAAAAATTAACCCCTTAAAATATAAAATAAATTAATGAATGAAGTTAATAATGTTTATGTATTTATATTAGTAGTGCTTCCACAGGTATGAAGTTGTCATGGGATTTGTCTCTTGTTTTTAATAAAAATAAACAACAATTTGTATTGGGATCTAAAAGGCCAATGAAATATTTATTTTCTTCTTGAAGTCTAAATAATGATTTTTTAATTTTTTAAAATATATATTTTTTTGAGGTGGTCAAGGCAGCAATCAGAAATTAAACGTAAAATTGTATAAAACTATTTAATCAATGACGACATTTCCTTCCTACTTTCCAGGACTTCTCAGGGTAGATGAGTAAATGGGAAGATTTTGATTATTAATTGTCATGGGAAGATTTCATCCTCTTCCTATAAAGTGGGCCATAACATTGACTTTCATTAAATAGTTTTATATTATTTTTTGTTTAATTTTGACCTTAAAAAATAAAATATTAATTGTACTACAAAGTTATTTACTTTTTTTTTTCATTTTCAGGCTGTTAGTATAAGTGATGAAGATATTAAACGGCAAGAAGAAAGAGTCAATTTGGCTCGGAAAAGATTGCAAGAAGCGATGAAGGAATATGATCCATAAATCGTGTATATGTCCCTTTGTGTATATACTTTTTATATGATAGTTATTTATAAATTTTATTCTTTTTTCAAAAAGTTAAGATTTACCAATTGGGTATTGGGATTTGGGTGATCTCAATGCTTTTCTCTTATGGCAATATAGAAATGTCCATGTTATAGTCATCGTTAATTAAGCTAAGTATGAATTGATTTGGAATTTTTACAAATTTAGTCTGTATGTAAACATTTGTTTTGATTTGGAGCATAATGTACTTAATTGAAAGAATGAAATTAAAAAAATAAAATAAACATACTAATGTTAAGTTATCAATTGCTCAATGATCGAAACCGATAACAACTGAATGTTATTTCGTCCATTTCATTTATAAGTTAGAGGTAATTTGTTGAATTTAATTCTATACCATTTGATGTTTGGTGCTCATTGTTGGTGTATGAGTTATTTTTATAATATATTTTCTAAGGAAAAATGAACTGATCCTCTTTTCAGAGGTGCGAGATAGTGCTTTATTGTATTTCATGGGTCCCAAATTATACGTATATTTATTCTTTTCTTTTTATAATACATTTTGTTTAAAATAGTATGTTATTCTAGTCTTTCAGTATTAAGTTTTCACTGCCAATTTTTTTTGTTTCCACGTCAAATGTGGCAAGAATGTATTTAAGTGTTCTTTTTTTTTTTATAAATTGTTTACTATGAAATAATTTTGAAATTTAATGTAATTGTTTTATAAGGGCCCCTGATATATTTTTTCTTAAACAATTCTACAAATAATTAATTATAAAATATTTTAGATGGGTTAATTCCATTTTCATATTAGCACGAATATGTATTGAACTTGATCTATTTTGTCTATGCCTTTGTACAACAGTCACTTCAATGAATCTATTTTGACAATATTTATTGTTCCAGAGCATAGATAACCTGTACAAAATTTTTTTTTCGTCTGATAGCATATTTATTATATATTAATTTATAAATATTTATTTATTTGTATTTATTTACAGAATATTTTAGGTGATAAGCATTTATATTTGAGTTGATTTATAATGATATTATAGTATTTTAAGTCCTGTATATAAAAAAGGTATTGTCAATGAAATTATTTTTTTTTTTTATTGTTGTCAAAATGTAATGATCTGTTTTACCTGTAAAAAGAAAAAGAAAAAAAATTAATGTAAGTTTATGAATTTTTATAGTAATTATTGGTTAGTTCTGTTCTTAGCAGACTGACTTTACTTCATCATAGTCTTTTCGAATTACAATTGTAACTTACCAGCTGTTGAAAGATCTCAATGTCTTGGCTCTTTGTATCAACTGTAATTAATTGAATAAATCAATCTATATAGATGTTTCTTTGTGTGTTTTTATTTAGTTTTTTGCCTGGTTACATATTTTATAATCAAAACCATCCCTCTATTAAACCTCTTAGTGCCAGGGCCATTTCATGTTTCTTTTCCCTGTAGCCACCAGTAAAGTTTTTTTTATACTAAATGACATTTTTGTATTTTGATTACTTTCCAAAACATTGAAAAATGTTTTCAAATTTTTATTTTTGATCACAACAAGTGCGACCTTGGCCAGCAGATAATTTCCTCCTCTATGGCCGATGCCTCAAATATTGTCCTAAAACCAATTGTTTTCAATATTTTTTGAATAATTTTATTTATTAAAAGTAACTATATTATGTTATAAACATTCCTTTCAGCCATGGAATCATCTATTAGCTCTTAGCTGATTTTACCTAGCAAGGTGTAGGTAAAAACTACACCATTGAATATCTACAAAATTAAAGTTAACCTTTCCAACATTAGGTGAAGAAAATAAAACTAAATACTGGGTGGAGTACATACTTACCCCACCTCATTTGTTGATGATTTTTTATTTGTCTTGATTTAATTGTTGTAAACATTTAAAGGATATTAAAATAAATGAAATCTTACCTAAAATTTTACCAATGCAAAATACCGAGAGGAATCCTGATATCAAGGTACCCCACCCAACTATGGTTTTTGTGAGAACTAAAAATTGTCACAAATTGTATGCTAAATATTTTCTCAAATCGACTATGCGAATTCATCACAAATAGTTAAAGGAAAATGTATTATAATTTCAAGCATGGTATACAGAAAACTAGGCCTGGGTTGTGAGTTGGTCTAAAGAGGGTTACTATTTCTTTTCATGCATGCCACTTTGTTAATTCAAAAAATATAATACTGAATTGTTCTCTCAATTTTAAAGGAAATGGACAATTTAGGTTATGTTAGGAGACAATTTTATTTACAAAGTAGTGATTACAAGTGTCCGACCCCGCTTTAGAGTAGACAGCCTGATCATTACTGTTGCGTTCTAGATAATGAAAGGGTTAATGTGGTTTGTTGTTTTTATAAGTTTATTTTTATGAGAACAGCTTAATAATAGACATATATAAATGCCAAACTAAGAAAACAAGATATTGTTAAAGCTTGGAGGAATTTGATGCCTAACTAAGGCCTTGAGGAAGGCCTTAATCAGTTTCGCAGATTTGTGCTTGTTTTGATAAACAATTAATAGAGGCTTGCAGTAGAATTCAAATGTTTTATTCTACACATGAGGAAAAAACAGTATAAAGACTTCCTTAATAGCATAAAAGTAAGGAATGTAACCTTTCTGTAATAAATTAACCTTTATTAAAAAAACATCTACTTCTTTATTGCTGGGATATTAACAACTAAGTATAAGGAAAGGTTATAGAGCAGTGGTAACTGAAAATTGTGAAAAACTGACCCTGTAGGCAAATAATTATAATAGTAATAATAGAAAAAGGTGACAATAGCATAGGTAAAATAAAGAATACACTTAATTTTCTATTTATCTTCTTCTTCCTTTGTGTCTCTCAGTGTGGAGGTGTCTCAGTCCAAGCCAGCCAGGCATTCCGAGCCAGTGCTCTCAATGAGTTCAGAATCTTTCCTTTTTTCTGTCCTGTCCTGGAGATGTGATCGATCAATAACAGTCGAGGACTTCCTTGAGGGCGACATCCAATGGGCCTGGTTTCAAAAAACTTTTGTGGATCCTGGTCTTCATTCATTTGGTATAGATGACCGATTCACTTCAGCTGTCTCCTCTCAACAGTGTCCCTCAAGACGAGTAATCCAAGGTCCCCACGTATCCGCTCATTTCTCACCTTATCAATTTTCTATTTATCAAACTTATTAAATATTATAATAAATGAAAATTAAAAGAAGCAAAACAGTATCAATAATGTTTATCAAGATCTGTCAGATCCAATCATATTACCCTCAATAAAACACAGATCTCTTGGGTACAATCCTATCTTGTTCGACAAATAACAAATTAGACAAATATTTGCATCTTATATTAATAGCATACACTGCAAAGCCGAAAACTTAATAGCGCATACTCTTGAAGAAAATCCAAAATGTCAATTTTATATCAATTAGTTGTATTGCGCCAAGTTCTAAGTCATTGGGTATGATTGTTATTTTTGTATAGCATGGGTTATTATTAATGAATCACATGAATAATATATGAATCCTTTCAAATTTTCTGTAATTAGGTATATTAGTATTTCTCACTGATGAGGCATATGCAATCTGAGCTCTGATAACTGATTTGTTAAAAATCCATTAAGCTTCATTCAATGATTCTTTTTTCAATTATTGTTTTGTTTTCTTAAAACTTTATTTGTGGTTTTAGTTATATCTTCAATAATAACAAAAAGGAAACATTTTGTAAGATTTTTAAATCTAATTAATTTAATTTTAATAGAACAACAAATATTCAGTAATAAATTAGTATCAGGTACGATGTATGTAGTTGGAATATAAAGGAGAAAAAATAATATCTAAATGAAATCGAAAAATCAAGATTATATATATATATATATATATATATATATATATATATATATATATATATATATATATATATATATATTTTAAATCTATGTTAAAATCCGATTTGTATTTCCCGCCATCTTTTATATAACCAGTGAGGAAAAAGTTGATTTTACAATTTATTTATTTATTTTTCCTGTTATTTCTTTGAAAGTAATTCGAATTGATAAAATATTTATTTATTAATGATTTAATTTATAATTTACTGTATTCAATTTAAAAAAAAAAATTCATGTAATAAAAACGATATATTTTGTTATTCGAAAATATACATAATAAACATTTTATATCCTGATTATATTAAAAAAATTTAAAAATAAAAATTTACTGATTTTTTATTTTACTAACCACACGAAATTAATTCATAGCTTAGAAACTTCTCAATACTCTTCATATTAGTTTTCTATGTTGGTAGACAATTTCTCCACTATAGCGCCTTCTCAAATTTAATTATTATAATTGCAAGTGTTTCTTTGTGCGGTTTGTTTCGCTAGCTTAATTCGGAATTTAGTTGTTATATTGTGTTGTTTTCAAGAAAGAATTATAATTATTCGGCTTAAGTTGGTGAGTTTTTATAATAATGAAAATTGACATTAATAGTCCTTTGCATGGTTTGAAATATGTATTAGCTATCTTCTAAGAATAGATCTTTTCTGTTTAAATGGAGGATTGAATACATTTTAATTTATGATATTTTATTTAAGATATTTCTTTTATTGATTTAAAATGTTCTTAATTAAATTCGTAAGCATAGTTATATTTTTCTTTTTGGGCGATAATGAATTGAAGACTTATGTTTTGTTCATCTTAAAAGTGAAAATAATTAGGTACGTACATATTTCAAGATGGAAGCATTAGTTCCTGACGATATTAACGTAAATGTTAACTTCAACGATCATTTTAATTATTTTTTTTCTATCTCTTTTCAAGAAAGGTAAATACACTTTAGAAATTACGAATTTAATTTTTTTTTTTTCATTTGAAGAACTTTATTTTGTTTTTATATTCCTATTGCATTAAAGATTGCCCAACACATTTTATTCGAATTCAGTAATGGTAGAAGGGGAGGGAGGGAGCTCAGTTGCTTTGAGACGAAAGCTTAAAAGTTATTGAAAGGTATTTCATCTTAATTTTTGAAAATATATCACAATGAAAAGTGCCCTATTTCGAATCAATTTATAGTTTTATTTCACGTTTCATCTGGCCCTGAGCTTCATGAGAAAAAGTTATGACCTGACACAATTTTTTTTTGTATTTTTTATTTCGTCGAGAAGTCAATCAAAAACCACAAAAAAAAAATACATGGTCTAGTATTTATACATACTAAAGCAAACAGAACTGCAAAATTCTTTGAAATTTTGATTTACTCAAATTATGGTTTCACATGGAATTATACTTCGCCATATCTCCGCTACTTCGCCATAGACAATTTTTTATGCAAACTTCGTGTTTCACTGCAGCGAAAATAAACCTTAACCGAAGTTGTACTCGCGGTTTTCACGTTTAGGACAATAAGTGGTACTTAAAAATGGGTAATAACAAAAAAAAAACAATTATTTTAAAATCTGTTCTGTTTTCTCAGGAACTCGAAATCTGATAAATTAAGTGAGGTCTCAAAAATTACTATACTTTTTCTGACTTAAGTTTTAAAAACCTAGTTAGACACAATGGATTGAATAATTTATATTTATATTTTCATTTATTTTATTTATTTATTGAATAGATGCATCTACCTATGAAGGGTCATTAGTATATGGATATTTTTAACAAATTAATTTTTACATAATGAGGGTTGTTTTGGAATCACTTTTTCATATAACTCAATTTTAATGAACTATATAAGGATATAGATTTGGCATTTTTTTAAGAGTTTTAATAAATTTTGAACACAAGTTTCACTTTCACCAAGAACGATATCCAGTCTGTTGTTGATGTTGCAATGTCGCCTTGCACCCTTAAGGGTCTTGCAGTCCAGCAGGATGTGCTCCACGGTCAGAGGTACCTTGCAGGTCCTACAGGTCGGTGGGTACACTCCTTTTAGAAGATTATATTTTCATTGTGAAAGCATAATAATGATGAAATTTCTGGTTAAGCCAGAAATTACAGATGTCTTCAACAATGTACACCTTGGTTACTCTTCTTTTCTTAGTATAATGTTGCCTCTGAAAAAGGTTATGATTAATTTATATAATTATTCATTTTTTTATTGTTAATATTTGAATTTACTAATGTTGTAGGTAATAATAATAAGATAAATTATCATCAATCGCCAATTTTTTTTTTTTAAGGTAGAGCTGTTACTTTGTGCCAATATCTAGCTTTTTTTTGTAATTACATCAATTAAATGCCTAATTTCTTATTGTACTGTAGATGCTTCAATTTTTTTCTTTTTTTTCCAAAGATTACTTTGAAAGGACCATTTGTGGGTTGGTACATTCCACAATATGTATAGCATGCACTATAAAAGAAATCATTTACAATTTAATCTAAATCTATACTTAAATAACAGAAATATAAATGCATACAACAATAATATAAGAAAAAAAAATAAAATGGAACAAATATTATATATAATGCATATAATAATAGAAAAATAATACACATGATTTATTATATTGAAAAGTCTTAAAGTGTCTCAAAAGCTTTTCTCAGACTTGAGTTGCTCAATCAGTGAAGATGAAGATCAATATTTTTGTTGCATAGAAACTCACTTATTTAATGTGAGTTTAGTCCAAATAATGTCCATTGCATTTTTGCTAATTTGGAGATTTTCTTTGAGGTGATCTTTCAGGATAAATTCTAATTCATCATTACTTGAAAATATTTATAACTGTCGACTATTATTATTGGCTTCTCTTCCTAGGAGCGCTTTAATTTTCTATCTGAATTGTATTTCATCTTTCAGCATATTTAATGTGTTGTAACAACTTGTATTACTCTCATATTGTGCCAGCTATTATCAACAAAAATGGACTTCTGGAAGTGTTGTGCCATTTCCAGATCCTAGAATGTTCCAAACAATACAATCAGGCAGGAAGAAGAAATGATCCTCTATACAATTGAAACATAAAGGCTGAAATGGTATGGTTGCTTGCAAAGAATGATATTGATGGTCGTAATTAGGATCGTTCATACTATTTAGATTTTATACATGCTGATAAGTAGACCTGTGGTCTTGTTAATGGTCGACTTCCTTTGCCTTTTGTTCAGAGGAATAATAGTAAAAAATAATCTGCCACTATCTCTCGGCAGAGAGGCGTAAAAGAGACCCAAGAAGAGATGGTTGTAGGATGTGGCGGAGGGCATAGCTGCCAGAGGGCCTAGAGAAGTAGACTGGCAAGATCAGAAGAAATGGTAGGACATTTTAGGAACTATCAATGACTAAATATTTAAAAAAATGTTGAATAAAATAAAAACTTTCTTATCATGAAGGGAAACTGAAATTAAGATTAAAAAAAAAAAATGTAGGACTGTCCACATTATATCTCTATTCATCAACTGATCAATAGACCTTGTCTAATACAAGAGATATTTTAGAAAAAAAATACGCATACTTATATATTTTCATAATATTATGTTTTCTTTATCACATTATAAATTAGTTGGTATATCTGCATAAATACATGCTTTTTATCCAGTAAGCTTGGTTTTGTTGACCACTATTGAAAATGTCAAATCCAATAACTATACTTACTTAATATTAGTAGAATATTACTCAGTTGGGTTTACATTGTATTTTTAAGTGCTATGGCTGATAAACGTGTATGCTTTCTGTTAGGATCTATAATGAAGATCAGTTAACAGAATGATATTAAAGGTCATAATTATGATCGTTCTTACTATTCAGATTTTATCCATGCTGATAAGTAGGCCTGTGGTCTTGTTAATGGTCGACTTCCTTTGCCTTTTGCATTTATCTTTATGAGAACTGTTTCTTAATGCATGTCCTTCATGAGTAAGTTCATTACCTCTCTTTTCTTGTGTTCATTCCTCTATAAATAAACTATTATATTTGTACAGGCATCACAGTATGTCTAGAATATCTTTGCAAACAAACATGGCTATTTGATGCTAATAGCTATAATAGCGATAATTTATTTATTTGTACTGGCTTTTATTTATTTATTATAAATATTTTCCAGTTCTTGATCTGAGATATTCTGAATTTATTTTATTGAATGAAAGTAAAATAACTGACTTCTATAATGAGCCCTGGGTCATGTAATATCTTAATTATTTCTACTAATTTCCTATGTTGCATTTTTAAATAAAATGGCATATTTTAATTTATTTACTTATTATATATGAAATAGTTGACTGTAGTTATCTATAAAAAGAAGGAAAAATCAAGTGGATTAAAGTTAGAAAAAGAAATTAAAAACGCCCAGATAACCAGATAAAGAAATATTAGAAATAGAAATATAGTTAAAAACAATAAAGTAGAATAAACTTTAAAATATGAAATGACAAGGAGTTTTAGTAAAAAATAAGACAGAGGAGACGTTTAAATTAAACCAAAAGTGAAAATTACTGTTAAAATTGTTTTTAACTGTATTTGCTTTTAGAAGAGGTACTTCTTTATCTGGATTATTTTATATATGGGTTATTCTTATAATATTCAACTCTCACCAGCTCTTGATTTATTTTATGTTAATCTTACTTTTTCTTTTTAATTTGCCTTTTCTATTTTTTCATTCCATCTGTTCACATGATTCTCATCATTGTTGTATTTTGTCTTTGTCACCCTGATGAAGGCTTGCAATGAGAGCTTAAATGTCGGCATACTTTAAATAGTTTTTCCTATTTTTGTTTGATTTTGACTGCTATTCTTTCCATCTTCTCCTTAATTAATTTTCACTATTCAGTTTTTCCCATATCCTCTTTTCAAGTATTCAAATAATTTGATTTAATATTTTTTTGAAAGACATTAGTTAAACAAGCCTTTTAGGATATAGCCCTATAAATACGCCAAAACAATATATATACATATATATATATATATATATATATATATATATATATATATATATATATATATATATATATATTGTATAACATTATTTATCTGTATATCAGAGATAAACTGTCGTTAGTCTAATTTTGATTTTATTTTCGTATTTGCATTATTCTGACCATATTTCCTGAGATAAAGTATCATAAATAAGCTGAAAGGGTAGTAAAATGTGCAGCACTTCAAATATAAAGGTTGACCACTATCCACAACAAGCAATACTGTGTGATCTGAAATTCCTTTTTGCTCTCTTGTAAAACCTT
Source organism: Rhaphigaster nebulosa (assembly GCA_948150685.1). Taxonomy (NCBI): domain Eukaryota; kingdom Metazoa; phylum Arthropoda; class Insecta; order Hemiptera; family Pentatomidae; genus Rhaphigaster; species Rhaphigaster nebulosa. Next base: position 15,185,998 of record OX411312.1, on the reverse strand, counting down.
GAAAATGTTACGACAGTTTACCTTTGACATACAGAAATAAAAAATACTTCTTCTTCTTTCGCATCACACTTTTAGTGCCTTTCAGCATAGGGGAATTACTTAATTAAATAATGAAATATTGTTGCCAATTATAATTGGTTGCTTGAAACAAAAAATTAAATACATTTTAATCAGGCCATTATTAGCCAAGATAGTACTTTGTAACGATGTTTTTAAAAAATATTCTGCACATGTCCCCATGGATATCCTTTAACTTTTTTTATAGTTTTTAGCAATCTTCAAAACGGAGGTTATCAGTTTGACATTATGTTCTTTCTATGCCCAGGCATAACTTCACCAGTCTTCAACCAATTCCTGTGATTATTCTAATAACTTAAAAACTATGCATATACCATAACATTCCAGATGCTCATTTGAAGGGCAATTAAGTTGTCTAGAAAGCTAAACATAAAAATAAAAAAATATTGGACTTTGCATCCAAAGCCGTAAAGAAAGTCATGTGAGTGAACACACTAATTATTTTTAAAATTGGAATGACATGTATTTTCGGTATTAAAACTTTTAATGCTTTGGTATGGATAACAAGTGATGGCCGAGCGCCCAATTCTTAGCGGTGTGGGTTTGTTTCTCATCAGTGGCGTAGCGAGGGTAGGGCGAAGGGGGCGGCCTCTCCGAGCGCCGCATAATGGGGGCACCAAAATGCTAAGAAATTATTTTTAATAATTTTGTCTCTTTCTTCTTAGGTCCCGAAAAGAAGATTTGTTTTAAGAGATTTAAGTCGAACATACATTTAAATTAGTAATCATGAAATAATGTGTATAATAAACAGATATGGACTTTCGTTACAAATAAAGTAACAATTCTTTCCTTTAATACATAATAGTTTTGGTATCGATATAATCAGTATTCGTTTCGATGTGGTTCCTTTGTCGGTATCGTTTTTCCATAGAAGCAGATAACCTGAAATTGTGACAGAAGGCGGCAAAGCCGAAAATAGGATTTTTGCCAGGGGGAGGAGGGCAACCTTAATTTTACCGCTCCTTCTTTCATCTCCCGCCAATAAAAGTCAACACTTTTATACCAGCTCTTTAGACAAATGACTTCGAGATAAATATCATCTCATAATAGTACCTCGTTTTATTGACTGAATTGACGTCAAAAAGAAGAAACAAATATTTTTTACTTGACTTAAAAATAAACATTCACTCGAAATTTGCCAATCTCTAGTTTATGCCGCTTGGGGAAAGTGCACCCTTTGTCCCCTCCCCTCCCCTAGTTCCGGTCCTGGGGGGCAGCAATCAGTGGCGTAGCCCGGATTTCATTTCGGAGGGGGTCCATCCAAGGACCTACTTTAAAGAAACCCACCCCAACCGGGTATGAAAGAGTGCCCTCTCTAAATATAATATTTTCTATCCCTAGGTATATGATTTATGGAATAAAATTGAAATAGGTTTATACAATTTTGGTTTACAGATTTGTAATTTCGGACCAGCGGACACCCGTCTGGCAACGCCACTGACGGCTATCTTGAAATTTACCCCGAGCGCCAGTTTACTTAGCTACGCCACTGTTCTCGTGTATCAATTTATTTATTATTAAACAATCCATAACTATAAGTAAACTATTTATCAAGTGTTTACAAACTGTTTACTTATAGGATCTATAAGTAAAAATAACTAATTAATTCACCGAAATGTTTCGTATTTGAAGGATTAAATTTCGCTAGAAATAAGGGGCCTAGTTCGGTAAAAACTTCCTAAAACATCCTAGGACCATCGTGTCCCTTTGCCTTTTCACAAACTTGGTTATTTACAAAAAAAAAAGTCAATTAGATGTTTTTTGAAAATCCACGCGAATGATTATTTTTTTAGTTCAATTTTTCGAGAAAAAAAATTGTCTGTTACATTTTTAGAATATAAATTTTTGGTAAATTTATATTTCATTTTTATACCCCCGACATCTTTATTCACTAGTGGCAGGATTTAAGAAATATTGGATGCTCGAATTCTTAGTTAGAAATATGCAAACAATTGAATTGTTTTTATCAATCTAAAAAGAAAAAACAAGTTGCAATTTTCATTTATTTTTGGGCGTAGGCAGGCAGTAATAAAGCTAAGTTCATAGATGAAATTCATTATCAGCCCTCAAAACATGTTATCAGTACATCAAAAACATGTGGATGTACTAAGTTTTAACTTGCTGTTCAATAATGCGAGTTCGAAAGTGGAAAACATACTTTGGAGTCACCATGGTTTTTAGCGTTTCATGATGAGACTCGTGGTACTCGGAGGCTTAAATTTTCTTAAATACTTAACTAAACTAAAATTAGCTTGGTTTTAATTATGCAATATTCATATCATATATTAAATTAATATCAATATTAATCTATATTTATACTAATTATATAATTATATATATATATATATATATATATATATATATATATATATATATATATATATATATATATATATATATATATATATATATATATACATACATATATATAAATAAATATATACATATATATGTATATATTTATTTATATATATACAAAATAATATATTGTAGTGAAGCAATACTGTCCTGATATCACATCTGCTGTTGGCACTGCTGCTCGTTAATATTTTGGTTTAATTAATTTTGAGAGGCAACTCCAGAGCGGGCTTCATCAAGGGGATGGATTGGATCTACACAGACCGGCCTAGCTGTAATTAGTATATACATTGCTAACCGGTCTCCTCTCTCATTGGTCCATTATTCTGGCGTTTAATATGACGTCCGGGCTTGTGGTTGTTGGAAAACGGGTCTCTGATGTGGTCCTGGTATGACATTAGGGTATTGCCCAGCTAGCTCATTGCATATGCGTGAGCTTATATTTCTACTGTTTAGGAAATTTCTAACAGAATGTTAGGGTTGCCTTGCAACGATCGGTTTTTTCATCAATTTTGACCGACGGTCCGACACTTCGCTTCCGTATTGACAAAATTGTTTAGTTGTCAATAATTATTAGTTTATTATTGATAATTTCGCATCTGTTCAATATTGAAGCGTAAATTTGGTTCAATAACTGGTATAACAATGGAAAGAATTTATCTTCGCAAAAATGCTGTTGATTACTTTTATCTCCAAACCGAAAATAATAAAAAATAGTAATAATAAAATAAGACAAATAAATAATAAAAGATAAAAAAAAAAAAAGCATCCTGAAAGAATTCAGAGGAAGGAAAATAGCGTTTTTTTCAGAAACTCCCTGATTCTGACTTTTGTCCGGCTTTAAGGCTCATATACTCCTAAGTGCGTCGTTCAAAACGGAAGAAGAAACCGATCGTGTATGAAAAACGTCGGTCTTGTTGGCGTTCCAAAAGTTCTCCGAGGACAGAAAAATAACCTCTGTGTCTGAACGATGGCGTTCAAAACTATCTGTATATGACAGAATCGTGTTTCGAGCATAATTGATTCAGTTTTTATAAACTGATATCAAAATTGAATCAGTAATGTTCTCAGCAAGCCAATCCATAAAGGATGAATTAATGAATTTTATATAGAAGCTGAAAATAAATAATTTTTTTTTTTTTAGAAATCCTCTCCTCAAAGATGACTTGTCAAGTTTGTCGACTTCAATCATTATTATTTATTTTTTATTATTAATTATCATTTACTTTCCTCAACATATGAACATTGGTCGGGGTGGAAATTTAAATGAGTAATTGATAGATTTCGAATTTCCTATTATTCATTATAAATGAAAAATAAACCAATTAAAAAAGAGATCAATCAAATAAATGAATTAAATCAATTAAAAATGCTGGATGGAAAATTCAGATGATTCAGATGAAGATTAACCATTTTTCTTCGTTCAAACCGATTGTTCAGATGGACGAGAAAACCGATCGTGTAATGAATGCCATACTCTTTCTCTTAATATATAGCATTTAAAAGTCAAATTCAACTTTTTCTTACACAATTTAAACCTTTTCCAGACCAATACAACCTTTTCTGTTTCAAATTCAACTTTTCCCTAGACATACTAAATCTTTTCCAAACCAAAATCGACCTTTTCCAATTCAAATTAAAGCTCTTACTGAAGTAAACAGGGACAGGTTTTTCCATCTATTTCTATACTTCTCCATGTAGTAGAACTAAAATTATATTTTTGTAGCTCATCAGCAAATTTTCTCTGACGTGGGAGACACCATGAAAGGATTTTAGAATAATTTCTTCGAATTTCCTTCGATACTACACAGATAATAAATTGATCAAAATTTAAAATTATTATTTTATTTTTATTATGTAATTATTATTTTTATTTATTTCATCTTAGTAAAGAATTTTTACAACCATCCTTCATTTGTTCTTATGTTTATGCATTTTTTTTTTTATAACTATGTATATATTTGATGTGTTTTTTTATTTTTTATCTAAATGGTGTTTTGTACAGATATAATGTATATTATTTTATACATATTTGTTATTCTAGAGGGACTTTGTCCCAGAATAAAGTTGTTTTTCTATTTCCATTTATTTGTATATATATATGTATATATATATATATATATATATATATATATATATATATATATATATATATATATATATATATATTATATATATATATATATATATATCTTATATATATATTTATATATATAATTATATAATTATATAAATATTTATATATATATTTATTATATATAAGATATATATATATATATATCTTATATATATATATATATATATATATATATATATATATATATATATATATATATATATACTGTTTATATTGCTCTGTCTTCTTTAGGGTGTTGATGAGAGATGTGTTATCCCTGTCTGCATTTATGTGATCTTATGTTTTTCAGTCCTGATGAAACGAAAGATCGACTTGTTAATTAATTAGTAATGCTTGAAAGACTCTTTGTTTAGCTAAAGCTTTGTTTTAAAATCTTTCGGATGCAAAATTAATTATAGCATTTGTTTATTTTTTTCGTCATTTCTTTTTTTTTCTTTATTTTAAACTCCGCAATTAGCTTAATACGATGGCTTCAAAACAACATAAAGAATATTAAATTAAAATAAGATGAATAGGATTTCGTTTATAGGATGAATTGATCTCGGACCAAGGTTTTTTAAAACATTAAATGTTTCACGTCAACTATGCAAACAAATAAGGAGGGAGACAATTTCTTAGTTGCAAAGTTTCTTAGTTCGTGTTTAATGCCCAGAAACCGAAAAGTAAGAATTACCAAATTACATATTATACTTGGCAAACGTTGTTGCCAATCGGGAATAACAACTCTAGGTTTTGAAAAGCTGAAAGTATATATTGCTTTAAATAGTTGGAGTGATAAAATTGAAATGAAGAATAGTTTCGACTGAAATATGCGTGTACTGTTGTTTTGATATATAACGAACAAATAACTAAAAAGGTAACCATCGCCTGCTTAATCGACGAGAAAAAGTCTGAAGTGTAGACCGAAACGTCGATAGGAAGATTTTGTTTGGGATGATCTGGTATATTTATGTTTTGAGGTTGTTGGGAACTAAGTTAGCAGAGATCGTTTGTAGGATTTGTTATTGATATTTAAATGAACAGTAATGTATTGTCGTAATATCAGTTGAATTTGTTGATAGTCAACAAAAGAGAATTCCGTTACATGTGCGTTATTAATGTTTGTGTGCTGTGACCCGTACGATTCCAAAGCTGTTTTTATTGACCAAACCTAGGAAGAGTTATTGTTAATCGATAATGTTGTTTACACGTTAGCAAGGGAACAAACACATGTTTGGTCGCACTCTCCATTAAAGGACTTGATTCTAGTGATATATAACTTTACTATAATTGAGTTTCTATTGAATTATTGTAACATAGTTCTTTACTATATTCAGAGCTTTTTGCATTTATTGGCTAAGCTTGGGCTGATCAGAGAACCTTTGTCCATATAAATTGCTTTGTATGCTACTGTATAATTATAATAGAGTAAATTTTATTGCCACTCCGCCTTTCTGTTAAATTAAATTATTCAATATTATATAATATTCGAATTTATCTAAACATAAAAAATAAAATATCAAAATAAACATAAAATAAATTTTAATCGGAATAAGATTAGCGAAGATATTGCAAACAGTTTTTAACCCATAGTGTTAAGGAAAGTCGTGTACCTGTATACACTATATATATAAAGAAGCATTGGGCATACAGGGTTATATTATATTAGTTATATGGGTACAACTATATTTGGCAAATTTAAAGACCAAAATAGAGATATTTCATTTTATGGAAAGAAAAATTCAATCTTTGAAGAACAATATCTCGGAAACTGTTTAACTTACTGGATTGGCTCATGTCTCAATTTGTAATAAATTTAATCTATTTTAAAAAAGGTAACAATAATCTTTTCTTTCGGTCGCATTCTTTTGGGAAATATTGATCAGAAACTGAAAGTAATGACAGAATTGCGGCGTTTTTTGGCTTACTACGCAGCTCGCAAAGGTCTTTCGATGTAGCTTATTCGATGTAATTTGTTTTTGCTTTTTCGATTGGCTTAAGCCCAAACAACATAATAAAAAATTTAAACTACTTGACCTTTTGCATGGTCGGGCTCGTTTTTATGCTTGTATTGACTGGACTAGTTATTGCAGATCTCAGTTATGGAACAAGTTTAAATTTACCCCTAATATATTTTGCCGAGGCAACTGGAGACTAGCGTTTATAATACATTTATTCAATTATATTTCACATCCAACTTTTACAATTGTCACTGAAGATTGTAAAATGTAAATCTCAGACAAGTATTTACTTTTTTCGATTACATCAGTAAAATCATCCTCTGGAAACGAATTATTTCGTACTTGTCCCGGAATCGCTACTGCTAGAATAAGGAGTCTCCTATATACCTCGTACGCACTTAGCTTTGAAGACAGAAGCAACTGCGTACTAGGTACCACTAAATTGAATTATTATGATTGAAACGTGGGCTTGAATTTAAGGTAAAACTTTACAAGAGGGGCGCGTTATCACTTGTTCCTTCCGATCTTACCCGAAGATCGCCGGACTAGCATACTCTAGCGCCATTTATACTAACTAACTGCTTTGCATTCAATTGTAACCTTCGCGATCATTGGAGTTATTAAAATTATTACTGCTTTAATTATATATTATTTAAAAGTATTAGTGCTGTCGACTTCCTTTTATTACGTTCGCCCAAGAAATAAACAAAACAGCAACGGATCCTTTTCAGTTGAGGTCGGAGTCTTACCGTAATTTCAATTCTTACTGTTTTAAATAGATCACAGCTTACGACTTCGGCTCGCAACGCTCGCTCAAGAGATAAACAAACCCCAAAAGTTCTTTCAGTTAAGGTCGGGTCCTTACCATAATTTAAATTATCACTCCTTTAAATTATTACTACAACTTCCGCAGATAACCAGAAGTCGACAGTACTGACAATTTTAAATAATATGTAATTAAGACAGTAATAATTTCAATAATTGCAATGAATGCGAATTTTACAATTGAATGCAAAGCAGTTAGTTAGCACAAATGGCGCTAGAGTATGCTCGTCCGGCGACCTTCGGATAAGATCCTGAGTACCTTTACAAGCGTCCCTCTTGTAAAGCTTTACCAAATTTAATATTTAAATATAATCCATTAGGAACATAAAAAAAAAAACAGGAAAAATCTAGCTTCAAAAATAAATATTTTACACTTATTTAAAGTCAAACTTGCCCCGCATTAGGTATCTTATTATCTGTATTTGGTTAGGTTTTGTTTATACTGTTGATGTTAGATGAATTATCCCATTATATTATTTGTACATATGTGTTGTTATATTTTTAGTCCTATTCTTCCATTAACACCGTTATATTACGTAGTACGTTTTTGTTATTTTTGCTCCCTTTCATTAATTAATAATTGTTATTTTAGCTCGGTGAGTGGTTTTATCAACTTTTTAAAACCGGGGAGTTTTTGTTCTTATTAATCACATTATATTTAAGATCATTATTCTAAATAAAATTGTTGAAATTGGTTTATTGAAGGTGGATTGTATAACGTCAGGTGTACCATCAGTTGGCGGATATATTAATGACTACAGGAAGTCCTAGGACATAACTAGGATAGGAGAGGATAGGTAGAAAATGGAAAGGGGAAAAAAAAGATTGAGCTGGGTTTGTCTGAGTTGCATCTGCTGGGTAGCATGTGCTAGGCATCTGTCCCTACCTGCACAACCACCACCTTTATATGAAGCGATCTACAACTGCTCTACCCTATTACCGCTCTGTCTCTCTCTGGCAGAAGGGTGCACCACAATAGTGTGCAGAAGTCGTCCCCTACTCATTAGCACTCTACACCTTATTCAGTTGTTTTGAAAAATAAACAAGAAAAAAGCATTTTATATAGTGGATCTAATGCAATAAATTGATGTTTTCCTTTTTTATTTGAATAAGTATTTATTTAGAGGTCAGTGATAGGTAACAGAATTGTGCCCTAACGGTGTACTTAAATATTTGATATTAATATATTCCCTTTAGAATTAATTATACTCATACGCAAGAGCAAAAACTCAAAATGAGACATTAATAATTGATAGGACATAAATGGAAAAAAAAAGTAAGGTATCATCAGTACAGAAAAAGAGAAATAAAAAATAAAATGAAAAGGGAGGTTACATGACAACAGCTGGTAAAAGTTAAATTTCAAACAGGTGATCATAAAAAAAAGGACACACTCATATTAGAAACCCAGAAATGTATAAAATATCATATAAATAAAACAAATATTTAAGAAGAAAAAATCCAAAAAATACAAGAAAAAAGGAAAAGCTAAAATCTTAGCTTTAGGTGACTTTTTTGACTGTGGATGTTAGATGTGCAGCGTTTTGTTCGTTATGTAGGGTCTCTTTTTTCTTCTTTATCTTTATTTTATTTTTTTTTATTTTTCTTCTTCTGTCCTGTGATACCTAAATTGGTGAAATATCGACAGGTGATTTGTTTTCTGTTACCTTTGAGACTCTTGGCTTCTTGTTTGGATTTTTCCATTCATGTCCTATTAATTATACTCTATATTTTCTTCTGAGATGATCTGCCCTTTTAGAATAATAGAGGGAAGAGGTGATAATTTTAAATCCCCTTTGTTTTTAACTTATCAGTTCTAAAAATTTCTAGAAATTACTTACAGTAATTACTATCTTTATATGTATTGGTCATACATTAATAATTTCAAAATTTCTCTACTCCAACCACTAAATGAGCAAAATAAAATTGTATCAAATAAATGAAATTAGTGCTTCTGACTTGAGGTGCGGGTAATATGGAACCCCTAAGTGTTTTTTTTTATTTTTTTTATGCAAGCTAAATCCAGACAGAATAATGGCTATAACACAAAAATTAATTTTCTTATATTAATTTTATTTCTAGATTAAGTACAAAATATTTTGTTTCTGCTTTCTGATTTCAGTCAATAAAATGATTTAATGGTATGAGATGATGATATATTTATTTAGAAATATGTTACCTAAAATGATGTTATTAAATTGTTGAGTTTTATTAGGAGGAAGAGTGGAGAAGAAGCGGCAAAATCATGCTTGTCCGTTCTGGCCAAAATTATAATTCTGACTCTGATAAGTAGAATAATAAAAAAATAAGTACAAAATAAGAAAAAAAAAATTAAAAAAACCTTTAAGTAAAGTTAAATCAATAAAAATGATTTTAAAAAAATAGGACACAAGGATTTAAATCTTAAATATTCTGTTCTTTTTTTTTAAATAGAAAAAACGCATTTCATGGCTTTTTGTCGTACTGGGCTTATTGTTTCATTTTATACTTTTTTTGTTTTAATGTAAGTATATTTATATAATAAAATGAAAAATAAATTTTATTATACAAAAAAAAAATATATCGCCTAAAAATAACAGAATTGCTGTTATATGTACGTTTGTCAGGATATATATTTAAATAAAATAGGGCTTTTCAATAATTTATGATTTAAAATAATTGTAATTAATTGTTTGTAATAATAAGATATCGTTTGTGGTTAAAAGTGATCAACCACAAGTTTTGTGATGATGAGGTTTTTTGCTATTTACACGTGCCTCATCCAAATTTACACTTCATTATTGAAAAAAATGATATATTGATATTGTTTACAACCATACGGTTTTATTATAAAGCAGGCTAAGGAGTAGTGTTTGAACGAAAATACAATACAAAGGAGGATTGGGTAAAGTTTTTCAATAAATAGGTGTATCGAATAATGAAGGATTTGCTAAGAGAAGTAGTATGCAGATATCGACGTATTTTTTTGAAAAAGGTGTAAGCGCCATTTAGCATACAGAAAACATACGTAACGATTTCCCCCCAAATAACAATCTATTTTTTTATTTTATTCTTTATTGTATAGAGTAGGAGTTTATTAACCTGGCAAATCATTTATATTTACAATATATTTCAAAGGATTCTAGCACTGGTTAGGGCCAGGGTGACGACTCAGTGTATATGGTGCTTACGTCATCAATATTCGATTTTTAGACCATTTCCAATTTTTTTTTCTCGATCCATCGTGAGCGGGAATCGATAGAGGTGGTGTTTACGTCCCAAAATCAATTGAAAACCTAAATTTCGAATTTTTGGCGCTTAAGCCTATTTAAAAAAATAACGTCTATATATTTATAGTATGTTTACGGCGAAAGAAAGAAAGCTGGTTAATGCTACAGAATGGAATCAATATATGTGCTAATAGGGAATACAAATGTATATAAAGAAAATCACTTAGCCAACAATGGTTGTAATAATTCATTAAGTCCTTAGTATTGTATCAAAACCTTTTGTACTTCCTTCTTTTGTTTCCAGAAAATTTCCCTCAACAAATTGTTAAGGCATTTTATGTTATTGTTTCTTTTTAATTACTTTCTAGCGTGTTCCGTTTCAATTGAAATGGCATTTTTTTTTTTCTTAAATGAAAATAAATCATTGTAAATTTTTCTATTGTCCGGTATAATTGACGTTGGAAGTCAATTTACCGATGGACCCTTTCTGTATAATTAATTTCAGAACAAAAAAAAAAACCCGTTGCATTACAAACATTTGTGAATTCTCTCAGAATACTATAAAATATTGCCTTTTTTTAGCTGAAGAGTATTCTAAAAAGCTTGTATCTGTGTATAGCTTCTCCTTCCTTGAATACCTTCAAACTTTTAGTATCCGTTATTCTTATTGCTTTCTTATTCATTTTATTTTTCCTCAATCAATCTGATTATAATTTAAAATTACTTGATTGACCCGTGTTAATAACAAAATCGCCCATTACTGTCTGTCTATATTATTATGATAATTAAAAGCTTAGTGAACCCGAAGGTTCGATGCTGATATCTCCGTCCACTGACCCCGTCAAAATCCAAATCCGAAAGGTCATCATAAGCAATATCATCCCATCTACGTCATGGTCTATCGATCGGAAGTTTAACCGTCGTTTCAGCGCTAATTAAATGTTTAGGGATTCGTTCATTAGCTTGCTCAACATATCCGCATGCCTGTTTCAAACCAAGCCATGCTATTACTTCATTTATATTGACAAGGCTGAAATGACAGCTCAGTCATATCTTTCATCAGAGAAAATATTCATCGCAATTTTCTATTTTCGATCTTAATGTGTTGTTCTTTTACCATAAGCAGTCACGTTGGCATAAGCGGTGCAATTTCGCAATTTCCCGCCTTTAATCTTACCTTTATTTCCTCTTGAAATTCGTTTCTTTTAATTATTGAAGACTCCAGGTTCAAAAATCGTTATACTCAAAGGTTTTCCTTATTATGTCTTGATCACCAAAGTCATCCTCGTTTCTATAGATAATAAAACCCTGAAGTGCGCCCAACCGTGTCCGTCGTTCAGACTCGCTAAACCCTCACAACCGTTAAGCATTGCGGGTACTGTATAGCGTGCCCAGTGTCTATTTCTATGTTTTGTCAATAGAAAATTTTTGAACATCTGATAGTGGATATAGGGAATAACTTTATTGTGGTGCGAGCATATAGGTTCCTTAGACATCACCTCTAGGTTACGAGGAAAATTCGTTGGATGGCTCAAAGTTTGTCCGTTTATGTGTTTGAGGGTGTAGAATTTGAGTTCAGGCCATTTGTTAGACAAAATGAATACAATGAAATATTAGGGATTGATAAATTATTTGCTACTTCTATAAATTTGTTTTATTGAAAACTAGTTTCGAATGTTATACATTCACATTCATCCTCAGTTCTAAAAACACACAAAATATTCAAAAATTTGTGTGTTTTTAGAACTGAGGATGAATGTATAACATTCGAAACTAGTTTTCAATAAAACAAATTTATAGAAGTGGCAAATAATTTATCAATCCCTAATTAGATTGATCCTTCTATACCATCATGCGGATGTCAACTAAAAATGAAATATATTAATAAAAAAAAGAATTGAATGCTAAATTCAAATTAGAACATATGAAATATTACACTTAGCACGAGCCACACTTCTGCAGCACCTCCTAGTATAAAATACTTAAATTTGGAATGAAATAACTATTTACTTATATCTTAAACAAGCAAATGCATACCAAAATGAACTAGTCAAAGAATTTAATTAATTATTTATATCGAAAAATCTGGCGTTGTGTATAAAAAATCCTGAAATATGCTGTATTATTTTATTTTGTATTTTGTATTCACTGATCAATATATTAATAAAGAAATCTCGACAGACGAACTCTGTTCATTGTCTAAAATACTTTGTACATAAAAAGAATATCTGTAAATACTTATAAATAAAGGTATTCATCTATCTATCTATCTAAGTCAATGGATTTTTTCTGATAATAACGAAAATGTGTGATTGCCCTCCAACGGACGCATAGCGCCCGGAGGAGGGTTATTATAAGAAATATTTGGAGTAGAATATATCTGAAATTCTTATGAGGTCGAAGTGTGATATGGTCTCAAATAACCCGAGTGTGGTTGAGGTACTTCGTCAAGGTTGATGGTCCTCATAGTGGCGGGCTCAAGGAATAAAGCTTCATTGGAATAAAGGGCTTTTTATTATTCCCATTTTATTAAGGCAAGGCTTTTGAGGCTCTGCAATTTATCCAATAGGGTCATTACACACCAAATCAACCAATAAAAAAAATAATTTTAGACTCGAGGTTTTTCAAAATGAGCGAAACTTAGTATTTATGTTCTATGGATAAATATAGTCGATAATTCAAAATTTTATATTTGTTCCATTATTATTTTTCGAATTATGAATTAAAAAATAAAATAAAAAATCGGCTGTTCTTTGACACGTTTTGAATTATGTAAAAGCTTATAACTCCAAAACTGCCCCAGAAAACTCATAATAGTGTCATTATTTTCAGAATTACATGAGCTTTGCTTTTTTACGTATCTTGGCTTAAATAAACCAATCTTTATATGTTTAAAATTTTCGAAAAAGTTATTTTTTCAAACCTCAAAATCGAAATTTTTATTTTATTTAAAAAAATATATATGTTACATATACATGCTATAAGAATGTATGGACAGAATTTCAAGATATGGTTTTTACATAATCCAAAAGTCATTATGCCACTGAGTTTGTAAAATGACATTTAGCAATGTTAATTTAATTTTTTAAAATATGACATACAGTTTATCTCTATTTTAGTTTGAAAAAACCGGCATAAAAATACACTGTATTAGTCCTTTTCCTCAAAGATAAAGTTCATTTTAAAAAATAAAATATGACTTAAATCCATTGAAGACAAAGATGATTTTTACCCCTTTACCCAAACACCACAGAATTTTTAGATAAGAAAAAAATTGTTTCAACAAACATAATATTTTGTGTCAGTATTTTATTGTATAAAATTTTTTATACAACTCATATTAGTTTCACGTTTTTATACTATTTGTTCTTGTTTTTTACCCTCCGATTTTATTCACAAAATAACGTTTTCACCGAATAATTTTACTAAAACGTTTTTGAAGTCAACTTACTCTCACGGGAATGAAGTTGTCATGTACGCAAGTTGGATTATTTTTCTGTTACCAATTTATTAATCACTTATATGATAAAATTTTAATGAAGAATAGGTACATTTCATTATTGCTAAAACTTCCGGAGACTTTGAAGATGGTGTAGTTAATATTTGGTGAAGATTAGTTCAGCAGTTGTCACGGTTACCGATTAAAAACGAAAAACTGGCTGTCCTTTTACGTAATAGTATGATTCAAAATAATTGTTACAGACAATAGGTATTCGGTTAAGCATAAATTTAAATTGTTTACATCGAGTGAAGATAAAGTAGGTGAAGAAATTAATGGTGTTTAAAGGATGCTAATTACAGATAGAAGTAGCAGGAATAATGAAAGATTTTCTAGAGAAAGCAGTAAGTTGGTAGGGTGGAATCCAGATCAAATATTTTTAATTATTTCTTTTTAAAATAAAAATAGTTTAAGCCGAAATAACAGCCGGCAAAAGTTTTGATAGCCGGAATCGTAGTTTATGGATAGGTTAGTTTGTTAAGCGTCTATAAACCCCTTTACACCTTCGCCGTTTTGCTTGCCTTGAAAATTAAATCCTGGATTCCCTACTGATACAGTCCATAAGTTACGGTAAACTTTACGATATATCGTTATGCATATGTTAATATATTAAGAGAGGACTGGATGTTAACATCGATGACCGACCACAGATATATAGATTAATAAGGACTCCATAAAGACGGACAACTGTTGCTATGTAAATCTCTTCAGCAGCTGCGATGGTCGCACCTGCTACCTGCCCAGCTGCTCGGGCACACCTGGCCACCCCCGGCTAACGGGCAGTGCCTCCTTTAAACTCTCCTATAAACACTGCGGCCATTTAAACTCGGAGGAATCTTCTGCCTGGTGGATCTCCCGAAGAAGGGACCTTGCAGGTGAACTACCAAGAGGATGCGGCAGAACTATACGTCAGTGCCCCTAGCCAGGGTAATCAGACCCGTAGATCTCGATCTATCGCATGGGCAACAGGTGGGCCCCTTAGCACAAATATTTTGGAAAATAAAAAATAAAATAGGACATTTATATACAGGAAACGGTTCGGTCATTATCACTGTTCCCACGAGGAAAAATATATAATATATTCGCTTAAAAAGTATATCGAAATCTCATCGGTGTTATGAAAACATATAATGCAATGACTATACTCTTAATTATGTTTTGGTTAATCCTTCTGACGTTTACCTGTTGGTTCATCGCTGATTGCCTCAATTAATCGTTGTTCATTCATCTCAGCTTTCTAAGCCCATTTCAATTGTCGCGATGCTGCTATCCAAGGATCAATCTGATTAGGGATTGATAAATTATTTGCCATCATAATTTTGTTTTTATTGAAAACTAGTTCCGAATGTTATACATTCATCTTCAGTTCTAAAATACACAAAAATTAAAAAATAAGCAATTCAAAATTGATTTCTTGTCTTAATTAAATTCATAATTCATAAATGTTTTATGATACTAATTTATATTACATTTAATTTAATATGTATAATAATACCAAACTGTATTTTGAATTGCTTATTTTTGAATTTTTGTGTGTTTTTAGAACTGAAGATGAATGTATAACATTCGAAACTATAAATAAAAACAAAATTATAGAAGTGGGAAATGATTTATCAATTCCTACTTAAAATGAGAATAATAGAAAATAAAATAATATGTATATAAATAAATGAAGGCTGAAAATATTTCACCACTGGTTCTTTTATTTGGATGCTACGTTTCGGCCTCAGGTTTTTCTGACTAAATTGAAATTTTAATTTATTAAAATAAATATGTCTGTTATAGATTTACAGTATTTTTGGTTTTATTTTAACATAATTGTTACATATACGTTAATGATATGTAATAGAATATTTTAATTGTCATAATAATAACATTATATTAGTTTCTTCTTTGGAGTGTCACTTGTACTAGCTATGATAACAGAGGTGGCCTCCTAATTTTTTAAAGTTTTGTAAGTATCTTAATAGTAATAACATAGTAAATTTCTACATATTATCATTATACATATTAAATTGATTTCTTGTCTTAATTAAATTCATAATTCATAAATGTTTTATAATACTAATTTATATTACATTGAATTTAATATGAATAATAATACCAAACTGTATTTTGAATAGCTTATTTTTGAATTTTTGTGAGTTTTTAAAACTGAAGATGAATGTATATCATTCGAAACTAGTTTTCAATAAAAACAAAATTATAGGAGTGGCAAATAATTTATCAATCCCTGATGATGTTTTCATTACAACCAACGATGTTTTTAGACTAATGGAGATTTTTAGATTTAGCGTCCCAGATTTGAAATAACAATATTTTGAGAAAATATAAAATTTGTCTATATTTGCCTAATTCCTTAGGATAATAAGAAAAGAAATAAATCTGAAAAAATTATAAACGTTACATTTTGTTCTTTTGTCCTATCATACCAACTCTAGGAAGGGAGTTTTTATATAAATGAAGGGTTCGACCGAATAACAGTCTGTGCTACATTTTTGCGAATCAATCAATTTTGGACTTAATAACATTCTTCGTAGTTTCTGCCACACGTTAAGAACGTGAACTCATCCAGAAACCAATAGGTATCATTGATATAATACTCCAATCGGTTGGAATTGTGAGTCGGAGTGTACGCAGAATTCTTTTTCCGGGGGAGCGATTTAAATTTTTTTTTTTTTTCGGAGGTGGGATTTAATTGGAAGGCAAGTAATCATTAGGTGCCTATAATCGCCAAATAGGGCGTAAGTTTTAAGGATAAGAATGAAAATGGACCAAAAAATACGAAACTTTTTTGAACTTCATATTTTCTCAAAAATTTCGGGGGGAGGGGGGGAAGAGAGAGGGATATATCCCCTGATCCTCCCCTGCGTACGCTCCTGATTACATAAGTAATGCCATTGCGTTAAAAGTTTGATGAACAACAGTCAATCTTACTTTCAAGGAAAAAAAACGTGTAACTCTAAGTAGAGGTAAACTTTTATTGATCTCATGTATTTAAAAAAAAAATCCGTGAGCAGTAGAACTCCGTCACTAAAGTCGTATTTTCTCACAAAAGGCAGTCCCCTAACATATCGAAATTTACATATGAAATGACAATTTACCGAAAATGACACATCTTTTTCGGGGAAAAGACGACTAATAAGGCATTGAAACAGTTAAAATAGCCATATCTTTGCTAATAGCCTTTCGATTTCGATGAAACTTCTTTTGTTTTATAGGTAATTTAATTTCTTTTCGAATGCAACAGGTTTTGAGCTCCCTGACTCAACTTGGAAGGGCTTTAAAGGTGCGCAAATATTTTAAAAAATCGGAAAACCCAGGGGAGTGGGGGGTCGAGACCCCCAAAAGATACTTCCCCGACACCAACTCAATTCACATACAAATTTTCAGCCCTATAAACTAATATGGTGGAGCTGTAGCGATGCGCAAAACTTAAAAAACGCCGAAATTTCAGATAAACATACCGAAATTTTGACTGGAATTTACTCATTCTTTAATGGTATCGTTCTGCCTTGAAGAAAGCCCTGCATACCGAATTTCAGCTCATTTGACCCAAAGGGGGCCGCTGGAGGTGCTCAAATGTAGCGGGGAAAAAATATATATATAAATATATATCAGACATCTCCAAATTTTCCATAATCGTGCTCTAGGGGTTATGAAACGGATAGAAACCGCAGTCCCGCCGCTCACCGCCGACCTTCGACCCACTGCAATAGTCTATTTTTTTCGGGGAAAAACCGACTAAAAAATCTACAAAGACCGTTATTCGGTCGAATTCTTCAAATATTTATATTTTTTTGTAATCTTAAGCATTGCATGTGTACACACATGTTACAATTTTATTACATCGATAAACCCAGTATGGATAGGCACATATTGCAATTTTTCATTAATATAATAGTGATGAAATTAACAATTGATCTTTATTCTGGGACACTTGGTCCTCTACGAAAAACTAAAATACACAATTCAAGCTGCATTATTGGAACATAATTAAATTTTAAACCTAAAAATAAATAAAAAATAACTATATAAATAAACTAAAAATATACCAACAAATTGGCGGGTAGAGGCCTTGCATTTAACAGGTGGATGGAAAACGGCATGTTAGGAGGTCGGGAATGTAGAAAGGTTTTTCTGTTCTTAAGAATTGGAATAGGAAGATACCAAAACAAGGTATTGATGTCGGAAATTAGTATACAGCCTCTCTTGCTCGGAATACCTGTGAGAGATGAGAGGTCTGAGAACACCGAAAATAATATTCGATTATATAGCAATTTTTTATCATCATTTTTTTAACCGTAACATTCCGACAGTCGCACCGGATCTGAGAGATCCACTTAGTTGTTTTCTGTAAAAATCTGCATAGGGCTGAGTGTAAGGGGTTCCTCCTTCCAGCTGTTCTCCTGATTTGTGAGGCCTCATAATTCAATGCGATCGTGAGTTTGAAAACCACAACGTCGTTCGACTGGGAATCAATTGGATCCCTTAGATCCCACGCGATTAAATTATTGAGTACTCTGGTTTTACACATTTTATGGTTCTTTGATCCAATGTGTTTTAAGGGCACAGAATTAGACCAATTAGTGATGCGGATACTGATCCTCGACTTGTCCCAAATTATTTCGACGAGACTTCGAGAAATTTTGCCAGAAAATGAGAGGCCCCGAGATGTCAACGCTGTACCGGCACAAACAATAAACGAGAACGATGCAAGTCTTGTCTCGCTTCAGAAACAAGAAGACTGACAAAGCATACATGCAAATCTCCTGTACCTTTAAATATCTAGATCCCTGTGTGGGATCCGAAAAAGAATAACTTAAATCTGGCACTGTATTATTATAAGTCGCTTTTGATGTGATATGGATAATATTAATAACTTGTGATAAATGTGATCATTAGAATCCGGATCTTTATTGAGTTTTAATTTTCAGCATCCTTAAAAATGGAAATAAGCAAATTTTCAGAACTTCTCGAAACTTTTCACCGAGAACCCTTCCTGGTCCCCATTTGACTGGGCCTCATCAGACTAAGAATGGATGCACCTGAACGATTCCCCGGACAAAAAATAATTATATATTACAAAAAAATGTAATCGATTTACTCTTATTTAAATTAGATGTTGCTTAAAAATGCATGTTTTTCATACTATGAGAGAAAAAACGAAAAAAGATTATTTTTGCATTTTTTTTTTTTTTATATTTTCCGGAAAATATTGAGGTAACAAAGTTGAAATTCGTAATCAGCTCCTCAAAAAACATAAATTAGCAAATTTTCAGGACTTCTCCCAAACTTTGCCCCGAATCCTCTTTTTGTTCCCCAGTTGACTGGACTAACGAATCATTAATACATTAGAAATTAAATTAGGTTCATTAGAAATTTTCCTTTTTTATCCTCGACTTCATCGTACAATATTTCTTTAAGAAGAGAATTAGAAAATATTTGGTTATACTTAGATTAAATGAGGAATCATTTGTTTATTTTCCTAAACAAACTAAATACTTAGTTATCCTAAAAAATCGCAAACTATTTATTTAAATACGAAAATATTTATTTAAATAAAGATTTGAACCCTAGTAATCAGTAAAAGGCAATCAGAAAAAATATATTCCTAAATTAGATTTTCATTAGATTTTTTTGAAAGAATTACCTTATGCTTTGCTTAAAAGTTGTAATACAAAACATTATTTATTTTTAATTTCGACCCAATGAAAAAAAAAACGCCTAGTTCTTTCTATAAATATCAAAATTTGATAGCTGAATCTCACAGATCCAGTGTGATTCCATTGCGACCTCCATGTGACCGACGGAGTGTTAATCAAAGTGGGAAGGTATGAGTTAGACAGGAGATGACAGGAATTTCGGGGGAATGTATCATGGAATCCTTGCGTGCGTGAAATTAACGCAATTTTGCGATTTGAATAACAAGCATTACAAGCAGTTACCATTGATTCAGTTTTTTTAAAACTATTACAGAGATACTTAAATATCTATATTTAAGGAAGAAGTTGGTTGGAGGATGCGGTCAAAGACTTAACACGTTAATAAGTAAGACTTATTTAATTAGGGATTGATAAATTATTTGCCACTTCTATAAATTGGTTTTATTGAAAACTAGTTTCGAATGTTATGCATTCATCCTCAGTTCTAAAAACACACAAAAAATTCAAAAATAAGCAATTCAAAATATAGTTTGGTATTATTATATATATTAAATTAGATTAATATAAATTAGTATATAAAACATTTATGAATTATGAATTTAATTAAGACAAGAAATCAAATACATGTCGGTACTCTCAAGGTTTAAATGGATTATATCAAACAGAAAAGTTTGTACTGGTTTCTTCTCGCATTGAACTAACAGTGAACGAAAGGTAGGTAGCATGTTTCTAGGTAAACGGTTGAAGGGTCAGGGTTTTTCCACTAATGCCGGTGAGTAATATTGATTTATATTAATCTAATTTAATATGTATAATAATACCAAACTATATTTGAATTGCTTATTTTTGAATTTGTGTGTGTTTTTAGAACTGAGGATGAATGTATAACATTCAAAACTAGTTTTCAATAAAACAAATTTATAGAAGTGGCAAATAATTAATCAATCCCTAATTAGAATTATCCTTCTATTCCATCATGCGGATGTCAACTGAAGACTTATTTATTTTGTGCCAACGTTTCGGCCTAAGTATTAGGTCATCATCAGGGCAGAGAGGCGTGCAGCCGAGCGATACAACTATACTGCTTCAAATGTATCATCCTTATATTTATACCATCGAAATCAGTGAAATTACTATCGTTCGCCCTATTATTATCTAATTTAAAGCTTTACCAAATCTACATTATGAATATTATCGCGGGTTCAAGGTTAGTAAAGATCTTGATGTAAGAAAAACGAGTATATTATAAAAAAAATTTAAGTGAATGTTTTTAAAATCCACTTTAGAATTAATTATTACTAACTGCATACTTGCGTACGAGATATTAAATCGTATGTAGCCTTCTTCTTTTTATTCAGCCATTGCTGCATGAACGCTTGAAATATGATTTAATCAAAGGCAGAAAAGAGGAAAGAAAAGACCAAAAAAAGACAGGAGTCTTGTTCGGGTTCTTGCGAAATAATAAATGTTGCATGTCCGTAGGCATTTACTCAGTACCCGGCATAAACCAATGCTGTTTGCTGTATTTTCAAAATGCTACCTTGATTTAACGCCCAAGGCTGCGTTCAGAGCCATATACTTGTACCAATATACGATCATTGGGAAGTATGAAATGTATACCTCAGAAATAATTGCGAAAAAAAGAAAAATATGTTTCTTAACTCTCTCCGGGTTATTTGCGAGTTGGAATTATATCCGTTACATACATCCACACGCATAGCTATTCGAAAAAAAAAAAAAATTGGTCTGACAGCAGAAGTAATAAAATATTAGAAATTGTAATAGGAGATTCCTGTAAAAAAATAATTTAGTTAAAATACTTACACTTTCGTATAAATTTTATTAATATTATTATTATCAATAAATAACCTTTGTAATCGAACTAGAAAAAAGAAATTAATCGCATATCAAAATTTGTGATATTACGTTTCAGTATAAATAGAATCCAAAAGTCGAATAAAAACTGCTGCGTCCCTGATCGTTCCAGAAGGAGTCATACTGACTCAGACGCGACGGTTCCCGCTTTTCATTTAAAGGAATGTTATTTAACAAAAAGGGATTTAGTTATTACGACGACGAACGTCTAGTAGTTTGTAAACCAGTTTAAGGTTCTTTATAACCACAAACATAAGGACTACAGAAATGTAATAGTAAAAATAATGTGTGGAAAAACATTATTTTATTTTTATATTCACACATTATTATTATTATTATTATTATTATTGTATTAATAAACAATAAAGAACCCCGATCGACGAGCTTTGTTCATTGTCTAAAATACCTTACAAATATTTAGTTGTACATAATATAACAATATATTCACATATAGTATGTTGTACATATATAGTTGCATGTATGTAAATACTTGTAAATAAACGTATTCCTTTATCTATAATTTGTATGTATTTATGTTATGTATATAAATAACATAAAATTTTAAAGGCTTTAAGGATATACTATAGTTATAACGATATGGTATAATTGAAAAGATAGGAGTGGTTATAAAGTTATAAGTTATGCAAGAGTGGGCCGCTGCGGGGGGAAATTTCAACGAAATATAGAAGCAGTAACAGTTAGCGGCTACGATTTGCAAACTCTGCCAATCGCAACCGCGGGCTGTACCAGCGAAAGTCTACCTTTAAGTACGCCAGTTATTTTTAAACAGGAAAAATATCTGTGATAGAAAAGTAATAGCTATTATTATGCCGTATATTGTTTTATATTTGGAGTAGGTTATCTACTATTTTCTCCTATTCGCAATTGCATTTACTATGAATTTAATAAAGCTAAGTCGTTGCTTAAAATCAGAGGTAGCTGCATTTACGGCACTTCAAAAGTACGGGATACATCACAGGAGCAGAAAATGTAGGAAAGGGTACGACATGAAGGTATATTTTCCGAATATAGATGCAATAGGCGAAGTTGCCAACAAGATATTGGAGCGTACGTCGGAACATGGTTTAGCAATTTATAAAGAACTAAAAATGTCATCAAAACATCTTAAATAAAAGTTTTTGTTTACAAGGTTTCACTATAATCTGTTAATAGATGTTTACTTATATAATAGAAGTATATAATAGAAGATTAACAACATTGATTCAAATATAACTAGATACTTTTCCTATATAAAAATAACTGGCGTACCTAAAGTAATAAAGACCCCCGCTGCTTTTCTCCTAGTTACAAATTTTTTTTTGAAAATGGCGACCGACTAAAGTTTTCATATCTCCATATCTCGGCTATTTATGAAGATAGAGGAAATATATATATATTGTTTTGGAATCATTAAAAAAAATCTAGTGATGTGCGCGCATCACACAACTTCATCTTAGAACCCTATAATAATTATCCATTTTTAAAAATGATTTTAAAGAATTCACATAAATATAACGTAAAATATTTTAGCAGGATGAACATGTTCACGTCTTCTCTCACAAATGTACGATAAAATAATTTTTTCATCTATTGCAGCACCACAATTCTGTGTTCACTATATATTTTTGGTTTGCCAAATCGGAAATCAATTTTAAAATTTTTAATTTAGTTTCCATGGAAACATTTGTTTCCACTAAATATTATAAATTTAGAAATTAAGTTTATGCGTTTTTTCTCACTCTCCATTATCTTACAAGGCTTTATATATTAATATAAAGCTAATTAATGAGATATTAATCTTTCCAAAATCTTTTGTTTTCTAAAAGTATATTATACTCGTACATCTAGTTTACAACACTCATTTTCGAAAATTTGTTTTCAACCTGGAAAAATATTCCTCCTTTTTTCTCCTTTAGTTAATTATCAAATTATTTCATAATTTACATTTATCCATTTTTATTACTAATAATATAGAAAGACGGTAATTTATTTCAAATAAGTATTTATTTCAAATGTGCTATAGAGGAAGCCATTTTAAAAATTTGGCAATTAAGCACTGTCAGACTATTGCAATGAGATCTAGCTGATAAAAAAAAAAAGATATATATATATATATATATATATATATATACACATACGTATATATAAAATATATTAGAACTCGAATTCGAAATTTTTCACGATCACAATACTTCCCCTTACTATATATTTCATGTATAGGTAAGTGAAAGTAAGAAGTTTATATCTGCAATGTTGATTATTTTAACTTAGCTAGAACAAAAAATTAAATAAGCGTTTATTTATTTTTTATTTTTAGCGAATACGAATCTGAACTGCCTGTATTTAAATTTATTATTGTTGTTGAATATATTAGCAAAAATAACATAACTAAATTATAACCATTTAAATAAACTAGAATTTACTTTAGTCTAAATTAATTAGGTTCCTTCTCCTTTCCAAGGTTCAGTAGATCTCATCCTGTTTATGAGGCACTCTCTTCAGCTGCCAACAGACAGATTAATTTCAAGAGTTCTTCACTAGAACTTAAATTAGGAATCGCAAGATGTTCTCTCACTCAGCTCTTTAGCTCTTATCTTTTCAACCGTACACCCTCGTGAAATGGTAAGCCATCCTCTTTTATCGAAAATTCTCTTCAGCTCCTTAATAATTTACTCGTATATAAAGTTCTTAAAATAAAAATATTTAGGAGATTATGCTCTCAACATGAAGAAAAAATATTTGGTATATAGCATCCATTGAGTTCAATAACTGTATAAATAACTATCATAATATTTTTTTTGTTTTTTGGTATACTTAAAAAAAAACTTTAATCCTTCAAATACCAAGAAATAACTGTTAGTCAAAGTTTCAACATTCCGCAAATCACATAAATGCATAATAGAATTAATACATCTCACATCAACAAATAAAAAAACTAACCAAATAGAGATAGTATATCATAAGAGATAGCCGTAAATTAAAGAAAATTAGGACTAAAATTCACAGGATTAATACAATACAGTATATGTTTCACTTTTTTGGAGTTATGTACTAGAGGTAGATGGAATTAAGAAAAAAAAAAACTGTTATCGGTTATTCCAGTTATTTTTCCATCAATTAAAACATCGGTTTTAACCGCTGCAAATAACCGGTTTTTGGAAAAAAAACAAAAAAACAAGGAAAAATGAGCAATTTTAATTGTGATAACTTAAACATTTTGAAGACGCCACAAATAAGAGTCACTGAAATTGTTACAAATAACTGTTCATTGGCAAAGACTTTTAATTCAATTAAATTACACATGGGTCTTCAAAAAAATATTTAAAAATCTTTACACAAGTTAACAAATAGTAAAAAAAAAAAACACTTTTTTAAGGCCGCGGACCTTGGGTTTTTTTTTCAAAGATGTATTTCCCGTCTTTAAATTTTTTTTTTTTAATTTTTAAGAAACTAATAAACTGACAGACTTGAGGAATAATAATAATAAAAGGCTTAGCGAACCCGAAGGTTCGATGCTGATACCACCATTCTGTCTACAAACCTAGGTCCACCGACTATCCTCCGAACCCAAATCCATCAGATCACCGTTATCACAATCTTCCCACCTACGTTTCGGTCTATCCCTCGGACCTTTACCAGTCGGCTCAGCGTTTATTCATTCGTAAAATTCGTTCGTTACTGAGCCCAACAACTTTACAAGCCCATTTCAACCGGCGCAATGATATCACTTCGATTATATATTAACAGGGTGCATGCTACGCAATTCCTCGTTGTGTAACCTCCTAAATTCTTCAGTTGACTCATCCTTTTTCGGACCAAATATTTTACGCATACCTTTTTCTCGAAGACCTTAAGGCGTTGTTCGTCCTTCAAGGTTAGCAACCACGTTTCACACCGGTACAGAACTGTAGGCAAGATAATAGTTTTGTATATTCTCACTTATACGTTTCTGGACAAAATACGCGATCTAAATAATTTTGATACCGAAAAATAACAAGCATTTCCCGCCTTTAACCGCGCCTTTATTTCCTCTTGAATTTCGTTTTTTCTAGTAATCATAGACCCCAAATACTTAAATTTCTCAACGTGTTCAAACCTACTCTCTGCTATATCCATATCATAAAAATCACCGCTGTTTCTGTTTACTTGAGGAATATAATATATAATATAATTGAGAATGAGACAGAGAAAGAAAATGAGTAATAATAAACTAAAAAGAAATCTGCAATTCTCAAAACCGCTACTGCGTTAATGGTCAACGTGAAATAAAAAATGGAAATTTAGTTGAAGTCCGTTTAACTGTACCAATAAGCACTAGGAGGTAGACACCTGTCCAAAAGGTGTACCCACCTTACCCAGTAGTACCAACCTGGGTAAAAGGTAGAATACATACATATCTTTGCCGAAGGGTGGACCGACAAGGATAAGGGATTGCCAGGATTCATTTTATTCCTGTAATTACGATAATTTTGTTATACATATGTTATTTTTTTTGCTATATAAAATAAGTTAATGAATTAATTAGTAGTGAAATTTGTTCCAATATATGAATTTTATTTATTTACACTTAAATTATCTGTATTATTTTTCTACATTAATATTTCTTTACCCACACACAACCAACTTTCCGAAATTCTCTTTCATCTTCTGGGTTTTCCTTTTTTTTTTTTTTTTTTTTTTTTTTTTTGTAAAAATGTTTGTTCACAAAAATAACAAAACTATT
Source organism: Rhaphigaster nebulosa (assembly GCA_948150685.1). Classification (NCBI taxonomy): domain Eukaryota; kingdom Metazoa; phylum Arthropoda; class Insecta; order Hemiptera; family Pentatomidae; genus Rhaphigaster; species Rhaphigaster nebulosa. The sequence goes on along the minus strand of OX411312.1, from coordinate 15,159,688 downwards.
TAATTTAGTAATGAAAACTTCTGTAAAGTAGTAGCAATTTTATAATATAAACTTGAAATTGTTTTTTTTTGTCTGTATTTTGTAGTTGTTATTTTTGGCGATGTGTTGAGCCCTCAATGTATCAAGTTAAGTAACAAGTTTTCATTATCAAACAGGATTACAACCTTAATAATTATTCAAATTCATTCTCAAGTCGGAATTGTATTTTTTATCATAAGCCAACCAAATACACAATGTGTTTCCAATTTTGTTTTAAATTAAACCCAATAAATTGACGAAAAGTGCCTTGAATTTTACAGTTCACTGCCTTGAAATCCTTCAATTATGCTTGAATTTTTTCTTGCTGTATCGCTGGACACCATATAAATAACTAACCAGTCAAAGTTCCACCTATTGAGGCATCATGAGGACAGAAATATAAAGATCACATAGATACAGACCAGAGATAGCACATCTTACATCAACAGTCTAAAAAAAGACCGACCAAATAGAGATATTATTTCGTAATGCTTAAATATTTGTTGAAATATTAAAATTAAATATAATATATTGAAAATCTCGAAGCTCGAATCTCGAAAAGGTGTTCTTCGAAGCTAAACCTACAGGCACAAGACCGCGAGGAAGACCACGAACTTCGTATAGAGATAATGTTCGCAAGTTGGGAGAGGAAAAAGGTAAAACCTTGGAGCAGATGATGATGTTGGCACGGGACCGACAGGACTGGCACAGTTGGGTAGAGGCTCCTCCATACTGAAAGGTTTACGGAGGAAGAGAAAGAAGAAGAAACTCTCTATAAATCGAAGTTTTTTTAGGAACCTTGAATTTTTATTAGAAAAACAAAATCTGTATATGGAACTTCCATAATATGGATGTTCGATATACAGAAGTTCGATGGTATTTATTTTGTATTTTATTTATTTATTTAATTTATTTTCAATCGGTTTTTGAATTTAAAAAAAACAAACAACCGATTATAACCGATAGTATAAAAAATTCGAAAAACGTCGATTATTCGATAAAAAGAACCGGTTATCATTTATAACTGAGCGTTTATTGACATCCCTATTGACATGTACTCCCTTTATTTGGTTTGTCTTTTTTTTAGACTTTTGATGCGAGATGTATTTTCTCTGGTTTGCATTTGAGCGATTTTGTATTTTTCTCTTCCGTTGAGGCCTTTATTCGCAACACGTTGACTAGATAGTTTTATATGCTATATGAAGAACTTATGGGTTTTTGTTAAAATATTCCAAAAATATTCTCACAATATTAATAACAGTATCGGGTACTTAGTGAACCCGAAAGTTCGACAGTCGACCAATACATAAAGGATTCTTTACCAACGATTTAAAAATACATTCCAACAGACTTATAACAGATATGGCTATTACTATTATGCCCATGAATACCAGGAGGAAAATAAAAAGGTGCTGGATGAGAGATCTTCGTTCTTTAACATAGATAACGGCATCATGTCAGGGAAGATGTACTTTCCTTTCCCATCACTGACGTCATTATTTCCTATATTATTGGATTAGTTGCTGATTGTCAACTAACTGTTGATCTTTCCATGAAATACTTTACTCATTATTTAATATACCACTATTTTCTGTTTTTTTCTTTTCTTAATGTTATCCAAGTTAACAGTTGTTGAATGTTGTTTTGTTTTTTTTTAAAGGGGAGTTTGTTGGATAAGAAGTAGGACATGTCATTATAGGCTGTTAGAAGATGTTTCCTAACCTAGATAAAGGTTTGATGATAGGAGGTGGTGCAGCGGCCAGCTGGTCGTCAGCTGGTGAACCTGCCCGCCAGAATTTGATGAAATTTTTCTTCCTCTATTTTTTTTGGGGTCAGTCGGGCCGACATGTGGCGGCTGCCATCCAATCCCAAGGTGAACGCTATCACGCTGAGCAGGTTAGACCATTGCCGCTAATTATTTAAATCTCAGGTTGCCGGTTATCTGGTCCAGAAAGTGAGGGTTAAGTCAATCAACGTGGGAATTTATTTTTTAAACTTCCTATCGATTTTTGCTGTGCGATTGTGTGTAATTATTGCATTGTTCATGCGATGTTTTTCTTACCGTTATTTGTAGATGCGAAATTTACCCGCGTATTTCGAAGGAAGGACGGTACCTTATGGATTTAGAAATAAAAGATAAAGATGAGTGGAGAATTTAGTTTACTAAACAAGGCGGAATTGCATGACTTTCGCCTTATAAATGGAGTAAAATCTTGTTTGTACGGATCTTCGGATTATCTGAATCAGATGTTTTTGACATTTTTTAATTTAATTTTCACATCAGATATTAATTTTTAATTATGATACCTAGAACGTATTGTTTACAATTAATCAATAATTGTTTACAATGAGCTTTTACAGATAAATAGGGTCTAAATTAATAATTGATTTTAATAATATGTTGTAGAACTAAGATGACAAATAGGAATTTCTTATACTAATTATAGCTCATGGACAAATAGGGATAAAAAGGAAATTATAAGGTAATGAATTTTATCTTGGTTATGAAGAATAGTAAATTTTTTAATATTTGTCTGAGCTTTTGGCTAATTCTCTGTTAGACATTTTTTTGTGGTGATATGAATATTTAGAGTCTTAATATTGTATGAATTTTAATTATTGATTACTTTTATTTGTTTTAAATTTTGAATAGTTGTTTTTTGTCATGAATACTTAATATTTAATGAGCAATATTTTTTTTTTTTTTTATAAATATAGTTTATTCCATAAATAATATTACATTGAGTATTTATAATTGATTCGGGATGTACCCTTATACAATACTTTTTTATACAATACTTTTTTAATGCAATATTTTTAGATCACTTGTAAATGGGCAACATGGGACCGAAACGTTGTGAGGAATAATCAATAAAGTTGAGGAAGTGAATGAGAGGAAACGTTTCCTTAAAATAGATAATTAAAAAAAAAAAGATATATTTTTTTTTTTAATTTTCACATTAGATATTATTTTTTTAACTATGATACCTAGATTTAACTATGTATAAATACACCAAATATTAAGTTTTTCGTTTGGTTCAATGTACAGCTCCTGCTGTGAGACTAAAAAATGAGACTAAACAACATATTATATGTTATTATTTAAAAGGTGATTTTGTATTTTAGGGATCAATTCAAATTTAACGCGGGAGGCACGGCTAATATATTAATATTTTTATTAATTAAATGAGCTAATTATATTGTTTTTATAAACATTACTGTGTCTTGATATTTATTTTTTAATCAGAAGTGGGATTCAAGCAATGGTTACTACAAATAAAGCACTGCCATGAGATGATTCTTATAGAAAACTGTAAAAGAAATACAAGGAAAGAAATTACGTTAAAATAAATTTCTAAAAATATTGCTAACAAATTGACTGAGCAAGAAATTTTTTTATTTAATTATTTCATGTGGATGAAAAAAATACAATGGTTATATGTTGTACATTCATTTACTTTACAATAATTTTACTACTTTTTATTAATCGCATGACAATATCATTACAATAAATTTATAACTTATGATATTTAAAATCATTAGAGAAGTTCAAACCAGAAAACGAAAAACGATAAGCCTACTTCTGCCAAAAACAAAGATCTGTAAGAATTGTCTTATATTATGACGGAGTGGAATAATTAATACCATAGATGACTCTAGATGACAGGCTTGAGAATAGGCAAAGTGGAACGTCGTCTATGTAAAGTTAATAAAGAACTTAAAAAAAAAAAAATGGAGTTTAGAAAGGTTTATTTTCCTGGACTATATATATATATATAAATATGTGTGTGTGTGTGTGTGTGTGTGTGTGTGTATTGTAAATTATCACATCCTTTTTGGATAAAGAGTTTTTTAATGAAACAGTTTTTGGATGTTATTACATTATACAATATTAAATATTGTACTAAACATGAAGAGATAATAAAATTAAAAGTAAAATAATTAATACCCGACTGGAATATGCTATCTCTGTCGTTGGTTCGGTTTAATAACAAATTTTGCTCTTTTTCATTCAAGAATTTTTCCAGCAGCCAGTTTGATTTTTTTTTTTACTAAATAAGAGTTTTGAAGGATTATGGCAAACGATTTATGAGCTCCGAAACCCCTTTTTCTAAAAGCTTAAGCAAAAACCTTTCTGCGGTTTCGAGAAAATTTTCGATGGAAATTGCTCGAATTAGAGCTTATCAATTATGCGCTGGTACTGATAATGATAATGGTTAAGTGAAGAAGTCCATCAAGTGTGGCTATTGGTCATTTATACTAGCAGTAATATTATAGTATTATTTATGTATAACTTATTTACTTATATTACTTAGTATTATTTATAACTTGTTTACCGAGTTTTCTTAATGATTCGAAGCAGAAAAAGTGGGTGTATAATTATCAATATAGTTACAAGACATTAACCCAACCGCTGCGAAGGGTTTCCTGTTTTTTAGCCTGGCGGGAAGGTCTGTTTGTAGGAGCCCTTATCTCAAACCACCTGCATTCAGTGCCCTATTCCCTTCTTATCTAAATCTCCTTATCCTCTTCTCCTTTCACCTTCCATTCCTCTTTTCTATTTTACAGCCTCCTCTCTTCGGCTCTGCTTAATGAATAGATTATCTAATCCAGATTAAATCTTCAAAATTAAATAGAAAAAAAAAACAAAAAAAAAACTAGTATTTTCAGGTCTAGCAAAAGTTCGATGAGATTTGGATATTATTGTAAAATTTCAAAACAATGCCTCAAGTCTCTCAAATAGCACATAATAAGAAACATTATCCCAGAATATTATGAAAATTATATTAACAGTCAGAAGTGTGGAATCGGCAACATTATTACCTAAAATATCTAATTGAGGAGTTTCCAATCAAAATTTAATATATCCACTTCTCAAAAATAAAGTTGTTTTTTTTTGACAAATTAATATTCTACGCCAAAGTTTCCCTCGGTCAAATAGGTTTTACAAATCAACATTTTCAATAAAAATTGGCCTTATCTCTATGAGATGCTACCCTAATAATTTTCAAAAAGTGGATATATTAACAATTGTTAAAAAAACTCAATTGGCCAAAGTATTTTTCAATAAAATTGGAAAAGTTGGTGAACACTTATTTTATGATATATACTATCAACAAATATTTCAATTTACACATTAATATAGCTCTTGAAAATTAATGCGATACAAATACTGCCGTAACAATACCAAGAATATTAAATAGGCATTATTCTTTACTCAAATAATTAAAAATAAAAAAAACCTGCCAATTATTAAACAGTGGTTTATTATTTCCAAATAGTAATATTTCAAAAATGTCTGGTCTGTCCATTCACAGGACTTTCCATTTCGCTTTGGTTTACAGTTAAGATAATTAGATTATTTTTCAAATGAGGATTGGAGATGTTTCGGAAAAGGAACATTTGCAGAATACTTGATAAAAGATATCTACCGAGTTCAGCAAAGTAATTAAGCAGTAGGAGCCTATGGAGCAGAAATTTGAAGCTTGTCCGAAGATTATCGCAGTGTGAGTGCCAAACTGAGAGTGTTAAGAAGAAACTGTGTCAAAGCGAGTATGCTGAGATGGTTAGGACGTGTAATCAGAGGGTGATATGGTCCAGAGGAAAATTTTGGAGGTGCACTTCAGTGGAAAAAGAAAAAGGAAAGACCAAGAAGCTGAAGGAAGTGGAGAAATCCAACGAAGAATGAAATAGAGAGATGCGAGGAAGTCAGGAGCCTGTAAATGATGTCAGGAAGGCTAGGGCCACAAAAACCTGTCCCGCCGGGAAGTTAGTCTACAAAGTTCATTACGCTATATTACAGCTAATACAGATCCGATTTAAATGATTCTCCATTTTTTTTTTTTTTTTAAGGGAATTTTATCACCTTTCGATTGATCATAACAAAAACTAAATAAAATTTTGGACGGACGGACCTCAAATTTTGAGGGGGAAGGGGTTAACATTTTTTTTTTCTTGATCGATTACGTAGGTCCGTTATTGAAAATAATAATAACATTTATATAGATTTCTTGTTTTGTTTGTTTAATGCCTTGGCATGCTGATTACAAAGCATCTTCAATTTCCCCTTTATCTTTATAAATGGTCGAGTTATAGACTTATAAAATCTCTAATCGGCCGCCATTTCGAAACAAAAAGACGCATGGTAATGTCGAGTTTCGAGGATCATCCTGGGATGACCTGTGACTTTGGTGCCGAATCTCAAGAAAATCGGTTCAGTAGTCTCGAAGAAAAGCCGCGGACGGACGGATTTTTTTTTTCGATATTTGGATTCTAATTATCTTGAAACGTAAGACCTCAAATTTTGAGGGAGGGTTAAATTTTTTTTTTTCTTGGTCGATTACAAAGGTCTATTATTGAAAATAAGAAACCAAAAATGGTAAAATTTTTAAACATATTATAAATTGTAGATCCATTGTTTCTCCAAAATGGGTCTGGGGATAGAGATACCACTTCATGACAACAGGAGGTCCTCCTTCCTGAAATGTTTGAAGGTCACTGACCAAAACTAGGTTTTTTTTACAACATTTGAAGCAGTGAAATTCAGTTCGGAAGTCTTTATTTAAAAATTTTAATAACAGTAATTACAGGAAAGTAGAGGGAAAATAGGGGAGCTGGCGCACTTCTGTGCGCGCCCACGTGACCAGTCACGTGACCTATGGCGGGAAATTTGAATTTTCATCTCGACCTAACCTTAACTGCCACGTGGTCTTGTCTCGACCCTACCTTAACTATTAGGCCACGCCCCTTTTTAGTCATGTGACCGTTAGGCCCCGCCCCTTTTACTCTTATCGCTCTCCAACCAGCCAATCATATTGCTTCACCCTGATTACTCCCACCCTAAGCCGCCATTTTGTTTACAATGACGTGGTCAGCATCCACGCTTAACCACCAGGTTTATCTCCTCCACCAATTGAAGGGTCAGGTATCAACTTTATTGTCTGTAACCTCCCCTACGGTTATATAATCATAACCTATACGATGAAGGGTCAGGTATCCACTTTATTGTCTGTAACCTCCCCTACGGTTATATAATCATAACCTATACGATGAAGGGTCAGGTATCCACTTTATATGCTGTAACCTCCCCTACGGTTATATAATCATAACCTATACGACGAAGGGTCAGGTATCCACTTTATAGTATGTAACCTCCCCTACGGTTATATAATCATAACCTATACGATGAAGGGTCAGGTATCCACTTTATTGTCTGTAACCTCCCCTACGGTTACACAATCATAACCTATACGATGAAGGGTCAGGTACCCACTTTATAGTCTGTAACCTCCCCAGCGGTTATATAATCATAACCTATACGATGAAGGGTCAGGTATCCACTTTATTGTCTGTAACCTTCTTAAACGGAGGTTACATATCCTTTACATTGTTTTTGTGTTTGTGCAACCTTCTCAATGTTTACGTAATCTTTACAATATTTAACTTTACCAACATTTAAACAGGTTGGATCATGTATAGACAAGTTGGATGATGTCTAGGTGAAATACAAATATGGACTTTGAACTGTTTATCTCTAGCATATAAATAAACAGTAGATTTCCTTAATCCTATAACAACTGCTGGACCTTGAGCTGTTTATCTCTAACATATAAATAAATAGCATAGTCCCTTAATCCTATAACAGCTTTTGGACTTTGAACTGCTGATCCCTTTAACATAAATAAGTTACAGGGCTCCTTAATCCTATAACAGCTTTTGGACTTTGAGCTCTTAATCCCAAACCTTTCTTATCTCGCTGAAACATAAACAAAACAACTTTTCAATGTACTACGTATTTTTAATGGCTGATAGTATAAGTAATGATCTTAAAAGGATTAACTTGTCAATGTTCTACGTATTTTTATTCTCTCATAGTTAAATAATGGTCTTAAAAGGATTAACTTTTAATCCATTAAGTTCCTATCGAACTTTTAATCTTTAAAATATATTAACAAATCGAAACGATGGTATCACGTTGGCCAAAGCGGTTGCACCTTTTCATAGCTTTGATATATTTTCAAAGTACACGAGTCGTTATTAATAACCAAGAACATGTCGCAGTAAATTTTAATTAATGAATATTAATTAATACTATTTCTTAATCCCCTAAGAGCTTTTGGACTTTGAGCTGTTAATACCAAAACATAAAGAATGATTTAGGACTTGTTAATTCTTCTGCTATACAGTAAACAAATTTCGCAATAATGATTTATCTCTTAATCCTTCCTTTGAAAGTATACAATGGACTTTGAACTTAAAACATAAGCAAAGCGGACTATAAATATGAGCATCTTTCGGAGCTCTTTCTCATTCTCTTATCTAGCGTGCTAGGTTATACATCTCTTCTGGAAGCGTGTGAGTTTATTTGTTTTAAACTTTTTATTTATTTTGGTGATATAGTGTATTTTTTTCACTTTGTTCCATATTAGGTTTTGAATTTTCATATTGTTTATTTTTTTCTTCAAAATTTTTTTTCGTCTTATTGTAAATTTTAAATATTTTCCTCATTTAATATTTTATAGCTTAATTTTTGTTATAGATTCATATAAAATTTATTTTTTTAAATATTTTATTGCATTTCATTAATTTCTTGTGAACAAATTATTCGTAAATACTTTTTCATTAGTCAGTAGTTTATTAAATAATTAATTAATTATGGTAAAATGCAAATTTTGTGGGATAGCTCCCAGCCGGAGACGTGACATTAATCGGCATGAAGCCATTTGCCAGACCACGCTGCCTCGTCGTATATGTATTACTTGTGGTGAAATTTTTCAATTTTCAAAGCAGTGCATGACGCATGTGCGTCGTTGCCAAAGAGAAACACCGCTCGTCATGACTAAGCGAAGGCGGATGGAGGTGGCTATAGGACCTTTATATCAGATCGAGACAGCATTCGGGGGAGACCTCAAGACATTTTTCCTCCCATGTTCTGAACCAATCAATGCAGTGGAATTTCTCTGCAATCAGACAGACACCCTACATCGGCTGATTTCAGAATATTTGGCGGAATCAGACGCTCCCCTAAAGTTTAATTTGGTTTTGGAGGCTACGTATGAAAACGTCAGAGGAGAGACGTGCGATCGTGCTTTTAAAACCAAAAATATAACGATCTACGACATCTCTACAATCTTGAATAGCCTCAGCGCAAGCTACTCGAAAATTGCTACCGAGATGGAAGAGATGACGATGAAGGGGAGCGGATGGTTCCTTAAATGTCTTGACGGTCTTCTTTTGAAAGTCAATCGATTTAGACCTCTATAATAATAAATACGCGTCATAATATATTACAATCCATTTTTTTTTTAAATAAGAAGATGTTTTTAGTTGTTTTTTTTAAATAAGATGTTTTAGCTGTTTTTTTTGTTTTGTTTTTTAAATAAGAAGATGTTTTTAGTTGTTTTTTTTTTAAATAAGATGTTTTAGCTGTTTTTTTTTAAATATACTGTAAAAATGACCAAATGAATGAAAGGTTTAAAGGAAATTTTCAATTATTTATCGTTTCCAGATGCTATTAAATATTTAATTTTGTAAAGTTAATTTTTTTATTTTTTTTTGTTGTTGATATATTATTGGTGTTTTTATTTGTAAACCAAAGAATGAGTGCTATGGAATGTGTGTTATGGTCTCTGGCGTGGCCGTGATGGCCGGGCAAGTTGGAACGAAGATTCCAGGGTGCCCGGTTCGGAACGGTATGATCTAGATGGCGAGGCCGTGATGGCCGGGCAAGTTGGGACGAAGGTTCCAGGGTGCCCGGTTCGGAACGGTGTGGGTTCGATTCCCACTGGGGCAGTTAATATTTATTTTTCGGCGGTCCCGAGGAATAAATCTTGACACTCCCACTCTGCTTAGGCGCCAGGACAGGACCACTAAAGACCAATAAAGAATGTACGTTACAAAATATTAACAGCAATATTATATCAATAAACCTCCGCGATGCTCTCATACCTTGACGAGGTGGAGAGGCTTACTTCTAAATTATATTTAGAAAACTAAGATGAGTGCAAACGAAAATATGAATTTGATGAAACATTTAATCCTCATTTATTTAGTTTTAGTTTTTATTTATCATAGCCTAAAATATTCGCTAGGTCCCAGTCGGCGCGATAAGTATATAAGGGGGAGAAGTGCTGCTATTCTTATCAGTCTTCAACATGCGTTTGGTAAAGCAACACCATACTTTGCATATTTCCAATATAGAAGATCGGGACTGTTCCGATATAAAAATATCGAGACACGGTCCTCTATTGCCCGACTCTATCAGATGTCTAGTATGTGGACCATCAAATTGCGGGAAAACAAATCTCATGTTGAGTTTGATCTATGATCCTAAAGGTTTGAGGTATGAGAATATTTACTTATTCGCAAAATCTTTACATCAGCCAAAATATAGGCAACTAGCGCGAGTACTAGAACCTTTAGAGGATATCGGTTTTTTTCAATACGAAGACAATTCAAATGTACCACCACCGAAGGAAGCACGTGCCAATTCTATATTTATTTTCGATGACATCGCCTGCGATAAACAAGATAACGTTCGAGCGTACTTTTGCATGGGTCGGCATAATGGTATCGACATTTTCTACTTGAGTCAGAGTTATACCAGAATTCCAAAACATTTAATTAGAGAAAATGCAAATCTTCTAATTCTTTTCCGACAAGACGAACTTAATTTGAGAAGGATCTACGATGATCATGTCAACTCTGATATGGATTTGAAATCTTTCAAAAAAATATGTCATTGGTGTTGGAAAGATGATAAATATGCCTTTATCGTTTTAGATAAAGACAGAGAGATTTCAGATGGACGATATCGAAAAGGTTTCGATACCTATGTAATACCTTGAATGTTCACCTTAAGGTCAGTCTGTGAGTAGACATGGAACCGTCAACATCTTCTGAAACGGTCACTCGCCAAATTATTGAAATGAGAAGAGCGATTCAACAAAAATGCAACTTGTTGAAGAGAAGTAGAGAGGAAATTGATGAGTATTTGAAGGAAAAATATAAACCTGTCATCGACTCGATGAACAGATTACACGTTATCAAAACACCATTAATCGAGAATCAGACACATTTTTACTCTCCGAGAATAAAGAAGGAGGAAAAATTATCTGATATGACATCACAATCACTGATTGAGGGAATAAAGAGGCAGAGAATTGAGGAAACACCAATGGTTAGTTCATTACAAACATTGCGACCTAGATGGTTATATACAGACTCTCCAGAGGGCGATGGAGCAATAGGTGGTCCTTTGAAAGAGGAAGTGTTCGAAAATAGTCCCCAAGATGCTAGCCCGGTTGTAACAACCAAGGAATCGAGATCCTCTTTGCAAATGGTGAGAGAAGAAGCACAAGCTCCTGAAGGCAAAGAACTAGTTGAGCACTGCTTGCAAGAGGTTGGCGAGGTAGCATCGAAGTATATTAAAAAACTAGTCAACAATGACATAAAAGATCTCGACACGATTTATGGTATAGTCTACGATGGCAATAGGTTCACCGTTGGAGATGCAGTTGTTTCAATTAGCAAAGATATTATTTCCGTGGGGGACGTTGATTACTGTGGCACATCAGGTCTTTTTGAGCTCTTGTTTATGGCAAATCCAAAACTCGATCTAGCGACAAAGGATGACTACGACAAGTACAAGAAAATATTGAATCAGACAAACGTTCACAAGAAGGAATACAGTCCCACTGGACCGATACGACAACTTAAGCACAATCTAAAATATAAAAAGGTGATATCAAAACTATTTCCGCCGAAAAAAGGAAGTGGAAATGAAGACCCCAACATTTTAGTTAATAGATTGAGAGAGTTGATGGAATCTTCTGATAGCGCCAAGAAACGGATGGAGATTCGTCGTATAGAAACGCAACTCCGAGTAGGAGGTATAATAGCTTAGTGAAAAATGTGAATGGCCTCAGTTCAATATGACGACTGTCAAAGAACAGATCGTACGCGAGCTGCACAAACCGGCAAGAAGAACATTTCAGCGAAGAAATGTCCTACTAAAAGGTATCGATGATTTATGGCAGGCTGACTTGGTGGAGTTGATTCCGTACTCACGAATAAATAATGGCTACAAATACCTACTCACAGTGATTGATTGCTTCTCGAAATATGCTTGGGCTGTCCCGGTCAAGAATAAGACAGCGGTCGAAGTAAGACGAGCATTCGAAAAGATATTGACTGAGAGAAAACCTCGTAATCTTCATACAGACAACGGCAAGGAGTTCTACAATAAGGAATTTAAAATGCTGTTGAAAAGCAGTGGTGAGATCAACCATTACTCTACATACAGCAACCTCAAGGCTTCGATAGTGGAAAGATTCAATCGAACATTAAAGTCTATGATGTGGAAAAAGTTCAGTTTACAAGGGAACTACAAGTGGCTCCCCATTTTGAGCTCACTTCTCAGCGAATATAACAATAGAAAACATAGTACGATAAAGATGAAGCCGATAGATGTGCGAGGGAGGGAAATCGAACAACGGCTTTTGCTGGAAGTGTACGGTAAAAAGGAACTCGCCGTGAAGATCGCCAGATATAGAGTCGGAGATCGAGTGAGAATCTCAAAATACAAGGCTCAGTTCGCTAAGGGCTATCAACCGTCTTGGACCTCGGAAATTTTTACGATCGCTCGGGTTAAAAACACTGTGCCCGTAACATATCACTTGAAGGATGACAGAGGCGAAAATATTGCAGGAGGATTCTATCAAGAAGAGCTGCAATTGGTCAAACATCCTGACTGCTACCTTGTCGAGAAGTTGATTAAAAGGAAAGGCAATAAAGTTTTGGTTAAATGGCTCGGTTTCGATAGTTCACATAACAGTTGGGAGACAGCCGACAACATCAATATATGAGACTCGATCATGGCTATAATGATCATTCAGTCATGAAACGCCGTGCTGACAACAACAAGAAGAAAAAGAAGCTGCGAGTTATCATAACGCCAAAACGGATTGGAGGCAGTGCGATTAAACTGAGCGATGAAGCTAAACAATTTCAACGAATTATACCTAGAACAAAATTGAGCAATTTCGATATACTTCTGTTGGCGAAAGTGCATAAAATACGAGCGTTCCGAGGAGTGTTTATGAAAGACGAATTTCCCAGTAAACCGTGGAATAACGAATGTGCAGTTTTCAATTTGGACAAGAGCTACGGAAAAGGTACTCATTGGGTATGCTATAAGAAAGTTGGACAATTGGTTTACTTCTTTGACAGTAGTGGGGCTGAACCTCCACCTGAGTTCGTTCACTATATGAAAAAATATAGAATCTCTAAAAATGATAAGCAATATCAAAAGACAGGAACTAATAATTGCGGCCAGTTATGTCTCCTCTATTTACTGGATCTCATATAATCAGGGGCAGCCAAGGGTTTGGACTTCAGAAAGGTATATAAAGGAGTATCCACTAAAAGATTCATCATTCCGCTGAAGACTGTGTAGAAGAACATCATTGATTGCGAAGTTACAAATCGAATCTCTTAAAACGATAAACAATATCAATAATCGTGAACTAATTGGTCTGCTGTGCCTCCTGTATTTATTGGATCTCATATAGACAGTTCCCAATCAGGAGCAACCATGGGTTTGGACTTCAGAAAGGTATATAAAAGCGCAGCCACGAACAGAAGCATCATTCCGGTGAACACTGTTGAAGAGTGCAGATCGTTGACGGCGAGTAATATTAGATTTCTTCAAACTGCTGGATATTACATCTTATCATCAACATGGAAATATTAAATTTGGAAGAAACTGCTACTTTTGACAATTCAGTTGAAGGGATTGAATTTCATTCTCATCATCCTTATTCATCTACAAATCTTCAGCCAGGGGATGAAATACGTATCAGTCTGCAACATCAAGACTTGTATACTCTTCCTAGTCAAAGTCTGCTTTACGTCGAAGGAAAATTTCTCAAGGAGGATGGTTCAGCAGTTCCCAGTGCATCAAAATTAACTAACAACATGTTTGCATTTTTATTTGATGAAATAAGATATGAACTGAGTGGAGTGGAAATAGATCGCGTGAAAAATCCGGGAATTACTTCGACCTTGAAAAATTTGGTTTCGCTCAAGGGAGGTTCCCAGTTTTTAGATAACTGGGGATGGTGCTATCCAAAAAATGATACACTAAACATTACATCAGCAGAGGGGTACTTCAACTTATGCGTTCCTTTATCATCTCTTCTTGGGTTCTGTGAAGATTATCAGAAGATTGTAATGAATGTGAAGCAAGAACTGATATTTGTTAGAAGTAGACATGATGAAAACTGCTACATAACAAGGCGACCAGGAAGCGGAATTGAGGCGGCTGAAAAGTGTAAAATAGAACTGGAGAGACTATGCTGGAAGCTGCCTTATGTCACAGTAAATGAACATCAGAGACTGGCTTTGATGCGTCATCTGAAATCAGAAAAGATATTTTCACTAGGTTTTAGAACCTGGGAACTTTACGATTATCCTTTACTACCAGCGAGTCAGAGACAAATCTGGCCCGTTAAAACTTCAAGTCAGCTGGAAAAACCACGTTATATCATATTAACTTTTCAAACTGAAAGATTGAATAATCATGTAAAAGATGCAAGCAACTTTGATCATTGTAATATTTCCAACGTCAAATTGTATTTAAATTGTAAAGCTTATCCATATGATGATTTGAATATAGATATTTCATCCAATCGGTTCGCCCTGCTCTACCATATGTACGCATCATTTCAAAATTCCTATTATGGCGCACAAATGCAACCTCTGTCTTCTTTACAAAACTTTAAAGAAAAAGCACCTTTAATCGTTATAGATTGTTCGAAACAATCTGAATCTATAAAAAGTGGACCAGTAGATGTAAGATTAGAATTCGAATCAAAAAATATATTTCCGTCGAATACTACAGCATATTGTCTAATTATACATGATAGACTCGTAGAATATAACCCTCTAATTGGTACGGTTCGGCGAATGGTATAAAATGAGGTGAATCCTTTGCTCAGTGTTCAGTATGGTTTCGGCAAGTGTAGTGATTGTAGACTTCCAGTGCTTTGTCGATAGCCTGGGAGGTTATATTATTAAAGAGTTGTCTCTTTTTGATCAAGCTTTCAAGTCGTCAAGACATTGGATTTTTAAACCACCGAAGCAATATACACAAACTGATAAAAGTAGAAGAACAAACTATTGGCTAGAAAATTATTATCATAAAATTAAATGGGAATATGGGGAAGTTGAATATGAAATTATTGAAGAAATTTTCAACTTTATTGATTGTAATTATAAATTTGTTTTTGTTAAGGGTCGAGATAAGAAACTATTTCTATCACAAAATTTGTGCAATTGCTCTATAGTCAACTTGGAAGATTTTGGTTGTCCGAAAATTGATTCACTCATCTTAGATGAGCAAGGCAACCATTGCATCATGCATAATTTTTCTCAAGAGAAATGCACGCAGTATCGGACAAAGGCTTTAGAAGCATGGATAAAAAATAATTGGTTTAAATTCTATTCACCTTGAATGGAATGGGTCACTGGCGTGGTTTAAACACCCGTAAACCCTAAATGGAATGGGTCACTGGCAAGGTTTAAACACCTGTAAACCCTTAATGTAAGTCACTGGCGAGGTCTAAAAACCCGCAAACTTGATTGTGTGAGTGAATGAGAGGTGAATAGATCTCCAATTAGTTCAACAGAATTGTTCCAATGCTTTTGTTTCTCTTTTAATTGCATGAAAATACAACAACAACAAAATCGAAATGTTTATTAAATATTTTCTTATCTTGATCCGTATCGAAAATAAATTTTTTCTTATCAGGCTCATAATTATTATTGCTCAGGGCTACGATATTAATATTTGCTATGCCGACCAGCCTGCCATTTAGCAAAAAGTTCTGCTTATTATACATTTCATGATGATATCATTATTATATTTTTGTTTTCCAAATTAAATTTGAATACAATTAGAGGGTTTAGTTTTATTACATCATAGATTAAAGAAGGCTTATATTTTTTTCTGTTTAAATATATATATTTCTTTATTTTAAAAATTAAGTTTTATTTAATTCATACATGTATTAGTTTGTAGATTAAATTTTATGTTTGTTTTGTATAAATTTTACAAGATCAAATTTTATGTTTGTATTATAACTTTATTTTGTATTAGTGTTACATTATAAATAAAAAAATAAATTAAAAAAAAATATATAAAAAAAAAATACAAAAAAAAACCTCTTCGTTGTACCTTTACCTTGACGTGGTGAAGAGGCTTAAGGCTTAATGCCGAACTAAAAAGGTACAAATCTTTAGCTAATAATAATGACGTCATCTATCCAGATATTATGAAATGATTAAAAGGCTCTTTATCATTGTTTGTAAATGATAAAAAAACTTTAAGGATTTAATATTTAATTCTTTTACGGCGTTTATACTAAGTTTATACTATGAGAAAATAAAAATACACATAAGATTAAAAAGTTGTTTTGTTTATGCTTCAGCGAGATAAGAAAGGTTTGGGATTAAGAGCTCAAAGTCCAAAAGCTGTTATAGGATTAAGGAGCCCTGTAACTTATTTATGTTAAAGGGATCAGCAGTTCAAAGTCCAAAAGCTGTTATAGGATTAAGGGACTATGCTATTTATTTATATGTTAGAGATAAACAGCTCAAGGTCCAGCAGTTGTTATAGGATTAAGGAAATCTACTGTTTATTTATATGCTAGAGATAAACAGTTCAAAGTCCATATTTGTATTTCACCTAGACATCATCCAACTTGTCTATACATGATCCAACCTGTTTAAATGTTGGTAAAGTTAAATATTGTAAAGATTACGTAAACATTGAGAAGGTTGCACAAACACAAAAACAATGTAAAGGATATGTAACCTCCGTTTAAGAAGGTTACAGACAATAAAGTGGATACCTGACCCTTCATCGTATAGGTTATGATTATATAACCGCTGGGGAGGTTACAGACTATAAAGTGGGTACCTGACCCTTCATCGTATAGGTTATGATTGTGTAACCGTAGGGGAGGTTACAGACAATAAAGTGGATACCTGACCCTTCATCGTATAGGTTATGATTATATAACCGTAGGGGAGGTTACATACTATAAAGTGGATACCTGACCCTTCGTCGTATAGGTTATGATTATATAACCGTAGGGGAGGTTACAGCATATAAAGTGGATACCTGACCCTTCATCGTATAGGTTATGATTATATAACCGTAGGGGAGGTTACAGACAATAAAGTGGATACCTGACCCTTCATCGTATAGGTTATGATTATATAACCGTAGGGGAGGTTACAGACAATAAAGTTGATACCTGACCCTTCAATTGGTGGAGGAGATAAACCTGGTGGTTAAGCGTGGATGCTGACCACGTCATTGTAAACAAAATGGCGGCTTAGGGTGGGAGTAATCAGGGTGAAGCAATATGATTGGCTGGTTGGAGAGCGATAAGAGTAAAAGGGGCGGGGCCTAACGGTCACATGACTAAAAAGGGGCGTGGCCTAATAGTTAAGGTAGGGTCGAGACAAGACCACGTGGCAGTTAAGGTTAGGTCGAGATGAAAATTCAAATTTCCCGCCATAGGTCACGTGACTGGTCACGTGGGCGCGCACAGAAGTGCGCCAGCTCCCCTATTTTCCCTCTACTCAGGAACAATAATTTTTTTAGAGAAATTGTTTTAATATTTTTTTTGACACATACTTACAATTAGTAGCTGAAGTTGTTCAGAATTTATAGAAACAAAATGGACAAATGGAAAAAATAATTTAATTATTTATTTATTTTTTTTTTGGCGGAGGGACTTTATTCCGAGATCTCTCCCCCTTGGATCTGCTAATGCGTCAATGTATCAAACTCTCGGAATTAATTTTACAGGATTTTCGGAGAATTATATTTTCGGAAAATATTTTGGGTCTTTTCAAAGTTTTTACTATCTGACCTTTTAAGGATGTTAATAATTTGGGGTATGTTCTGGCTATAACGTATCTGTTCAGAAAATACTGGTCTGGTACACTGATGGTTAAGTTACTGAATTGAATCCTCGATACTGGATTTAACCCTCCCTCAAAATTATACTGAGACATACTGGATTTCAAAACCTGGCATGAAACAATCCAAACTCTTCGTAAATTTGGCAAAGGATAGGGCTAAATTCTAGTTAATCCTGGCAAAGAATGAATTGAGAACAATAAAGGATCTCCTCACGGGCCATTTTCTGCTAAAATATATCAAGAAAATGAAATTAGTAGAAGATTCCACCTGCTGCCTGTGCCTAGAGAATGAAGAAAGGACCGAGCCTTCTATGTGAATGTGAAGCCCTTGCCTTTTACACGCTGAAAAACAGGTAATTACCTAAAACAGGTAATAATTAAATCTGAAGATTTTACCTGATCTGTTCTAGACAAGGGTTCCTATCTCACAAAATATCCTAATAGGTCATGATATCCCTCAATATTTTATATAATATGTGATTTAATTTTGATGATCGATGGAAACAAGGATGAGACTTATATTCGAGACTCATGCCACACCCTACTTTAATTTTAATCTAAACCTCCAGAGCCTGTATGGCTATCAAGTCACCCATCTCCTCTTTATTAATTTATCTTATAACCTTTATAGTGGTTTAGAATTTTTAAAGAATATTAATAGCGCAAAATAACTCTAGTTCCAGGAGTTATCTTCACCATTTCATAATTAAATAAACACAGTTATTTTGGTAAGCGATAGCTCTTTATGTTCCAATTACGTCATTGATTTTTTTTTATAACATTTCTAAATACAAAAAAAAATTCTTCTTACGCTTCTTTCCTCTTAGTTTTTATATATTCGCAATCGAAAAAATAGTGCACTTTTTTGTTTCGAAAATAGTCAGAATATCATTAAAAAATGACAAAAACGCTCGAATTCATTTTAAAGATAATGGGGCTTTCTTCCACACCCTACAATAATTTTATATAAATCTGCCAGATATTGAACAAGAGCAAATGTTTACGATTTTTTTTACCATATATTATCAATTATCCATAACAAACAGTAATTTGAATTTTTTTTAGTCTGTAAAATAATTTCTTGAAGGTTGTTTCGCTGCGATAACTTTGTTTAAAGAAATTAAACTTTTTTTAATTTACTACTCCGATTTTCGCTCGGTGTGCGCAAATGTATGTGAAGAGGAGTGTATATTTATGTACAAAATTTTAGATTGAATCCTTTTAACAAACTTGTACTGATTTAATATTCTGTCGAATTTTTGTTATGTCGTATTTTAGGAATTTTTATTTGAATGAAGGTATGAAAATAACAGGAGGATATTTTCAGGCCAATTATTTTCATGTTCCTGGAGTATGTTTAAAATAATCCAAATTCGTGAAAATATATTCATTATTGTTTGTATTTTTTCGCCTCAGTTGAGGCTGGTATTTGGGGTCGGATATAGAAGGGTTTTGAAGTTCCAGGAATACGAAAAAGATTTGTTTTAGCACGCTTGAACAAACATTCATAATAAGTTAAATATGTGTGGGATCCTCAGAGAGAATTTTCAATTTTTTTAGAGGAGTGATATTTTATTCATCAAATAAACTTTCTCACAGAATAGAATGGATACAGAATATCCATTCAATTTTTAAAAATAAAATGTTTTAATTTTCTTTTAATTAGTAAGTCGATGGTTGCATTAACTCGGGGGATGTCTCAATATTGCCTTTTCTGAATAACAACAAACAGGTCCAATTTTTTTTCTCGAAAAATATCAAATAGGGATATCGGGATACCCAACACTCTTTAATTTGTTGATAGCAAAGTGACCACACTCTTTAAATTCTTATAATGGTTATATTTAGGATAAGATGCGGGCTTTTGCCCTTTATGAATTCTAAACACTGATGTTTCACAAATTATCCTCAAGAGCTCGCTAAGGTGAAGGATAGCGAGCTGTAAAGATATCAGTTCCAACTAATTGTAAGTTGGATCTTTCAACTTCTGTTGTATAGCTGTATTGATGTTTATCCACCACTAGGCCTATTTTCTTATTTATTTTATTTTATTTTTAATTTTGTGGTAAATGGAACCTTCAGAAACTTATTAAGAAAATAAAACTAAAGACGTAATTGTTAGATTTACTATTCTCCGAGCTTAATTTTACTTTTGGGGCTTCAAATATTTCTCGGTATGATGTAAAATTATAAAAAACTAACTTTTTCATGCATAAAAAATTAATTATTTTATTTTATTTGATTTTATAAAAATATTAAGTATAACAATTATGTCATTGATTTTTTCTCTTATTACATTACTAAGCCATAAAAAAAAAAAAATTCTCTTTACGCTTCTTTCCTATCTCTCTTAGTTTTTTATATAGTTGCAATCGGAAAAAAAACATTTTTTTTTTTTTTTACAAAAATTACCATAGCATACGTAAAAAATGACGAAATCGCTCATTTTAAAGCTGTTTTTCAAAATACTTCGTGTTTTACATTTCTCTCTGACTGTTTTCTGGTTTTTAAGAACTAGTACGCTGTCGCCTCGGTAAAACATGACAGTAGGGGTAAGTGGAGATCTCTGTTATTGGACTAGCCCGTGTGGTGTACAATTACCGGGGCACCTGCAGACTAATGCATTGAAAAATAAGTTCATTTTTTTTAGACATTTATTCAATTATGTTCCACATCCCATTTTCATGGTACTGAAGATTGTAAAATGAGAATATCAGACATTTTCGATCACTTTATTTTTCATTTAGTGAACCTTTTTTCGATCATTGCATCACTAAAATAATCCTCCGGGAGCGAACAGTTTTGCACTTTTCCCACAACCGCTAATATTTGAATAATTACCTCGTATTAAGCATTACATAATTGAATTATCAATCTCATAAATGTTTACGTGATTGAAAAGTGGGTTTATATGTAATATTTAAAACATAATCTTCTTAATTAAAGTACATTTTAAAAAAAAGAGAAAAATCTAGCTTAAAAAATAAAGATTTCACGGTAATTTAAAGTTACTTTGCAATTACCCCACATTACCTTAATCAATTTTAACCTGTTTTGTACTGTATATTTTTATTGAAACGAATCTTTAAAATATCCATGAATTCTAAATAATAAATATCATTCCAAGATTTTTAGTAAATTTAACTTAAAATTTTTGATACACATATTGGTAATTACATATCGACGTCGTTTTTGACACAAATTTTCTCCAATTAACAATTATTTTTTTAAATGTTATTCTTAATTGTATAGAATAGGAGTTTATTAACCTGGCAAAACCTTTAATTATAAAATATATTAAGTGCAATATATTTTAAAAGATTCTAGCACTGATTAAGTTCAGAGTGACGAATGAGAGTCGTTAGTATATTCTTTCGATATATCGTGAGCGAGAATCGATAGAGGTGGTGTTTATATCCCAAAATCAATTGAAACCTAAATTTCAAATTTTTGGCGCTTAAGCCTTTTTTATAAAACGACGTCGATATATTCGATTATATTAAAACGTTTATAAAAGACGCTATGTTACATTTGTTTGTTATATGTTATAGTGAAGAGAACCGCGTTCAAGATTGTGGCGCGTCCCTCGGTGACATGTGGAACTAGCGCGCGGGCGTGGGTGTTGCCATTGAGTTCATTACAATCGCCGCAGTTATCACCTCGGTATCACCTCATTTGTTCTTTCGTTCACGATTTCTGTGCGTGTATTTTCCTCTCATTCAGGACTAAAATTTATAATTGCCTCATAAATTAGTTCGTTCTTATAATTATCATTGCTATTAAACCTTATTTATACTTTAGATGGCTCATATTTTAATCAATTCTTCCAGTCTATTTACTTGCGAAACGATATTTTAATACTAGTATAGCTTTAAATTCCATCAGAGGTTATAAACTATCTTATGTAAACGACATTAAACAATACAAAAAAAAAAAGAAAAAAAAAAGAGGCTACAGTTCGTACAAAAAAAATTCGCTCATACCTTTAAAGATTTTCTATTTATTATTGAATTTCATTTTTACTTTTCTACCACAATTAGATCATAATCCTGTCAAAATACCCTCAAAAGTCGCTTGTAGATCTAAATCCGATATATTTTATACTTGCTCAGTAATGCCTGGTGAAGGCAATATCAAATCCCTGATGAATAGGAAGCGGACTCGAGTCAGTAACTCGAAAAAAAATGAAAAAATATTTATTTTTACAAATATTTATCTACAAAATAATAGAGAACTAATCTATAAAAAAGGTTCTCTCTTTACCTTTTTGTACTTATAATAATTTTCAATGTAATCTCGCATAAAAAATGAGGCAATTTTGAAATTTTGTTCTGTCAAATTTTCTTTCCATGGGAACGGGCTTATATGTCATGAACCGTACCTATAATAAATAAAAAAAAATTCAAAATAATTTTTTTAGTGTATTCAATTCTCTAGAAAATGTGTATGTAGCTCGTAATTTTTTATTAGCTCAAGTTCTTAATTATTTTCAATTTTTCACCTTCCATATGTCTTGAGTTCAATTAAAACTCAATAGTTTTTTTATTAATTTTTAGAGGCTTCGGGGTTACTCCGTCTTCTTCTTTAGCATCTAAATAATGTCCCAAAATGTTGAGTGTCACATAACTACTAGTACTTTAAATGAGTGTTGGTCAATGACGACCAAGACCTAGTCTCATTTAAACTACAGGTAATTAAGCAGTTGACATCCGCATGATGGTATAGAAGGATCAATCTAATTAGGGATTGATAAATTATTTGCCACTTCTATAATTTTGTTTTTATTGAAAACTAGTTTCGAATGCTATACATTCCGCTTCAGTTCTAAAACACACAAAAATTCAAAAATAAGCAATTCAAAGTTTGGTATTATTATTATTATTATTACTATTTATATTACGTTTAATTTAATATGTATAATAATACCAAACTGTATTTTGAATCGCTTATTTTTGAATTTTTGTGTTTTTAGAACTGAAGATGAATGTATAACATTCGATCCTAGTTTTCAATTAAAAGAAAATTATAGAAGTGGCAAATAATTTATGAATCTCTAATTACTAGTAGTTAAGTGACAGACCCAACATTTTCGGATATTATTCAGACGCTTAAGAGGGGGATGGAGTATCCCCGAAACATCTAAAAAACATCTAAAAATAAACAGAAAAAACAATTGAGTTTTAATTGGCCTCAAGGCAAATTGATTGAAGACAAACATATAGCTCAAGTTCTGTTATACCTTTATAGGAATAACAGTTGGTCTGTAATTCTAAACGGGTCAAATTCTCAGTATCCAGTTTTCAATAGAACTAAACGTTGTTCCTTTTTTTGTTTTGGAGAGTTTCGACCCTGTGTACCCCGAGACCACGATACCTGTGTACCAAATCGGGTTACCTTTGCGCAATAGCCGAAAAACGTGTTTTTCTATTGATTGTATTGCCACAACGGCTCTAACGATTTTGATGAAACTTGCCTAAAGTCTTCTCCTCAAAGCCCTTTAACTTCTCATATAGTACAACTCCGACAAGAAGCAGGAGAAAAAGTTATGATGAAAAGTCAATTTTACTTGTAAATAACTCAAAATGTATGCATTTTATGGCAAATTATAATTATCATACGCATAATCATTTTAGTTTTATAATAACTTAAGAGGTAATTCTACAAAAAAAAAAAAAAAATCAACGAAATCGGACCATTATTAGCAAAGACGCAGCGTATTACACTTTATAGCCACGTCATAAAAAAATATTCTGAGCATGTTTCCATGGAAATCCATTTACTTTTTTTTTTTAGTTTTTCGAATAATTCGAAAACTGCACATCTGCCAGAAAATTCCAGATGTTCATTTGAGAGATAAATAAACTTTCTACAAATTTAAACTTAATTTAATCACCGGAAGTGGTACTTTACTTAAAAGTAATCATAGATTTTCATCAAAAATTTATATTGAAATATAATGCAATACTTCACAAATTTGTTACATAAGAATTATATATTAATACAGATAACATAATTACTAGATTTTGGTTAAAATTAGTAAAACGGAAGTGGTACTTTACTTGAAGGTCATAATAGACTTTTATAAAAAAAATATATCAAAATATAATGCAAAACATCTTAAATTTGGTATATAAGACTTTTATATAAATATAAATAACATAATAGATTTTTAAAGGGAGAAGTTGGTCGGAGGGTGCGGTCAAAGAATTACACTACCATAAGCGAACTTATATATTATTATATACAGTATTATATACATATTATAAACACTTATATATATTATACACAGGCACAAAATATATAAGTTCGCTTATGGTAGTGTAATTCTTTGACCGCACCCCCCGGCCAACTTCTCCCTTTAAATATAAATATACGGTCAACAATAACTCCTTCCACTAATAGATTTTTGTTAAAATTGGATAACCGGAAGTGGTACAGTACTTGAAGTTCATAATAGACTTAAAATCAAAAGTCTTTCATTCAAAGTTATATTACAATTTGATGTAAAAGTTCTCAAATTTGCTATATCGCTAAAAATGGAAATTCCTGTGTCAATAAAGACATTAGAAGTATCAAATTTTGGTTAGTATGGGCCGATCGGAAATGGTGGTACTTTACTTGCAGATCATAATAAACTTTCATCAAAAATTATATTAAAATATACAGGAAAGTATCTTAAATTTGGTATATAAATATCTTAAATAACATACGAAATTTCGGTACTGTTTTCTATTTTTTTTTTACTTCCAGCTTTTTTTTTTTTTTGAGCCACCGATTTGTAGTTTAATAGGCGAACAAGGAAGTCATGTGGTGTCTTAATTAGATTTTTTAGGATGTTGATGGGAGATGTGTATTAATTGTGGTCTACAATTATGTAATATTCTGTTTTTCTTTTCTGAATTGGCGAAATGTTAACTAGTTATTTTCATTTGCTATTTGAGCAACTTAAATTGCTATATTATTATAATAAATAGTAATAAATAAATAGTAATATGTTTTCCACTCCAAGGCCACAGTACAGCCACAGTCACGCATCTTTTCTTACCACACTCAAATACCACCTTCTTATCTCTCTTCAGTCCGAGTTTCTCGTTTTTAATTCTTTTCTTTTTTTTTCCTTCACTAAAGTCATTATTTATTCAGGACTACATTTCTTCCTTCTTTAGGTTTTTTTTTGTGATGCATTATTTGCTTGGTATTTCAGTTCTTTTTCTTGTTTACAATTCAAATATATTGCATTAAAAAATGTTAATCTCTGTCCATATAAATTTTAAACATCTATAAAAAAATTTATATATATATAAAAATCGGATGCGTTGCATTCATCTAACAACTTTCACTTACCAGCCTATAATTATTATATATTTTTTTAACTAATTTTAGAGAGTTTACATAAAAACTACTTGAAGTATTCTCTGTAACATAAAAAGTACGATAAAATAATTTGTTAAAAAATTGCTGTACCATAATTCTGATCACTATATCGTTGCACCGTGGAACCTTCTATGTGATCGAAAATCTAACTTATGTGATTTTGATTTTATTAGAAATAAGATTTTATCTTCTATGTGCTGGTGAATAACACCCACGGGCTAAAAAATCGTAACATGATTTAAATTGATTAAAAAGAATCCGCCTATTATTAGTAGTCCGGCAGCTGAAGCCCAAAAATTTGTGAATTCAAGAAAATTGTTGATCATCTAGGCTGAAGGTACTCTCATAATAGACTGGAAATATGAACGTATGCCACCCTAGATAGGTTGTAATCAAATTTTATAGTTTAACAAATTCGTTATTTTAGTCACTTTTTTTTCAGATTTTCCTCTATAACTCGCTTCCAGTGCACTTTAGGTAAATCTATGACATAGTTTTTAAGAACATTAAATTTCCTGCCAATTTTATATTTAGTTTTATTTAATATTTTTTTAAAAAATCGACAACTTCTGAGATGCGTGACCGTAAACATCTGTAAAATGTCAAGAAAACGCAAAACGTAGGATATCTAGTGGTTTCGGCTTAATAGCTATTTTTAGTGCAGCTTTGTGTAAAATAATTAATAACCAATCTTATAGAAGATTAAATTTCCTACAATATCCATACAAAATATTTGTAATTACTCTCAACAGACTTATTAACAGAATTACTCAGTAATGTTGAAATATTAATATTAATTATATATTATATATTAATTTTAGAGGAAGGGAAATTGTTACTATAACAATTCTTGGCGTCTATTAAGAGTAATTACAGATATTTGGTATGGATATTGTAGGAAATTTAATCCTCTACGACATTGGTTATTATGCATTTTCCACCAAAAAAATAGTTATTAAGGTGAAACCACTGAATTTCCAACTTTTTGCGTTTTCTTGACATTTTGCAGACGTTTATGCTCCCGCATCTCAGCAATTGCTCCGAATTAAAAAAAAAAAAAACATTACTTATAAAACTTGCGAGAAATTTAATTTTCTTTAAAATTTATAATGCAAAGTTTTACCTAAAATGCACTGAAAGTGAGTTATTGAGGAAAATCTGAAAAAAAAAGTGAAGAAAATGATGAATTCTTAGACCTATAAAATTGTATTGCAACCGTTCATATTTCTAGTCTATTATGAGAGTACTTTCGGCCTGGACGTTCAAAAATTTTCTTGAAATCACACGTTTTTTGGCCTCTGCTCTAGGACTACAAATCATAAGAGGATTCTTTTTAGTCAATTTAAATTATGTTACACATTTTTTAACACATGAGTGTTTTTCACCAGCAAATAGAAGATAAAATCTTATTTCTAATAAAATCAAAATCACATAACTAGATTTTCGGTCAAAAGGAAGTTCCTCGGTACAACGACAAAATAGTGCTCAGAATTGTCGAACTGAAATTGTATTGCAACCGTTCTAGGGTGGCAGACGTTCATATTTTCAGTCTATTATGAGAGTACTTTCGGTCTGGACGATCAACAATTTTCTTGAAATCAGACACGTTTTTTGCTTCAGCTCCAGGACTCCAGTATTAATCGCATGCGCAACAGTAACCGGTAAAAACACCCAAGCTACATTTCCAAGACAGTCTGCATATAGGCAGTTTCACAGTTATTTACCGATCTGCGTTGGAAAGTTTATAAAATCATTTTATAAAATTGTTTATAAATCAATTTTTCATTTGTCCTGTAAAATCGTGTGTTCCAAGAGGTTTCGCGGCGGCAACAAGCTATATTTTTGGTTTGCTCAGTTGAAAATAAATTTAAAAAGTTTTAATTTAGTTTAATAATATTTAACTTCCTTTCTGAAAAAGGTTTTGGACTAAATCTGTCTCCATATACTTCTTTACGATGTTCTTAACACTGCTTAAACTATTATCCAATCTGTTGGCATTTAAACCACAATGAAACCTCCCTGAATTCAACTCTTTTTACTTCCTTGTACGAAGTAAAGGATTTCGCATAACTCAAATAACGTTAGCCGTACAAAGTTGAAATTTCGTATTTAGGATTGTTGTAAAATCTAGTTGTGAACCTCCTTTTTTGGTCACTGCTTGATCACCGGAAGTGGTACTTTACTTGAAGGTCATAATTGATTTTTATCAAAAATTATATTAAAATACTATGCAAAACTTCTCAAATTTAGTATTTATAACTTATATATTGATTTAAATAACGTACTAGATTTTGGTTTAAATTGAACAACCGCAAGCGGTACTTTACTTGAAGGTCATATTAGACTCCTCAAAAATGATATTAAAATATAATGTTAAACATCTCAAATTTGGTAAATAGGACTTTTATATCGATATGAATGTATTTAATATATTTTGGTTAAAATTGGTTAGCCGAAAAGGGTACTTTACTTGAAAGTCATAATAAGATTACATCCAAAATTATATTTAAATTAAATACATAAATCATATGTTTCGGTAATAAAGGTTACAAACGCAATTTGGTTTCCAATCTAATTAAACATTTTTGTTACTTGTTTTAAGTGTTAAAATTGAGTGTAAAATACTGGTTTTCCTCCCCATTTGTGTGTTTGTGTCAATAAATGGTTGTCGCGACGCCGAGTGTCGTTTTTGAGA
Source organism: Rhaphigaster nebulosa (assembly GCA_948150685.1). Classification (NCBI taxonomy): domain Eukaryota; kingdom Metazoa; phylum Arthropoda; class Insecta; order Hemiptera; family Pentatomidae; genus Rhaphigaster; species Rhaphigaster nebulosa. The sequence continues at coordinate 15,131,604 of OX411312.1, read as the reverse complement.
TACTGCAATCTTCGGAAACTAGTAACCAAATTCAGGATCACTTTTTGAGCCACCGATTTATAGTTTAATAGGCGTACAAGGAAGTCATGTGTTGTCCACATCAGATATTTTAGACATATATTTATTAAGATATGTGTCATGAATTATATAATCATGATTACGATTAGTAAACGTGGCTATAATGACAATGCAGAATTGCCCCGAAGTCATATTCTTATCTTCAGAATTCTCGTATTGGGAAGCAAAAACTTTCGGGTTTGATATTATAAATGGAATTTATAATGGATGGATATATTTCTTGTTTCGATCTAAATCTGTAACATATGAGAGAAGTCATTATGGATAATTTTATCTATGACGTAATCAGAAGTTTTTGGGTTGGGTTTTTTCGAAGGATTTTAGATTGGAAGGATTTGATTTGAAAGGAATTTGATGGTTTTTTGAGCCTCAAAGCTCTTTATTTCCGAATCGACCTGATCATGGTCATACATCTGAGCTTATTTTTTTTTTTTTTTAATAAATTGGGATTTTAGAAGATTTATCTAAATATGTTTTAGTGTCCGGAAATGATGTGCAGTTTCTTGTTGTTTCAGTCTTGTAGGGAATAGAGCAAGTTAATCTTTTATCCTGTTGAAGTCCTAGCTAGCGGATCTGTTCAATCATAGTAAGTGTAATTTTATGAAAGGATACTTCAGGATAGGCGAATGTAACTCAATTACCTAATTTATTTTTAATATTACTAAGTGTTCCCTGGGTTTTGTTACCTTATTCGGATAAAATGTAATCTAAGACCGAGCTCTATTGTTGATATGATATTTTTATTATTTTTCATTCTTTATACATTCACTCTTAAAATTGAAATGATTAATTCAATATGACATAATTTATGAATTTTTATAATTTTTGAAACTTTTATGTATCAACATTTGGTCTTAGCATTAAACTATAGCTACTTTTATGAAATATTTGATTCCAAAAATAATTTTAATATTATTGAAATTCTAGAGAATAGATTGGGTGTACCAATGTTTTTTTTTTGCTTTTTTTTGTGGCCACTGTATGCTCTACCTTCCTAAGGATACCTGACGATCCACCAAGGCGCCCTTCTGAAAAGAAAACGGCCGTGACCCACTTCTACAGTTTTGTCAATGGTTCGTGTATTATGTGTAATATATATATTTGCAGTGTGCTTATCCATATATTTCCTAAGTGATACTGCTTATTAATTATCATTATAATTGCTATATTTTTTAACGTGCTACAGCTAACCTATTCATCACTTCCCCAGAAGGGTTGTAATTGATATTGTTTTGATCCCATAGTAATATTTATTAGCTTGTGAGTGACATTGAATTTGAATTTTGTATCGGATTTTAGTTGAATGGTTGCATTAGTAAATAAAATTATATTTTTAATTTTTTTATTTTATTACATACAAATGCTAACAAATGCATCATATTTAGGCCTTTGAAATGATTATATATATATATATATATATATATATATATATATATATATATATATATATATATATATATACATATATGTATACAATTATAATATTTTTGGGAATATATTGTTCAAATCGAAACAAAGGGTGTAATTTGAATTCCCTTTTGGTTTTAGTCATTTTATCCGGATAGAAAGTATACCAACATCGAGATCTATTTTTAATATAGCATTGTATAGTTAAATGTGTTTAAAAGTGATAGGTTATGTCCTGATCAAACTGATCTAGGCAAGGAATCCTCTATAGTCCAGCAGCGATAGTTTATTTTTAAAATTAAATTTCCAATAAAAATGCTCTCAACGTGATAATTTTGAGAAAATTGTGGAGATAATAAAGAAATGCATATGTTTTAGAAAAAATCCGTAGCAACATAGTTAAAAAAAATTCATGAACGTGCCAAAAAGTATTTTTTTTCACATTTAAAATGCGATTTTTTTTATATGAAAAATAAAAAATAGAAAAAAAATCCTGTGGCAATTACAAGCTCACCAATAAAATGTCTAATAAAAAAACCTGTACCACTACAACCAATGAAGGGTCTTGGGTTCAGTACTTGTTAAGGACCGTACTGTCGTCTCTAGGCCAACGGTTGTGCAAGCAGGTGATTTGGCTGAGATCACGCTCGACCGCCAGGTTTTTCCCCCAATTAAGGGTACCCATTTTATAGAGGCTGGGTGGTCCCCAGGAGGGTCTCCCGATCCCACAGGGTCGATCCACGGCTGATAACAGAATAAATAATTATCTGCCACAGCCGGTCTCGAACCCGGGACCGGGAGCATTGTAACTTAGTGCCTTACCACTGAGCTAGTGCCTTACCGCTCCCTAATAAAATGTCTAAACATTTTTTATAAAAATAAAATTATTTATAAAAACATATATATTATATAAACATTATAACATACGATTATATTAACATACTATATAATATTATTATATATTATATATTATATTATATATTATATTATATTATATAATAGTATACTATTATTATATTATATATTATATTATATATTATATTAAATATTATATTATATATTATATTATATATTATATATTATATTATATATATTATATATTAATATATATTATATTATATATTATATTATATATTATATTATTATGTATTATATTATTATATATTGTATTATTATATATTATATTATTATATATTATATTATTATATATTATATTATTATATATTACATATTATTATATATATTATGTTATTATATTATTATATATTACATATTATTATATATATTATGTTATTATATTATATTAACATACTATTATTATATAACATACTATATTATATTATATTAACATACTATTATTATATAACATACTATATTATATTATATTAACATACTATTATTATATAACATACTATATTATAAAAACATTATTTATAAAAAAATTAAAAAATGTCTAAACATTTTTTAATTTTTTTATAAATATATTTTAACTACTATTAACCATTTTTTTTACTACTAACAATATAACTATCGCCTTCTAACTTCTGGATAATAAACCTTCTGGACAGTCTTCAATCAGAGAATTTCTCGCTCTTACTAAGTTATTAGAACGTTATGAGAATCTTCTTTATAATATAATTGTGACATGTTCAACCCGTAGGTGAAAAAAAAAGGCAATTACAAATAATATAATGATTTAAACTAGGCGAAGGGCCGCTGTATTAATTTACAGAAATGATTTTATGAAAGATGATGTATATTACGCGAATTGGCTAGTTGCACACGAAACATAAAGGGATGACAATATTAACTACAACAAACAAAATGTTACAAGATAAATTAGGAATACCTACAATGTGTTGAAGACCCTGGAAATGAAATTGACTATAGTTCAAAGGCAGGAAATGCTATAAGGTAGAATAACAGAGGTTTAGAAAAAAGATGGTAATGCGAGCTCGCAAATAGATGAACTTTGGAAGGCAGAGAATTAAGCATCTTGAGACTAAAGTAGAACACAAGCAGTAAAAGAAAAGTTAAGCATAAAGGTGATGAAATGTGCCAAAAACGAGATAATTGGAAAGAAACTGAACATAAATTGGCAGACGATAGACGTTTAAACAATACGGCGGTTATACAATAGCGGGATAAGCAAACACTGTTAGTAGCCTAGCTGTCACAGAGAGAATGAGTTATTGCTTCGAACTTAGAAAAAAACAGGCGAGAAGAGATCGCGCTGCACTAGGAATCGATTTAAGAACTTTTGTTGATAACCACAGACATTGCAAACATCAAAATTTTCTTAAAATTGATTGATTTCACAAAAGAGATTTGAATTATCATCATCATCCATATTGATATACTTAATTCATTTTCACTGTGGTATCTCTCCTCATTCTTTTTTCTCATTTCACTCATTAATAATTCCTCAATGTTGTTAAAATATACAGTAAGGAGTATTGCGATCTTGAAAATTTTCGAATTCGAGTTTTCAACGGAAATACACGTTTTAAGTTCCCTTGAGTCCAAATAACCAAGTCTCGCAAAATGGTCTGTGCGTATGTGAACAGCCCAGCTCAAAAACGAAAAGAACGAAACTGAAATTACGCATTTAAGGCAGGTATATGCCTGTGATGTTATACTAACTTTTTCGTTAAAATTGACTAAACTGAATTTCCACTTTATATCATCGATTTTACAATTTTCTAGAAAACGGCACTAAATATTTTGTTGAAACTTATCTAAATTCTTCTCCTTGAAGTCCTTTAACTATTCGTATATTTAGTACGTCATCGAGAAAATGCTGGGAAAAAAGTTTTAGCCAAAAGAAAATTTGACTTGCATATAACTCAAAAAAGTGCGCTTTTATGGTAAATTATGTGTACAATTATATGAAAATAAATTAAATCCTCTAAAAAACAAAAAAGGAGCGTATATACAGCGTACTTCTTAAGGATTACAAGACCTTAGATAGAAAGCCGAGCGCGTCCGAAAGGAGACAGATGTGACCAAATCTCCTCTCACCAAGTCGCGAACTTTTTCTCAACAATATGTTCTTTGTAATAATCTCAGAAAGTAAAAGTGGAAATTAACTTAATAATTTCTACTTTTATATTATTTAATGGAAACAAAATGTTTCCATGGGAACTAAATGAAATTTCTATGGAAACTAAACCGAAACTTTTAAAATATATTTTCAGTTTGACAAATCTAAGTGTACAGAATTGTCGTACTAAAATTGTTTAAAAATTAATTTATTGTACTTTTGTGAGACAAGACGTGAAGATGCGAATGCTGCTGAATTTATTTCACGTAGTGTTCATGTGAACTCTTTAAAATTATGTTAAAAAGATTATTATTGGAGGGTGATCAGGGAAAGTTGTTTGATGCGCGCACCGCACCAGATTTTTTCCTTAATAGTGTCTGACCAGTTATCATGAAAATAATATTAGATTATAAGAGTTTTGGATTTTAATATATTTTTAGAGTTTAATAATATTAACGATACGACTTTTACGACTTAATCACATCGGTTGTTTGGTATTCGCATTTAACTGAGTAAGTCATTTGGAAACAAAAACCGGCCTTCAGAGCTAGCCGTTATATTTTGTAAGAACCTTCGATAAAAATAGGCTGAATGTAATGTTTCAAAAGAGAGTATGTTCCAAGAGCGATACTATAGCCGTGAAAGGAGACATATGCTTTCTGCTCACGTACGCAACTTGTCATTGTTGATGTTCCTCTATGGCGCTGACAGTGTACCTAATTCTGTATCATGTTCCCTTCCTAACAGAGCTCTTGTGTTCAGCCTCCCATTCCAACCTGGTCGTCTTTTTAGATGATTGGAGTTGTTTCTTGGGAGTTTGTCTTCGATATAATCTTGTATTATATAACCAAATTATTGCTTACCGTTTTAGGAAAATATTATTTGACAAATGCTATGACTAACTTAGTTGATACTTTTCATACATTAAGAATTAAAACTTTTTTTTATTATTTTTTTATTGAAATTTACAACTGCATTAAAAATGCAGTAAGTCAATCTGACATACGATTAATAGCATGTGAAGGAACTACCCATAGGTAGGCACTTCAGCGACCATTCTAAGGTAGGAGGTCCCGTGTTCTTCTTTGCTGATGTCTCCAAGCTTTATGGGAAATAGGTTGGGATGAAGATTGCGAACTAATGGGTTTGTGTGGGCAAGGCGTTTTTGACTGAAGGAGGTATATCTGTTTCGTGCCAAATTTGAAACTTATGGGGTATTGAAGTCTTTGTGGATAATTTTATTTATGACAAAACAAGGAGCATCAAGGAATTTTTCTAAGCATTTTGGATAAGTATTGGATTCAAGAGGAACTTAAAGATTAAAATCTTAAATCTCATCCTTATGTCTAAATAGGTCTAATAAAAATATGAGAATTTACAAGGTGGATATATCGTCCCTACCATGTCCAATTATCGAATATCCAAAAATTCCATATTCTTCACTTTTAAACACTTTGTGAGAATCATCTTTGAAAAATAAGAGACAGGAGACCTCGACGCTTATTGAAATTTTTTACGCCTACAGAAATGGATGCTGATGAATTTTAATTTATTTTTTGTTCTTCTGTCATTTAGTTTTCTCTTTTTTCTGTTTATGTTTGCACATTATGAATACAAGTTTATTAAACATTTACGTAGTTAAACTTAAAACATTGATCAATGAAGCATATTGTATTTGATTTGGAAATTTTCATCTTGAAAACTTACTAAAACTAATATAAAAGTATATTGTTTTTCAAAACAGTTTATTTATATCAGCTGGCTGAGAACTCGGTAGTGATGCTCTTTCGCAGAATGCACAGCGACAATAAGTCACAGGGCCACGGTACCATGACAACCTTTCGTTTTATTTAAAAAAAAACAACTCAACAGCAGTGAAATTATGTTTTGAACAATGAATGTTCACATTAATGAGTAATCGAGAGATTGTATTCTCAGTTAATTTTCTCATTCGTGACGAGCATCCAGTGTTAAAGAGGTCTTGAATCTTCAAAATACTTATCTAAATAATCGAGACTCAAGTGCGTTCGACCTTGTCCATCGTTTATATCCGCCAAACCCTCAAAACCGCTCAGTATTTCGGGTACTGTATAGCCTGCCCCGTTTCTATTTCTATGTTATCTAAATAGACAATTAATGATTATTTCATAGTGAATGCAGAGTATGCCTGTAGGCAACTTTATCATGGGGGTATAAGGCTAAATATTAAATATTATGTTTTATATTTTCTTTTCAAATATAATTACAATCTTCCTTTGGACGAGACCCCCTAGTAATAAATAAAACATAAATTGGGCAAAAACGGCCCACACCTCGCCATTCATACTTTTCATAGACTGACCAATTAGCATTGCTGATTACTTGAATATTATTTTGTTTATATTTTTTTTTACCGAAGCAACCTGCAAATATAGAAAATCTATAAAATTCATTTATTTTAAACTTAAATATTAATATTAAAAATGAATCTAAACACAAAATCATAAAAAATGTTTACGAATGTTTGAAAGAAATAACTATTCAATATATTATACTATTCTCATATATTGTAATAGACACACAAATACACACACACACACACACACACACACACACACACACACACACACACACACACACACACACACACACACACACACACACACACACACACATACACACACATTACATTTCTCCTTTCATTTTTCTTGTTGTCTTGTTTAGGGTTGTTACAGGATACGTCATAGTTACAGGAATTCCTAAATAGAGTACATTCTCTATAATCCGGCCGTTCGCTATTTCGCCATGTCCAGTAATCCGGCGCTCTGAGTGCGGTTCAGATGTTATCAAGTCTCCATATGTCTGTGAAGCCCGCTCGTCCACCAGATGTGTAAAACATGCGACAGCGGCAATGATTTAAGTTGAATTAAGCATGAATATTTGCCGCAACTAGTCGTCGTTCGACCATTTGTCTCACACTTTACGCATCTAGTAAATGCGAGTTCTTTCTTCATTTGACTTTTTCGCGGTCGGGGCCTAATGCCACAAAAACGAATATCTATAACATGAATATTATAATAAGTGATTTTATATTACCATTTATCATAATTTATTTCAATCAAATATTGTTAATAGTTTTAGTTTATGGTGTGAATTATCTCTTTAATCACTATTACTATTGTCCTTTATTGAGACAGAATATTACGCAATTAAAAAAAAAAAATTGTTTTATTTTTTTAAATATACCTCCCTCAGTACCACAATTTCGGTAACCCTGTACTACCAATCCCAATCCCAATATTGTCCTGTTAAATTTCTTTTATTTTAAAAAAATTAAAAATGCGTCAGAATTTTTTTTCTTTTCTAAAAGAGGTAAGCATTGATTGTAAATATTCCCTATATTGAACACTAGCATAATTACCCTCTCTCGAGAGACTGCAAGCCCTAGAGCTCTTTAGACCCGGTAAGGTGTGAAGCAGATTGTGTAAGTGGCTGACATAGGTGTCGAGCGGCCCTCCATTAGGCTTTAAATACTGACTTAATCCGTTAATCCTGCTTGGGGGAGGGGGTGTGTACAGGAGGTACAACAGTTGGAGGGGGGGTACAACAGGAAGGGGGGGCAACAGCCTGTCACACGCTACGTTGGTCCCACCAGAATGGAGAACCAGCTCCTATTGGGATCTTCGAACCGCACATTTCACATTACCACCTCTTGACTCCCATCAAAAGAATTTTTTTATATCTGTGGTAGCTTTTTTTTTATGTAGAGGGTAAGCTTGGTATAAGTAGATTATCTGGATATTGCTACATACCTGTTTGTAATGGCAGAATAATGAGCTTTATAATCTTTTATACGTCGATGAATGAAAATTTAATTTTAAATGTATTGAATCCGATTCGTGCCAATGATATATGGTAGGATAAAATCAAATATGAAATGTTATTTATTATCAATATATTTTTCTCCTCCTCGTTGCAATGTCATAAGCACAATATTCGGTTTTGGTGCAACTTTTATAATAGATCTATATATATATATATATATATATATATATATATATATATATATATATATATATATATATATATATATTTATTTATTTTTCAATTCCACGTTAAGAGAGAAATCAATACTCCTTTACTAAGCAATGCTGCCCAATTTGAGGAAGATTTTATTGCTACTTTACACAGCATTCAATCATAATATTAATAATTAATGAGAGCAAAAATAAAAAAAAAGAGAGAAAATAATTACTACAAGAATATTATTGGATAATTCCACAACAAAACCAGAAGTCTCTCAAATACTAGTAAATAGCTAAATGCTCAAAGTTTCGCGAATGCAGGCAACATCAGGACATCAGAATTTTTTCAGAAAATTCAACGCATATTGAAAGAAAAATAATATCATATAGAGTATTGCTCCAATGTCAGTTTATCAAGTTTTCATACTGCCCTAAAAATCTGCCAGGAGTATTATCTGGGTTTGAATGGGATTTGTAGGATTCTATGTTCTGTTAATTTGGTGAAGAGTAGTAGATGTGTGTTTTCCTGGCCAAGATTTTAATTTTTAATTTTATAGACAGAAAAATTTGTATTTTAAATCATTTTCATTAGTGTCATCCTTATAATGCACTTTAAATCTAATGCTTTGAACATTCATTCAATTTAGTTTCCTAGTGCATGGTATTGTTATTACTCAGCCAGCATAATCTCAAAATGCCAAACCACATTGTTAGCCATTAAATATACAATCTCAATTTCTCAGGAATGTTACTGGTCATGAGCGTTATCTTAAACGAGAAAAATCCCTCCTTAGCTAAGGAGCCTCCTTAGCATTTGGATGTTAAATTTAAAATATTTTAATCAAATCTGAAGACTAGAGGCATTCATTCACAAGTGAAATTTACATAAATAAAATATTAAAAAAAAATAAATATGAATTTATTAATTTTTTTCCTGAATTATCTCACAAGCTCGATTTTCCTTTAGTTAATATAATTGTTTCGATTTCCATTTTTCTTTCCATTTTCGTAGTCTCCATATTATATTTATTTATAAATTTTTTCATGAAAAACCTCGTGGCCAAAATTCAATAACTATTGATTGAAAGGCGATAAACAAAAGATTCTTTTTTCATATATGAGTATGGAATGCCCTTTATTACTGAGAGTGAAAAATTATATACAGGCTGTTTCCGGGCCTTTGAAATTAGTTTTTTTCTTAATTATTCCATCAGTTTATTTTAAATAAAACAGTTTATTAGGTATAGGACCAACAAAAAGGGGAAGAAATGAAGTAATATCCTTCTCTATAGAGCTTTCTACACATATAATTGCCTTTTTTAGGTATTTACTACGCTTAAAAGATTTATAAATAATTATTATTTCAAGAAACAAAATTTTAAGTTAACAATATACAATTTTTTTATTTATTCGAAATTTATCGTGTATAAAAAATTTATAAATGACAAATCAGATAACTTGAAGCATATTTTAGGCTTATGCCTAAGTTAATGGCCTAAAAATACATGTAATGTTTAAAAATAGGGCTTCAGATCTTCAAATATATATAACACTGATTGATCGCATTTGATTAATGGAATTTTATCATGATATTTTAGTACCATACACCATCTACTACTGTGAAAAAAATTAAAACCACATCTTGCCACCTAAATTTTTTTTAAAATTATTTTTATTACACTTACTATATTTTAGAAATGTGGAAATGTCTGTAAAAATATTAAATAACAATTGCGATGTAAATTCGACCATATTAAATATATCAGTTAAAAAAAAAAAAAAATAATAACAAACATTCTAGGTGGCAATATGTGATTTTAATTATTTTCATAGTAGTAGATGGGGTATGCCACTAAAATATAATTTATATTTTATACCAAATTAATGGCCTAAAAATATATGGAAGATTTAAAAATAGAGCTTCAGATCTTCAGATCTATATGACACTGATTGATCACATTTGATAAATCAAATTATATCATATTTTAGTACCATACTCAATCTACTATGTGTAGATCAAATGCGATCAATCACTGTTATATAGAATTGAAGATCTGAAGCCCTGTTTTTAAACATTACATATATTTTTAGGCCATTAATTTAGGCATAAGCCTAAAACATGCTTGTTTCATCTTATTTGTCATTTATAATTTTTGTGCACACGATAAATTTCGAATAAATAAAAGAATAACATATTGTTAACTTAATTTTTTTTTCTTCAAATAATAATTATTTATAAATCTTGTAAATGTAGGAAATACCTGAAAAAGGCAATTATATACGTAGCAGGATATCAGTTATTTCTTCCCTTTTTGATGGTTCTATACTTAATAAACTGCTTATATAAAATAAAGTGATGAAATAATTAAGAAAAAAATTAGTTTCAAAGATCTAGAGACTCCCTGTATATAATATTTTTATATTATATATATATTTTTATATTAATTATATTTTTCCACTCTCACTAATAAAGAACATTCCATGATCTTAAATGAAAAAAGAATTTTTTGTTTATCGTGTTTTAATCAAGAGTTATTGTATTTTGGCCACTAAATCCTCAATTTTTCCCATTGTGCGCCGTTTGTTTGCTAATACTGGTTCGATTCAAAGGATTTTATTTTTGTTTATTGGCATACAATTTATTGGCATTTCAAATAGCTATTGGACAATTTATTATAGTATATATATATATATATATATATATATATATACTTTTGTGTGGTTATCTTCAATAAATTTACCTGAAGGTCAATTAAAAACTCAGTAGATTTTTTTTATCTATTATTTAGACCTTTCGCGGATGATTAAAAAATTAAAAAATAAATACAACCAAAATATTGAGTTTTTAATTGACCTTGAGGCATATATATTGAAGAGAACCATATAAGATCGAAGGTCAAACATTGAAAATAATATACTTTTTGATTCAAGCCCAAAGAAATTTTTTTTTTCTTCACTACTTTTTCTCTGTTTTTTTCTTGGGGATGTATATAGATGTACTATTTATATAAAATGTTAAAGGGACTTAAGGAGAAGACTTCAGGCAAGTTTCATCAAAATCTTTTGGGCCGTTTTGGTGTTACATTCTTCAGAAAAACACGTGTTTATATATATATATATATATATATATATATATATATATATATATATATATATATATATATATATTAGAAACATGTATGCTCATTCTAGAGAATAAGTAGATTTAAGCGCATATTTTGAATGTATAGAATCTTTTCACCCGATCACAATACTTTCCTTAGGTGGTTAGGAAAGTAAACAAAATAATTGTAACTCTAGTAAATAAACAAAGACTTGTTTTTGATACTCAAATGAACATACGCATGGGTAGTTATAATTATCCGACATTGCCATGACCCGAGGATCTCTCCGGAGTCACTGACTGAGCTAGAGGTCAATGAATGGCGGCCAACACGTAGATGATCACTTAAAAGGATAATTGGTTAATATTCTACTATATTATCTAAAACATAACTATACATTGTATATAATGTCTCTTGATATTATATAGATGTCTATATTGATAGCATAAACATATCTCCTTCGAGGTAAAGTTGGAATAGGTTACGTCAGACAACAGCTGGTACGAACTGGCTCTGATTGAGGCAAACCTCTAATACCTCACTCTAAGGAGGAAACCATCACTTAAGGTTCGGTGCACTTATTGCTCTCTTGAGGGTTTTTTTTTTGCACGTTTCATAAATTAGTGTGAGATCTCAAAATGTACTAATGAGCAACAATGGGTGTTAATATTCTTGTTATCTCTGCCTTTGTTGTAAACGAGCTCCTTTTAAATGGTATTAGAGTCGCATCTCGTGAAGATTTTATATGTCTCAATATTGAATGATTTATTTGATATTTAAATATTATAAACACTAGTATATGTACAGATTTATTATATGTATGTACATTTAAAATTTAAATAATAAAAAACTAAAATGAGAGTCAGTTGACATCCGCGTGATGGTATAGAAGGATCAATTTAATTCGGGATTGATAAATTATTTGCCACTTATATAATTTTGTTTTTATTGAAAACTAATTTCGAATGTTATACATTCATCTTCAGTTCTAAAAACACAAAAATTCAAAAATAAGAAATTCAAAATACATTTTGGTATTATTATACATTTTAAATTGAATGTAATATAAATTAGTATCATTTCTTGTCTTAATTAAATTCATAATTCATAAATTTTTTATGATACTAATTTATATTACAATTAATTTAATATGTAAAATAATAGCAAACTGTATTTTGAATTGTTTATTTTTGAATTTTTGTGTGTTTTTAGAACTGAAGATGAATGTATAACATTCGAAACTATTTTTCAATAAAAACAAAATTATAGAATTGGTTAATAATTTATCAATTCCTACTTAAAATGAGAGTAATAGAAAATAAAATAATATGTATATAAATTAATGAAGGCTGAAAATATTTCACCACTGGTTCTTTCATTTGGATGCTACGTTTCGGCCTCAGGTTTTTCTGACTAAATTAAAATTTTAATTTATTAAAATAAATATGTCTGTTGTACAGTATTTTTAGTTTTATTTTAACTTAATTGTTACATATATGTTAATGATATGTAATTGAATATTTTAATTGTCATAATAATAACGTTATATTACCTTCTTCTTTGGAGTGTCACTTGTACTAGCTATGGTAACAGAGGTAGCCCTCTAATTTTTTAAAGTTTGTAAGTATCTTAATAGCAATAACATAGTAAATTTCTACATATTAACTTACTAAGAAATTTGATCCTAATCTTGATTTTTGTTTAGTTTTAGTTTTATAATGTTGATTATTTTTTTTAGTGACTATCATATTGGACTTAATGTAATTGCATTGTTATGCATTTTAACTTATTTGTTTGAAGTAGGTATATGGTTATATATAAATATTTTATATATTTATACAGTTTGCTTTGTTTTAAATGAGAGATGCTTACATCAGAGATGCCTGAAACAGTGGTGAAATATTTTCAGCCTTCATTTCTTTATATAAATCCCATTCCGTTATATATAATATCACTAAATTTAACCTAAAATTTAAAAAATAATTATTAATAAGATTAAAAAATACATAATTAATAACCGGCCATGGGAGGGATAGAGGGACGTTCCCTCTCCAATAATGTGATACCAAAAAAATTGTGCTAAAACATTTTATTCAAAGAGTTACCAAAATGTAAAACCAATACCAATACCTTTTGGGTTAAGATATTTTTGATTTTTAAGAAATTTTATCGAGTTAAGAAATTTTATTTATACTATGTTATGTTCGAATAGAAAAAAAATATTGTTGTCAAGTGTCAACATTCGCAAGTGAAAAGTTCAAATCCAAAACAGTTGTGAGAAATTACAATATTTCATAATATAGTTGGGAAAATTAAAACATTTAATTTATTGGGGAAGTCCAGTCAAAATTGTTGCTAAATTTTACGATCGCCCCCTTCAATAAACTGTTGTAGCAACGTCTCTGATTATTAATACAATTAACAACTAAATAATTGCCAATCAATTTTAAGACTACATATTGCTACGCACATATGACTGTTATATGTTATTAAAATATATTACTAATACAGTTAAACACAGAGACAAATAAAGTATAAGTAGTTAATTTAGGCGTGCGCAGCATCCTTCATTAGAGGGTGCACGAACCATAGTACCGAGGGATCCTTCAATACTCCCCAGTCTGACGGTGGGTTCGGATATATTCTTTACTTCCCTGGAAATTTATTTATAATTATTTAAAGAATATGCTGCCTGAAACCTATTTTAAATAATATTGTTTTGAAATTTAACAATCTTGGGCTACAAAAGACAGGCTTATTAGTAGGTGCCTGTGCACCTGTGGCATCCCTCCTCCCCCCTCCCACCTTTGGTAGTTAATCATTTATTTATCAAAACTTTTCTCAATTTAAATAATTTAAAAACAAAATTGTAGATGTTCAAAAGATATTTAAAAAAATTCTATCTTTTAAAACTATACATTATTTTTCATATTTTAATCGCATTAAAAAAAAAAAAATTTATATATATATATATATATATATATATATATATATATATATATTATTTTACACGTTTTTATCATTTTTTTAATTTTTTTTTTTTATTCTGTAGATACTATGTGAATGGTTAATTTCAACTCCTATTGCCCTTGAGTTTGGCAGATTCTTTAATTTTCAATAAAAACATTTATAATAATAAATTATATCTTTCAAAACTTAAAATTTTCTATGGTATACGGATATATTTTAGGAAAATACTGATTCTATATTGTGAGTAAAAGGGAACAGTCTATAAAGTTGTGAACTAATGTTTCTTTATCATAAATAAAAACTGAATAGCTTTGTTTCAATTAATTTCGTATTTTTCACCTTTATAGCAGAAAACATACTTTTCATAAGGTGCGCTTACAGGTTTAATTATATTTAAAGGTACATGAAACATTGAGCAGGTGCATGAATTTTTATTTCAACGATAATCTTAAATATAGAACTGAAACAGAAATTTTAATTTACTAGTAAATAACGGAAGATTTGTTTGATTTACTATTTCAGTTATAGTTTTTATGTTTAGTTTAATCATTTATGAACAAGTTTCAAACCAGATTTTATTAATTTGTAAAGGTTTTACATTGATTTTATTAACTATGACTAATCTATTTTTCATCCCGCAAACATTCCGCTACACCCTAATTAACAACAAATATTGAACAGTTCATATTTGCCGGTAGAAGTTAATCATTAGATTTACGATCCATTTTGGAGAAATTATCGTTCAATTCGAATCATTTGGTCCAGTTAGAATTAGAGGTTATATATTAAGTGAAAACCATGACCCGAGAACGAACTAACATGTAGTTTTCACAACTGTTACTGTATGAATACTTTTTTTGCATGTTAAATTTTCAATTTTTATTGTAAATATGGTTTTACGGGTTTCTAATTTCCTTCACCTGTAAAAAGTAATGCGGAATGTTTGTTTTTTTTTTTTTATCATATCCTCCAGTTTGTTTATGTTCAATAAATTATTTAACACATTTTCACCCAAAAAATTAAGTGTACGAATACTTATTTTGTTCACTGTATGTATTCCTATATGTTTATATTAATACTATTGCTAATAAAACAACTCTTCATTATGAGCTACATAATGATGCATTATGTAGCTAATAATACAAATATAAATACATAAAAACCTTTTTACTATAATGTTATTATATATAACACAATTTTATTATTTATAATAAATACATATACAAAGAATAATCCATATATAAATACCTATATATATATATATATATATATATATATATATATATATATATATATATATATATATATATATATATATATATATAAATACCTAAGTTATATAAATATATATATTATTATACTAAGCAATAATATTTAGACAGAAGTTCAGAAACACCAATTATTGCCTGTAGATGTCAAGGTCGACCAATAACTCCAGTAATACATTCACTGCTTTTAATCTACTCCATCCGGTGACCTTTATGTATTAAAATTTGGATATTTATATATATATATATATATATATATATATATATATATATATATATATATATATATGTATATAAATTATCCTTAATTTTTAACTACTAAGCAATAATCATTTTTTGAAACAGGAGTGGCTGGAGGGGGCGATATTATCTGTCATGCCTGTGGTGATAAACAACAAGTTTTACACCATAATTTCAAGCTAACTGAACAGAGACCGTACATCTCACATCAACAGATTAAAAAATACTCACCAAACAGAAAAAGTACGTTACTCAAAAATAATACAACACACACGCCCTTTAAGGTTTTCACACTTTTTCATAAAATGTAAAATGTAATATACCAGGCATTTTGGACTTCGATTCGTATGATTCATTTGTAGTTGAGATCTTGGAGATATAAAACATCAACTGCTTCATGTATTTTACTAAAGATTTTATCCTCTAAAGGCGACCATGCTTCTCCTTGCATCACAGAGCTGTTTATTAAATCTAGTCGTTTGTATTTGTACAAGTTACAGTTGCAAAGTATGTGCTTAAATGTTTTTTAGTGGTATTTTTCCCGAATAATATAGTTTTGCACTGTATTGAAGGTATTTAGTATTTTATATCCGTTTCATAACCACTAGAGCACAATTATGAGGTACTTATATTACCATAGAAGTGGGGGTAAATTTCAGTCAAAATTTAGATGTGTTTACCTTTTTTTTTCGTGTTTTTTTTTTTTATGGTTTTGCGCACTACAGCTCCTTCAAATTGAGTTAGAGGCTTGGAAATTTGTATGCAAATTCAATTGGTCTTAGAGAAAGTCCTTTTGAGGGTCTCAACTTTTTTCTCCCCACTTGCGGTAGTGTTTAAGGTTTTACGCGCCTCTACAGGACCCTGCCCATTTTGAATTAGAGGGTTGAAAATTTGTCTGTGAATTGAGTTAATGTTGATGAAGTCTCCACTTTTTGGAGGACTCCGCTTTTTTCTGCCTTCCCCGACATTTTGATATTTCCAAATTTTTATTTTAGTGAAAATATTACCTTAGTTAAAGGAGCACTGCTGTTCAAAGTTTTTTTTTTTTTTTTTATCTCTCCTTCTTACTTGAAGAAATGGGTATTTAACATATGAAATTCTGTAAGCAATAATTTCAGGTATTTTTTTTTTTAAATGATACAGAAGCCTGGTTATTATATGGAAGGCTCTGCTGATTCCAATTTTAATTAATTATTGAACCATTTCTACTGTCTGTCGCTTACTCATTCCTTAATCCGTATACTGCCGTTGGTTTTTTGTTGAGTAATTAGTCAATTATATATACATATATATATACACACACACACACACACACACATATATATATATAATATATATACACATATATATATATATATATATACACATATATATATATATATATATATATATATATATATATATAGTATATATATATATATATATATATATATATATATATATATATATTACATATATATATATTACATATAACACTATATATATATATATATATATATATATATATATATATATATATATATATATATATATATATATATATATATTACATATAACACTATATATATATATATATATATATATATATATATATATATATATATATATATATATATATAGTGTGTGTGTGTGTGTGTTCATTTTAAGACGGCATAATAAAATAAAATATTCATCTATAACCTCACAGGATGTACACATAGAGGTTTCATGAGGTAGCACTAGAGAAGACAGGATGGTGAGCAGGTGATCTCTCACCTGCTGAGTTATACCAAGGATTCATTGGGCAGGGTGGTTCCCGAGGCAGATGCTGTCCGGGCCCTACTTCTACATGAAGATGTTTGGTCCCCTCAGCTGCCCTCCTCCATTCAAATTCTCCATCAGTCCAAACACCGTTCAATGGACTCAATTCAAAGTAGGTTAAGTTGATAAAACAATTCGAATTGAACATGAAGAAGAATCCCTATATATTTTTCTTTTCTTATAAATAAAATACATCAAAATCAGGTTGGTTGATGCTGTTTTTGTCTGATTTCCACGAGAAATGAACTGAATTTGACGATTTTCTTTCCAGTTTTTATATCTGTATAAAATTTTAAAAGGGAACAAAAATAAGTTCCAGATCGCATTGTACTGCTTGTTATGGATTGTGGTAAATCTTTATATTTGAAGTGTTGCATATTTTATTAAACTTTTGGCTTATTTACGTTACTTATACTCGAAAAATATGACCAGAATAATGTAAATGCAATAATAAAATAAAAATTAGATTAATTGGACACGCGAAAGTTAACCTTTGACGTAGAGATATAGAGCCTAACAAGATTCTAAGCCATATCAACCTGTGATAAGAATTAAACAAAGACCACCTTAATAAAAAATGGCGGAGGGGTCGAAAACTTACATATTTTGTCCAATTTTCGTTAAAAAACAATTAAACCAATCTAGACCTAACTTCTTAAAATTTATATTTAAATCCGTGAAAAGGTTTTTAGCAACATTAAACTGTTAGGGATTGATAAATTATTTGTCACTTCTATAATTTTATTTTTATTGAAAACTAATTTCAAAAACATTCTTATAGGATAATTAAGAAAGGTGGAATTAAGGTTTGTGTTCATGCACAAAGACATTTGTAACAACTTAGTATATATATATATATATATATATATATATATATATATATATATATATATATATATATATATATATATATATATAGGTAGATAAACCTGTAAATAATTTCCTCCTCTCATTTCTCATTTATCACACCCCATTACCTTTATCCTATCCCTAGAACTCCTCTATTCTGTGCCAGAGGGGTAATGCCTTAACTCACTGATCGTTTGTAGTTCGTTGGTTGTCCCTTCGACACATCTGACCACCCTTTCTCAACCTTCCAGTTCTGTCTAGCTACCCTATTGGATACAAATTGGTTCGAGGCCATTCGATAACTCGTATCACCCTCTACTTGACGATTGGTGACTACATGTACTATACCTCGACTGGCATATAAGTACACAAAAACCGTCGTAGTAACCTCATTTATTTGTTGATTGGAATTATATTTTGTATAGATATTCTATCATATTGAAGTCTTTATAGCGTTCTCCGCAAAAATATCACATGGACTTATTAAGCCCTTATTGCGGCTACAGACTCAATTTAGTTTCTAAGGTGACCTATAACTTGCTTGTTTTCAGTCAGCTGTTCTACATTCGCTATTTTTTCAACTATCACAAGGTTTACTGTCATTTGGACATTGTTGCACTGCCATACTCTCTCACTATCGGGGCAGTACTACCACATTAGAAAAAGGTAGCCCACGAGACTTGGGAGAGACTTTTTAGGCTTAAAATGGGATAATTTTACTATGTCTTCACGCTTCGTGGAGAGCTTAGCGGGTTTTAATGTTTCTGTTGTACGTTGCCTGCTCCAGTGTAGAGGATCCAACAGTTTATTAATATTAATTAATCTAAATGTCCCAGATGAAGGGACTCCCAACAGTTAAGGCTTTTTAAATCATACAATTGTTATGCTATAATTAATACATTATTAGTACGAATTTACTACTAAAAATCAAATTTCTGCTTAATAAAAAATATTAAAAACTGTCATATAAGCCATAATAGCGTTTCTGAGATAACACTATGGATCATGCTCAGTGTTACCTACCATTCCTGTACGAATGAACCGGTAACCCGCTAGTTTACACTTATATATGTTATTCAGAATTACCAGTATTATTATTAACTCTTAGGAGTACAATCTGCAGTTATAAATACTTGACCTACAATGACATTGACTATACTTGTGTAATACCATGACCAATATAGTAAATATTGATAAGTAATTCTCTGATAAGTGTTTAAAATAAAATGTAGTAGAGGAATTGAATCATCAAGATCATCATTGTGACTCAATGTGCGTGTTATAAAATTTATCAGTACTTTTTTAAATCTTTTATTTACATTTATGTTTACGATGTTGCCGTGTTTAGGTGCTTTTATCTAATAAGTGTTGATTTGATGGATACTGTGTTCTTAATAAGTTATTAATTAGTGTAACATTTAAAACATGTCCAGGAATCAGCAATTAAACAAATAATTGTTTAATAAATCTATCTAAAATTATTAATATCAGATTATAAAATATTCTGTTTTTTTTTCCTGTAATTTCTATGTATCTTCAGTCTAATATTTCGTCCGCCTCTTCCAGAGAACTGACTCTGTCTGCCGGATAAGTCCTTTGGAAGGTGTAGACAGAGATAGCAATAAAATAAAAATAAATAAATATAGATTTATCAATAAATCGTCATAAAAAATCAATATTTCTGAAATAAATTAATTTAGAAACTTTTTTTATTGATTATTAGAAATAAATACATCAATTTATATTATTCAGTTCATCCAGCAGTCTTGTTTTTAATACATTCCAACTTTTATTATATTATGTCCTTTATTATCTAAGAAAAAATATTTAAAAAATGTTTAAAGTTTACTATCAGTTTATTTCTATCGATGATTTACAAAATGATACCAAATTTGTTAGATTTTTTTTTATAAAGTAAATCTGAAATTGTTATTATTTTATTTAAACTTTGGCAGAATTTTGGGTTGGGCTAAAGATTAACACATTAATAAGTAAGACTTATTTATTAATTTATGCCAACGTTTCGGCCTAAGTTTTAGGCCATCATCAGGGCTACAAGAAAAAAGAAATGACAACATTGAAAACGATCGAGGCAGTACTACTAATAGTAAAAATTGATAAAAACAGAAATTACAAGCAATATAAAAATATATGAAGTATATAAAGAAAAATATGAAACTATATATTGTAAAAAATGAAAAAGTAAAGTAAAGTGAAAGAGTGAAGGAATTATTTATTTAATACATGAACTGGTGAATGTATTGAAATCATTCATACTATTGAGAAAAACAAAAAAAAAACTGCTTAAGTTAAATTATTTATAAGATACTTATATGACATTTTATTTGCTGTTTTAGTACATTAGATTAAAATGTACATGAAGATTGGAAAAAATTTATCTGGCTGGTTCTCAAAACGTGAATAAAACACTTTTCGGCAACTTTTTGATTTTGTTCACCATTCTGCTACCTACAGAATTTATCTAAAACATATTTAATTTGTTCGTACTATTTCTATCCTAATTATGACGTTGAGGAAGTCTAGTGGCAATTTATTTAAAAAAATAAACTATCGCGCCTGGACTAAATTATTATAATGTATAATACATGTCAAAATATCATTACGCCGAGTATTATACTTAAAGTAATGATATGAAAAATTTTCTGGTCTTTTCCCTTTCGAGTACCGCAGTTACTAACCGGTGATTTATGTGATCACTAGTATAACATATGATGCTAAAGTTTAGGTTATTAATAATGTATGCAATGGACCAACACAAATAAACATTTATTTACATTGTTAAACCATAAAATAAATATGCAATCTAAAAAGCTTTATAGATCCAAATCTTGAGGTTAAGTGCTTCATCTCCTCAATGATTTTATGCAAACAGTCCATATTCCTGTATCTTTGCCTCCACATGAACTCACACACGTAAGAGTCGAGTAGTTTTCTGGAGGTACTACTCATTAACTTGTTCTTTCTTTTCCAGTCCGTATAGGAATAGCAGTATGACATGTTCTTTTTCTACACCTCTAAATTACAGACGAAACTCTCTTGATGGAGGGGCTCATATCTTGCTCATTTGGACACAGTTTTCTATGAAAAATGACACCCTGATCCATATAATAACGAACACAACTAATAGATCTTCGGTATTAAAATCAGTAACAAGTGTAGAGAAATTCATTTTACCCGAATTTAGAACATTGGAGTGTAAACAAAACAGGTAACGAGGTTAGTCGATAATAACAACAGATGTTTAAAATTAAGCATGCAAAATAATAGACATTATCACAGAAATCACCGGTTAGTAACTGCGGTACTCGAAACGGAAAAGACCCAAATTTTCTCTTCCGTTTCTTAAACATTCCAATGGACTATAATTTGCATCTCTCATTATTATTGTCAAAATACTTCCATTTAAAAGCATAGCGAAACAATAAACGATCAAAACAATAACATGCTTTTACTAAGCAGTAGCACAAAACAAAACTCCACAGCTAACTATAGAGTAGGTAAATTGGATGAAAATAGTTGAGTGTTAAAAGACATATAAGTCACTGACTCAGATCTGACTAAAATTTACCAGCAACGTAAAAACTAGCATTAAATTGACTTAAGTCAACAATTGCTTAAAAATCAACCATGTATTTCTGAATTCATAAGTTTTGACCATTTCTGAAAGATTTGTTGCTACTTCCAGCTAGAGGAACCGAAGGTCACATTCTGAAACAGGTTTTAGTATTAAACTAGATTTTTAGTTTGGTTTTGTAAAGAATTCATAAAAATTGATTTAAAGCGTTTTATAAATTTTAAGTTTTTTTTTTTTTTTGTATTCACATATGTCAATGTTGACAACCAGTGAATTTTCTGCCCAAACTAAATGGTTAGGTAAGGAGATCCCTCATCCAGCGTCTTTTCAGCCTTAAGCGAATGTTGTCAGGCATACTGCTTCTAGCCATGTCTTGCATGAGTGTGTTAGAATGTCCGTGTTATTGTGAAATCGTTTGTAGTGGGTCCGTATGTGCTCGTTAACTATTGGCATATTAAGGTCTGTATTTAAAGTAATGTTACTGAAGTACCATGGGGCTTTCGTTTTTTGAGCGACAAATTTGAAGTTTTTGTATTTGTGTCTTTTTTGCTATACAGCATATCTGTGAAGCGTAGATCTAGTTGGGATTGAATAAGTATTTTAAATTAAATTTAAATAGCCTTCCTTAATTTTTTAGAACTTTTAATAAAAGTTATGAAAACTTGTTTTTTTTTTGTTTTTTTTTTAAATAACATATATTTGAAGTTTTAATAGGTATTTATTTACCAGCACAAGAGTATAGCACAATTTTGTGATTTTTATTTCATTGCAGGCTGCCGATTAAAAGATTTTTTTAAATATAAATAATAAAATAAAAAATAAGTAAACAATAATATTAAATTATAAAAAATGTAAAATTAAAGCGATATGTTCAAAATATAAACAAACACTACAGCCAGTGTTTCTACATATACAATTACAGATGGTATTGATTAATATGAGCTAACAGTTGCGTGCCGAGGTGGGAAATTTTGATTTTTTAATGTCTATCCAAATCCAGATAACATATCAAAATGTCAAAACTGCCAGACATTTAGCATTTTGAAAATGACTTCGTTTCCTGGACTAATTGCCTTAAAACAGATCCCTTTTAGGGGTGATCCAAATTATCTTATTACTCTCGATTTAACTGTCTTGATTTACAAAAATTATACCAATATACTCATGTGTATTTATATAAATACAAACATTCATCGATTTTACTGCATTGATAATACCGATACATTGTAGTGAAAACATCGATGTCTGTTTGTCAACCATGGTTGTGACAAACATCCACAAATATGCCCTATCTCATTATAAAGTACAAAAGTACAAATACAAGTGGAAAGTTTCGTTTTTAGAGGATACAAGTTACTTATCTTCATTAGATAATAATTATTTTATTCATTTTTTTTTAATTTACTGTTTTTAATATAATTATTTTAAATGTTATCGTGTTTCAACATTATAACAATGTTTTAACAATATATAACATCTTGTACTTTACTTTATAGACTAGACACTCCTGTTTCAAGTACAAAAGTACAAGTACAAATTAGCCTATGACTAACACTGTAAAGTGTGAAAATACGATAACATATACAATAGTTATATTATAAATAGTAAATTAAAAAAAAAAAAAAACATCGAATAAAATTATTATTATCTAAAGACGATAAGTAACCTCTAACCTCTAAAAACAAATCTTTCCACTAATATGTTTACCAGCTATACTTGTGCTTTTGTATTTTATTATGAAACAGAGGCCCAGGAAGTAGAAAAATAATGAAAACGTTAGATTTCAGAGAACTTTTAACTTCCTTTATTTTCTTTTGGCTACTTCTCAAATATTTTACCCTAAATGATGGTATGAGATGTTTTTAGTTAAGAAAAGTAATATGTAGTTTTTAAATATTAGTTGATGACAATGGAGAAAATTTATTTATTATATAATATTTATTTAGATTTGTTTATTGTACTGTAATTATTTGTAAAAATTTGTTGTATATTATCGTTTTAGACTTGAAAATGGACTAGTTATGTCCGAAACGTCGTTAACTTAAGCCATAAAGAAAATAAAGCAAGTTTGAAAGGCTACAAGCCCCCTAAAATCTAGCGTATTCATAAATTTAAAATAACATTAGCTGAGCTATATATTTGAAAAATGATGTAATAAAAAAGCCAGAAAAACCGATATTGCAACACATAGAATTAACTTAATATAAGTATTAACTTTATATATTTACTTTCAATTTAATTTTAATTTTAAGTGATTGGCATTAGAACAAAGGAATTCATTGGACATTTTAAAATTCCTCTAATATCACCCAGCCATTTTGATTGAAAATTTATTGCGCTTTCCAGCGTATGATGGCATATTAGAAGGTATTCTCTTCAACCAGATATGCGAAATTCGAGATAAAATAAAGCAATCCCATTGCTACATTTTACCTTTGAGTTACATCTTTATATACATAATATTTGCTGGCCCAGTGAAATTCCTGAGGTTTAATAAAATATAAAAAGTAAGTTCGAAAGAGATAAAGAGGGAAGAAGAGAGCTAAGATTGACTTGGTTAAAGCGAAGAGGACTCGAACGTGATCCGTTCCCAGTGCGCCAGCTCTTCGTTCGTTAACTGCAATCGATTGGGTTACAGCCTCTGTATAGTTTAGCATCTCACTTTACATACTCTATCTGGGGGAAGGCCATATTATTAGTCAGACCATATTACCATATTACTAGGCCATATTATATTAGGCCGTACTACTAGCTGGTTACCCGTCCATCGTGGAGGAATGGTAACGCTGAACTTAAGCGTTACTCGAGAAAAACTAGGAATGCTCTTCATTTATATAAACGTTCTTCCCTCTTCAATATTTTTATAATTTATTAATTACTAATAAATGATGGTTCGATTATTTTGATTTAAAAGCAGTAAGCAAAAGGTTTTTAACTGTGATTTTATCGAAGATCCTCCTGATGAAATATTTTGTGTCAGTTACTCTGAAGCAGAAACCAACTACCGGATTCCCAGATACTGGAGCAGGCCACGTGCAGCAGAAACCTTCTGAACACCTCGACTCTATACAAAACGTCATGATAAAGTAAAATTATATATGTATATATATATATATATATATATATATATATATATATATATATATATATATATATATATATATATTATAATTATATAATAAAATTATATATAAGACTTACTTGATCATGTGGACCGGCCAGAATTAAATAGTTGACTCTCGCCAGAAATAAACTCAAGTCTTTGAGTTATTGTTTAAAGACACAACTACAACCATTTAGAGGTGCACTGCCTCTAGTCGATGTTTCTTTTTTAGTCTCTTGATGTGAGATGTGCTATATTTTTTCTGCATATTTCGCCACTTCAGAACAGAAGTAGCTTAACTTTAATAATTAAACTTGTTTTTACTTTCCGTTTTATTCTATCGTGAAATGAATGTATAAACCAGTTTTTTTGAGATTCTAACTTAACCCTAAATTTCTCAGGACATTTTTGTGATTTTTTTTAAATATTTAAAAAAAAATATTCTTTATTATTTTTTTTAAATTTAATATTTTTTACAAAAAAAAAAATATAGTCCAATACTCGGCAGATGATGTGAATAATAGAGCTGTATCGTGAGAATAAATGAATAAAATGTCATGTGTGAAGTTTAGGTTTAAGTATTATAGATAGAGATAGCCTAGTTCTGCAAATCCTCAATATCTCCAATGATAAAAAACAGAAAAAGCCAAATTAGAGATAAAGTGTAGTTCTTCTCTGAAGCGGAGATATGTGATCTTGTTTTTTTCTGTTTTCATGATTAATTTATTTATGAACAGCATCCAACAGCCTAAAGCCCAATTATAGATGGTGAAACAAAACAAAATGGTGCTCAATATATCAAAATAACTAAAAATATACAGCTTTATAATACATAATACCAATTACAAAAATATTAAATGAGTTAACAAAAAAAAAATGAAATGCACAAAATGTAACAAACTTAAGTTATAAAAAAAAAATAAATAAAAAAATAAAACAATGAAACTTAAAACTATTATTATATTTTCTTTATTAGTTTATTTTCTTTTAATTGTATGTTTATTTTATTTTTACTTATTTTTCTCTTTTTTTTTTCTTCGTCTTCCAATATTATCTTTTTTATTTTGTAATTTTTCATTTTATCATTATAATTGCATTTTCTGTTCTTTTTAGTTTAGTATTATAGTTGGTTTATGAATTTTATAAATCTAAGATTATTCCATAATTATAAACAATATGCGTCGTTAAAGAGACTATATCCCCCATTTGCCAATTGTTAAAAATATTGTTAACTATTAAAGAACCCATGTAAGGCTCTCCAAGCCCAGCTGGAAATAAAGAATAAAAAATACGAACAAAAAGTAAAACAACTAAACAAATGAATAATGGAATAAAAAAGGAGAGAAAAGAGAGAAAAAAAAGAAAAATCAGTCCTAGCTTTGAGTAATTTAAATATAAACATAAGTAAGAAACAATATTTTAATGATCTTAAATTCATATTGATCTTTTAACATACAAAAGAGAATACCCAGAAATGTCTCCGGGTTATTTGAACATAATATAATATAATGAATATAGTTGTATGAAAATCAGAGTAATTAAATAACAATAATTAAGTACCTTAAAAATTACACACCTTATCTAAATATTATGCATTAAATGACTGACAAACAATTTCCTAAAACAGGCCCAATATGATTTTAAAAAAAACAAACTCCGATTGAGATCCAATATGCCACCTAGAGAGTTCCATAGTTCAGTTATGTACCGAATAGGGTTCCTACATCCTGATTTATTTATAGAAAAATAAAATTCCCCCTTTTGCCTACCCTTCCCATTCTGAAATTAGGTTTACCAATCATGCTGATGTCATCAATATTGCCCTTGGCAAGTTTAACAAGATGTCTGAATTGGCGAAACGTTGACTGGTAAGTTGTTTATTGCTACTTGAGAGACTCAAGGCTCTGTGTTTGGAATCTTCCAATTACATCCAAACCATTAATTTTGTTTCTTTCATATTAACACAACAATAATTGTTGTTTATATTAATATCGATTATTTATTTAATCTCATAGTTAATTATAATCAGTATATAATTATGTAGTTAATACATAATTTACACCATTTATTCAGTTTATGTTTATTTATATTTGGAAAAGAGACTTCCTTGCACCTAACAAGTAGTCTGGAGCTTCGTTGGGAGTTCCCACGCCAAACCTGCAGTTAAAACTTATAATCGTTCTTTATTGGCTTTGCATTCGCTTCATCTTATTTCTCAGCTCATGGGAAAGTATTCCGCTGCCCTCACCTCAGTTATGGGAACGTGTAATTCAGGTAGCATTGTCTCACTTCATTTATACTCATTAACTATTCCATCTTTTAATTCCTGATGTTTCTTGCACTGGATTTTTTTCAATCGAAACATAATTACCGGAATTATTTAATTTTGTGTAATTAGCTACAGAGATCGGATTGCAGGAAAATTTTAATCTGAATTTGAAATTTGAATGAAGTCACAATAAATATATGTTTAATGTCCTTGCACTTAATCGTACGGACTGCCTTTCTGCATCCGTTCTGTAATTGATCCTCATGTTGTAAAATTGATATGTTAGATTTACACGTATTTAAAGATTCATAGAAAATGATGATCTTGTGAAATTCATGTATAAAGTTATGACCGGACGTAAATTAATGAAAACAATTGTTTATAGAATAGAATAGAAAGAGAATTTTATTCTGGGACGAAGTCCCCTAAGAATATTTTTGTTCTACAAACAAAAAATAACAATTCTGGTTTACATATTGAAATAAAAAAATAAGAGTCATAAATAATATAAAAATAATAAAAAAAAAAAAGAATTCTTGTCAAGCAATATAAACGACGAGTACTAATAAAAAAGAGAAAAGAAAATTACATTCACCCGTTCGACAAAACTATATGATTAAAATAATTATTTAAATCTGCTATTGAGAAAAAAATATGTATATATGCCTAAATTTACATTGTGATATGATACAGAAAAAAAAAAAAAAAGATAAGCATATAGAAAAAATAAATAAAGAGAATCAACATCTAAAAAATATTTATATAAAATTAACTACCTACAGAAAGAGTATATTTGAACTTCTTAACAAACAAGTTATAAATGTCATTGTAGAGAAAATAATTCATAAATAAAAAGAAAAGAATCCTTGAGATTTACAAATCAAACAACGAACTGAATGAACAATGAAATGAATTTTACATAAAACGTACGTTGTGAAAACTGATGGTTAGCCAGCGTCCGACTAGGTTGTGAGCAGAAATTGGAAAAGGAGGGTTCTAAAATTGACTAAGGAAGGGGCATGTCGGATTTTAGGAGGGAGAGAATTCCAAAAAGTAGCGGAACGAGCAATAAAGGAATATCGGAACGATCTGTGGAAAGGTGTAGAAGGCAGGGTCAGAAGGCAGAGATCTTGTGGACTGGGAGTGGATAGAGGACTTGAATTGGAGGAGATTGTAGACATAAGAAGGGAAATACAAAATTTATTATTAACTTTTCAACAAAATAGATTTTAACGGCCATAAATATAATTTTTAAGGTAATGTGAGGTAAGTGCGAAATCGTCAGGTTTAGTACAAATCCTGAACTTGTAAGAGCTGCTCTTTTATGGAGAATGAATTCACTGATGTGCCACAAATCAGTCACAAGAGTTTGCCAAGGTGAAGTATAACAAGTTGTAAAGATATCAGTTTGCACATGTTCGGATCTATCAACTTATGGCGTACAGCTGTATCGGTGTTTAACCACTACTAGACCTGTTTTTTTTTTATTTTGTTTTTCAACTATTACGGTAAGTGGAACCTTTAGAAGCTGTTCTTCAAAACACTTTGTGGTTTACATTGCTCCTTGACATTTTTCTAGTTTTTAAACGTTAGTTTCTAGTTCCCAGTTGCTCTGGTAAAATATTAGGGGTATAGGCAGATCTCACTTGTAGGACAAGTCTTTGTGGTGCACTAACACTTACCTCTGCGAACATGTTTTGCCAGAGCAACTGTGGACTAGCCCATTGGATTTTGTTTTTAGTTAATTTATTTAATTATGTTCCATACCCCATTTTCATGAATCACTGAAGGTTGCTAAATGAGAATCCCAGACAAGTTTTAACTTTTTTTCGAAGATTTCATCAGAATATTAATCCCTCGGAAACGAACTATTTTGCACTTGCCTCACAACCGCTACTGCTTGAATAATGAGTCTTCCAGATATCTCGTAGTCACTTATCACTTAAGGCTGGGCCAAGAGCGTTCTATTAAATTGAATTATCAATCTCATAAAAATGAACGGGATTAAAATGTGGGCCTGAACATTTGAACATAATCGTCTAAGAAACTTTTTTTAAAACAGAGGAAAAATCTTGCTTCAAAAATTAATATGTTTCCGTCGTTAAAAGTCGAAATTTGTAAAATCTAGTGCGCACCTACCCACCATTATCTTACGCAAATGAAAATAACCAGCTTCCGGATTAGTCATATTATTTTCCCTTATTTCATTACTTTTATTATTATTATAATTTTTGATTTTCGTTAGATATTCTAACCAAGGAGACGACAGTTGGTACTGCGGCCAGGAACCTAGAAATAAAACTCTTGAATTTCTTTATTTTTAGTTATTGTATACTTTACATATTCTCTGTTATATCCATATCACCGAAAGTATTGCCGTTTCTACCACTAACCATTTATGCAACTAGCGTTTTATTTAATCGTGTCCGCATCTTCTCTAAAACCAAAACATCGCCATATTTATTTAAGCACCATTATATTTTACAACATTATTTTAAACCTCTTTTGGTACGAATTATCTACTTAATGACGTGTCCCAGTGTAGACTTTTAGTCATAGGAACCCAGTTAAATGATTTTTGATTCGAGCTTACTGCTGTTTTTAGGTAAGATATATTTCAAATACCAAGTTGTACGGGGATATCATACCTTGGTATTAGTAACTATTTACGACCCCCTTCGGCCGATTGCCATAGAACAATAACCTTACTTCTTTTCTTTTGGTTTTACATATCATCACTTTTAAGTTATAATTGAATTTGTTATTACTGAATGTCAATGGTGTACATATATATATATATATATATATATATATATATATATATATATATATATATATATATATATATATATCTAAAATTGGTAATCATCCAAGATAATATTTAATCTGAAAAGAATATAT
The DNA here is from genome assembly GCA_948150685.1 of Rhaphigaster nebulosa. Classification (NCBI taxonomy): domain Eukaryota; kingdom Metazoa; phylum Arthropoda; class Insecta; order Hemiptera; family Pentatomidae; genus Rhaphigaster; species Rhaphigaster nebulosa. Next base: position 15,100,973 of record OX411312.1, on the reverse strand, counting down.
TTAATGTCAAAAGAAATACATGAATAAGTAAAGGTATAGTACCACAAAAAACTCAAGGTAATATTACCTGAAAAGAATAAATAAAATTACAACGTTTGTTCACCACATACATATCACAATATGAATAAGTTTATTAATAATTAATATAAAATTTATATTTATATTAATAATATTTATTAATATAAAAAATATAAATTAATAAGTATATTATTATTTCTTATCTAAGCTCTAAAGTTTGGTGGCAGTATCGTCTATTATTATTATCGCTCATCTGTTCAGTGATTTAAAATATTTCCAATTTTTCATGATCAAATTGTTTAAAATTAAAATTGATTGACTAGATGGCTACCAACCGGTCGGAGCCCCTTGCGACTTTATTGTCTGTAACCGAATCGTTTTTCTTGGCAGTGGTCGCACATGGTTTGTGGGGAGATGTGATCTTTAGACCGAGCCCTTTCTGGCTGAGGGGCCCTCTTTAATAAGGGCATAAACTGTTGTTAATGTCAGGGCCTCGTGTCCTTCACCTGCGGTCCTATCGAACAGGCCCACTATAAATATTACGTTTATTATATATTCCGAGGAAATTGAAACAGAGTAAACACGTAATAATTATTATTCCGATTTATTTGGTATGGTCTTAGCTAATTAAAAATGAATTTCTTTATGAACATCAATTCACCAGAATTTCATGAGCTATAAAAAATATGGTAGATAGATAGATAAACTTGTTTTTATTTACATATTTCTCTTCTTTTTTTATGTGCATTATATACAAAGCCTACAATACTGTTCCAAAAACAAAATTGACACTTCATATTATGTACCATTAGCATAAAGCAAAATGTTCAGGCCCGTTCTAAGCTATTCGGCTCCCGTGAGTAAAAATAATCCATAATACTAAAATAATCCATAATATAATAATAAATAATCCATAATAAAAAATAAATAATCTAATAATAATAATATTAAAATATTGAAATTGGAACGTGGTCCTCAGATGGCCTATTCCCAGCAAAAAATTTTTTATTTATAATATAATATAATTTATGATAATATAATCATATTTATATTATAACAATATAATAATATTTAATAATAATATTTATATTTATAATATTTATATTTATAATAATATTTAATAATAATATTTATATTATGATAATATAATTTATAATAATATAAAATAATCCATAATTCTAAAAATAATCCATCCCTTTTCGTAAGATATACATACTTATAATATTTTCTATTTCATTTAGAACAGGTTATTTGCTTATGCCTGTCATAAAAAGGTATTGAATACAAATAACTAATTAGAAGGAGACAAAAAATCACCTTAATGTTTATAATGGCCAAATTGGGCGAATGTTTTAAGGATAAAATGAAAATTGGATAAAACATTACTCAGAATACAAACATAATGTTGGTGGGTATGAAAATCATATTTGTTCGTACATTTCGGGTGGGGCTTATATCCCCCTGAATATATCCATAATCTAATCCATGCGTACGCCAATGATGCCCATGAACTTATTGGTGTAAAAGAGTTCGGAGAGCGGAAGTAATTCAGTTGTCGGTTGTTGTAAAACTGTATTTGTATAGTTTTGTTATTTACGTACCAATAATTAAATTCTATTATTAGTCTTAATATTTTCGATTCGAAATATAGTAGTTTATGTCAGAGTTTTTATTGGACTGTTTTCTGTGATGTTTCTGTACTTAAGAGGTTTATGTACATATTTATTTTCTGCCTAAGTTTTGATTTCATAGATTTAAGCTTCAGACGTTCGCTTAGAGTCTTCGTTTCATTTTGACAGGTAGGCTTCAATATATCTTTCTGTCGAAGGTAAGTCCAATGTATATTGCCCATCTGAGGAATTCGGCTATTGTCTTAATAAACTTAGAGGACAGTTTTAAATTAGTTTTTAAAAGCAAGATTATCCTTGAAGAAAAGAGCAAAATGATGACTAAATTATTCTATATAGGAAAAAAGGATGACGTAAAAAAAAAATTAATGACGTTACCTTTTAGGTAAAAAAACTTCAAGTGTGTTGTCAAACGCTCTTATGAGACAGTCACTTGAAATTTCCGATTAGTATGCGTTGTTGAAAACATATCTTTGAATTGTGTGATAACAACGTTTAGTTGTTAAAACGATTCAAGTATAATATAAAGTCATGTGGAGGTCATTGATGTGTGAAATAAATGATATAGTATTAATAAGACTTAAGTAAGCATGATTCTTGCGTCAGACCGGTTTAAAGTATATAATATACAGTATATAGTATATATAGTATATAATAGTATAATAGTTTAAAGTACCGCTTAATAGTATGGAATATGGAGGAAGATAAATTGATAGTATGATAAGAAATACTACCTCAGTATAGTGAGGAATATTTTTCTTTTTTTTTCATGTTGTTTTTATTTCTTTGTATTTCTTTGCATCTAGAGACGCCGTCATAGAGGGGAAGGAAGGAATAAGTTGGGCTCGTTAACAGCCATCAAACTTGAATAGCCTATTCGGGTTAAGTAATGGAGAAGTGACGAGACGGTGTAGAGTGGGGAGGGATATGTAGAGGTGAACGGTCAAACCGTCTGACCCCAACAATCGACATTAGGCCGCGACACTCGCGAATAGGAACTGTGGAAACGCACCACCCTTATTTTCTTATATTATCAACACCATTCAATAAAATGAGCCATTTTTCTTTTATTCTTCCTTTATACTTGCACGATATATAACCCTTAAGCTTAATGTTAGTAGCCATACCACAGTTTATGAAAAAGATACAAAAATAAAATAAAAGATACTGTGCGCGTTGGAGTTCGGCTGTTGTGCGTATGCGAGGCTACAGAGAGAAAGAGCACTGCCGATCTCACAGTGCCGACCCTTGCTTGCTGGAGGAAAGTGATGCTCCTTTTTTTTATACCGGTTGTGTTGTGCTTGAAAAACCGTGCACCATATTCTTGTATGTGATTAAGTATAGAATCAGTTCGTTATTCTATTTCTAACTATTCTATTTGATTCATTATTTTTTCTTTCGGTTTTTATTTAACATAAAACTTTACCCATAGCCTTAATTATTTTCGAGCAAATTTAATCAAGAATAATAGATTTCATTTTTAAATAAATTTATCAAGTTTTAAGTGTAATCATTAATGTTTTAATATGATAAATATTTGATTTCGTTCTATTGGATTTTAATATGATACTGATTAAATTATCGTTTTATACACGTTTGTTTCCTTTTGCTCAATTTAAAAAAAACAAACATTTTCTGGAGCAACATCCCTACTAGTTTTATTTAGGAGCACTTAACTCCTTTTGAAAAGAAGTGAAATAAAAAAAAATATTATGGAACTGAATGAGAGAGTGCGATGGAAATGAAGGAGTTTTAATGCCACCGAACAGTTAGCAAGAAGAATATTTAGTGATAGAGAATTACACAGGAATGAAGAGCGGATCATGAAGGATTTATCATCTACTTCAGTTGTTTCAAAAGGAAAATATAGATTGAAAGATTAGGTATTTCTGAATAAAAATAAGCTTTAAATTGGTAAAATTCAAAGGGAGAGATCGGGTGGAAATATTATATTACAGGGAAGAACCTAAAATAATCTGTCTCTTCAATTAAGATTCTCTGGGAAACCCCAAGACAGATCTGATAAAGCACTTCTAATTTTTAATTTATCATTGTTCACATTAAATCAACTGTACTCAATCTTTTGAGAAAGGATCGCCGAAAATAACGATGTATAACAAAGCAACGTTGGGAAATTCTTGACTTCTAGGATATGGATTGATGGAGGGTGATGCCGAGATTTTTGATTGTTCAACAAAAATATATATTTGGTATTTGATCAATTGTTAGACTAAGTAACTAGAGGGATGGGGATCGGAGAAGCCTGTAACGAGTATTATCAGGAAAGTCGGCAGTCTGTGTTAAAAAAACATTGGTGACTTTGAATAAAAACACATGTCTGTACGAAAAGTATCCTTTGATTTGAAACTAAAAGTTTGCACTCTCTGAATAATCATTTTAGCCGATTTTTTAATTTGGAATAAGTTCGAATGGGTTTTAATAAATAATTGTATACATTTGGTCTCTGACTGACAAAACGCAGACCATGATTCTCGATTTTTTTTTTTTTATCGGCACTCTGATATTATTTTGCATAATTTGCGTCATCCCTATCATTATTATTTATTTCACACTTTCTTGATTACCGCCAGAAATATTCACCTACCCGGATCATAGTCAGGGGTTAGGCTCAAATATTCAACTGAATTTAAAAACAACTTGAATAGTTTCAATTCTCTGCAAGCATTCTCTGCATTTAAGGTAGGTATATGGCTCTGATTTTACAGCACTTTTTTTTTTTTAAATCGATTAACTTTAAATCGATTAATTTTTAAATAGAGTGCCACTTTATATTATCGATTTTACTATTTTCTCGAAAACGGTTCTAACAGTTAACAAAGTCGATGGATGTAAGCTTTAAAAATAACTTTATTAAACAGTTTACAAGTTACATTATATATATATATACATATATATATATATATATATATATATATATATATATATATATATATATAAAATGAGGCTACTGAGTGACAGATAGACTTTAAAGATATTATAATTAGACTTAATACTAAACATAGTGAGAGTGTCTCACATTACCTTATTCTACCTTACATTCTATCTTACATTCTAATACTTATTCTAATACTACATTCTAGATACTGGCTACTACATTGTGATACTGGTATTACTAAGACTGCATTCTAAGACTAATTCTTATTCTAGTCCTACATTCTAAATACTTATTCTAATACTGATTCTTACATTCTAATTAACATTATGATACTGCTACTACTACTGCTATTGCTACTGCTACAGCTACTGCTACAGCTACTGCTACTGTCCCTATCTGTCCTTTTCAGATAGGCTTTTATACATACAATTGGAGGAGGGATGTTTAATGAAATAGAACTTGTTTTAATGCTGACAATCAGGAAGGACAACGGTGACTTCCTGGATTGTAAACATTATTTAACAACAAATATTTCCTGGGTCAATGGCATTTGTTAACTTAACGATTAATGAAACTTGTCTAAATTCTTCTCCTTGAAGCACTTTAACCATTCCTGCATTTAGTACATCACCGAGAAAATGCAGGAAAGAAGTTATTACCGAAATAAAATTTTATTTGCGCATAACTCATTGAAATGCTCAGAAAGGGCTTTAATGCCGAATTTTGTTTATTTGATATAAGAAATGGTAAATATAAACTATGAAAGATTTTTATAATTAACTAAAAGAGGAAAAAGGAGAAATATTTCTCTAGATTGAAAACAAATTACCGGAAGTAAAAGTAATAACATAGATGAGACTGATGGGAAAAACATGGGGTAATTAATTGTTTTAAACGAATATGTTGTATCGTCTATAATTTTTACGTTCACTTGCTTATGGAGAATGGAAAGCTACAATGTAGCTCAGAACATTTTGTAAGGTTACGATGTATTCATTATGTATACCTAACAATTTTCCAATTAATAAAAATACTTTGATTATAATGCTTCGTTTTATTTTAACTTGACAATCCAAAAATATATAGTGCACTGAATTGTCGTACTGCTGGTGTTTAAAAAACTACTTTATTGTATTTTTGTGAGAGAAGACGTAAGGAAGCCGCATGCTGCTGAAAATATTTAAAGTAGGTAGTGTTTATTTTAATTTTTTAAAATTATTTTAAAAAGTGGATTATTATTATAGGGTGGTAAGGAAAAGTTGTGTAATGCGCGCATCGCACCAGATTTTATATCTGCATATATATGTGTGTGTGTGTATACATATATATATATATATATATATATATATATATATATATATATATATATATATATATATTAATATGACGGATGATTGAGAGGGACGTTGAGAACAATTACCAGAGGAGATTGTTAGCGCGGGTGGGTGCGGAGGACGTCGGGAGACAGATTGGTCACAGTATAGAGTTTATTGCTGTTTGCCCAGTCGCGGATGAGGCCGGCTTGCATCCAGCTCAGGTTCAAAGACCCACTCCGGCCTCTTCAGTCCTTTATATATAAAACAATATGTCTCGGCGTGCTGTATGTATTTCTAGTCTGTCTGGGCTCTTATTGGCCAAGGCTGAACTCTATACAGGTTCAGTTGACATCCGCATGATGGTATAGAAGGATCAATCTAATTAGGGATTGATAAATTATTTGCCACTTATATAAATTTGTTTTATTGAAAACTAGTTTCCAATGTTATACATTCATTTTCAGTTCTAAAAACACACAAAAAATTCAAAAATAAGCAATTCAAAATATAGTTTGGTATTATTATACATATTAAATTAGATGTAATATAAATCAATATTATAAAATATTTATGAATAATGAATTCAATTAAGACAATGTATTTGATTTCTTGTCTTAATTAAATTCATAATTCATAAATGCTGTATAATATTGATTTATATTACATCTAATTTAATATGTATAATAATACCAAACTATATTTTGAATTTCTTATTTTTGAATTTTTTGAGTTTTTAGAACTGAGGATGAATGTATAACATTGGAAACTAGTTTTCAATAAAACAAATTTATATAAGTGGCAAATAATTTATCAATCTCTATACAGGGTGTCACAGATAACCTGTCCTCCCCCTTAAAATTCTAGAATGCTTAGAATATCAGATTGAAATTTTGGAAGATACCAATAGGGTAACCCGAAATTAGTTATTGCACCAATAACCTACCGGAGTATTCCTTCAGCAACTCTAACTTTGAAATTTCTTATGGAATGAGGTAATTTTTTTTACGGATTCAGTTAGGAAATGAAATCATAATGAGATTTTTTTTCTAATCCGACAAGCCTCAAAGGAGCTTATCGCAAAAAAAAAAAAACAACCTAAAAACGCTGTTTTCATACAAAGTACAAATTTCTCGGAATGAAAAGATTTTTTCAAAGAAAATTATTCAAGTAAACATTTAAGAAAATTAAAATCACTTTGAAATGAGTTTATTTTCATTCCAAAACTCTAAAAATTAAATAAGAAAACAGTAAAAAGTGACGAATGTAAAAATAAAAATTCGTTTCGTACAAGCTTCTAGTTATTAATAATATCAATACGTTTTATTATCCAATAATTATTACAAATACAAGTAATATTAATAATGATCCAGTATTTTTTTTTCTGTTTTCTTATTTATTATTGCCATTCTGATATTTAGCGTTTGGGAATGAATGTAGACTCATTTAGAGAGAGTTTATTATGAAAGACGTGCTGGGAACCTGTATTGGGTTGCTATGCATACAGCATACTTTCAATCTTATAACATATTTATTAGAACATATAATAAATATATAGTATCATTTCAGCGGGTGGGTTAAAATCGGTTGCAAACGAGGTTAAGAGATACAATGTAGATATCGTGGCAATGCAAGAGATTCGGTGGCCAGGGGAGGGTTCATTAACAGAAGGGAACTATTCTATTTGGTACGGTGGGAGCGGTAATTATTGTTTAGGTACTGGATTTCTAATAAGGAATAGATTGCTCTCCGCATTGAGGGACGTAAAATTTTTTAGTGATAGGATATCTGTGGCCATATTTCAGGGGCGGTGGTTTAAAATCGCGCTGATAAACATACATTCCCCTACCGAAGACAGTGATGATGAAGTTAAATGCGAATTTTATGATAAACTAGAGTGGGTATATGATAAACTACCTCGAAACTGCATGAAAATAATAGTAGGGGACGCAAACGCAAAGGTGGGAAGGGAAGAAGTATACTACCCGACGATCGGTAAAGAAAGTTTGCACGAACATAGCAATGATAATGGGATCCGTCTAATAAACTTTGCTATCTCAAAAAACCTAACAATCAAAAGTACTACGTTTAAACATAGGGATATTCATAAGTATACGTGGACATCGCCGGATTCACAAACACGCAATCAAATTGATCATGTTTTGATACAACAAAGATGGCAAAATAGTATAATTAACGTGAGGTCTTATCGTGGGGCAGAATGTGGGTCAGATCATGAATTAGTAATCGCGAAACTTCGACAAAAACTTAATATAAAAAAAAGGAAAGAAAGCCGTATTTGTTCCGAAAATTTTGATCTAGATAAATTGAAAAACCCTTCAATTAGAAATCAATTCGCGGTAGAAATCAAGAATAGGTTTGAAGCCTTGGAATCTTTAGATGAGGATCGCGAAGATGTAGACAAGCTATGGATCGGAATTAGGGATAATATTAAAGAGGTAAGTAATCTGTGTCTTGGAAAAAGGGATAATAAAAAGAATAAACCGTGGTTCGATAATGATTGTCTAAACTTGTGCGAAAAAAGAAGAGCCGCGAAACTAAAAGCTTTGAATAATCCAAGCGATAACAATGTTGCTAATTTCCGGGCCTTGATGAATGAAACGTCCAAATTCCTCAAAAATAAAAAACGAGAATATCTTAAAAACAAAATAATAGAGATAGAAACTAATAGAATTGAAAACAACGTAAGAGACATGTACAAGGGTATAAGCAGATCGCGTAAACAGTTTGAACCAGCAATGAATGGAATTAGAGATGAAAATAACAATATCTTGGCCGATCCGGGGGACATTGTGAATAAATTTAAAAAACACTTTGAAAGTATTTTGAATTCGGGAAATAATAATAAATCTCCTCCTTCTGAATATCAGAGTGCTGAACCGTTAATTGAAGAACCGAGTAAGGAGGAAGTCGAAATAGCCATCGGAAAATTAAAATCTCATAAAGCAGTGGGAATCGACAACATTTCCAGTGAAATAATAAAAGCGTGAGGTGAAGCTGGAGTTTCTAAAATACATTTTTTGGTTAAAAAGATCTGGGAAAATGAAAAAATGCCCGAAGAATGGAAATAATCTATACTTATTCCGATTTACAAAAAAGGTCCGAGGACGGAGTGTAATAACTATCGCGGAATATCACTCCTCCCGGTATGTTATAAAATATTCTCGTTGATCCTAACTAGTCGAATCACGGAATATGCCGAGGAAATTATCGGAGACTACCAATGTGGTTTTAGACGGAACCGATCAACTATCGATCAAATATTTTCCTTACGGCAAATATTAGAAAAAAAATTAGAATTCAACGGTGTAGTTCATCAGCTTTTTGTGGATTTCAAAAAGGCTTATGATTCCATTGATCGCCGGAGACTGTATAACATTTTGATTGAGCAGGGAATACCGAAGAAGTTAGTAAATCTAGTAGGGATGTGCATGACCGAAACATTCAATAAAGTTAGAATAGGTAATTATTTTTCGGAGAAATTTGAAGTTCGCTCGGGGTTAAAACAAGGCGATTCCCTTTCACCTGTCCTATTTAATTTAGCATTAGAGTATGTCATTAGAAAGGTAATGCTTACCGAAAGGGGTTTAGATCTGGGTGGTAGAATATCCGTGCTGGGGTTTGCGGATGATTTGGTATTATTAAGTGAGGACGCGGAAACTATAAAACTGAATACAGCAACGTTGATGACAGCTGGGAAAGAGGTTGGCCTCAAAATAAATACGGATAAGACGAAATATATGGTTAGCAATAGAAACAGAGGAGATTTTGAGGATATAGATATAGGAGAAAATAGGTTTGAACACGTTGAGAAATTTAAGTATTTGGGGTCTGTGATTACTAGAAAAAACGAAATTCAAGAGGAAATAAAGGCGCGGTTAAAGGCGGGAAATGCTTGTTATTTTTCGGTGTCAACATTACTTAGGTCGCGCATTTTGTCCAGAAACTTAAAACTTAGAATATACAAAACTATTATCTTGCCTATAGTTCTGTATGGGTGTGAAACGTGGCCGCTAACCTTGAAGGACGAACAACGCCTTAAGGTATTCGAGAATAAGGTACTGCGTAAAATATTTGGTCCGAAAAAGGATGAGTCAACTGGAGAGTTTAGGAGATTACACAACGCGGAATTGCGGAGCATGCACCCTGTTAATATAATCGAAGTGATATCATCGCGGCGGTTGAAATGGGCTTGCAAAGTTGTTGGGCTCAGTAACGAACGAATTCCTAAAAAGTTAATAAACGCTGAGCTGACTGGTAAACGTCCGAGGGGTAGACCGAAACGTAGGTGGGAGGATAGTATTAAGAGTGATCTAATGAATTTGGGTTTGGAAGGTAGTCGGTGGACCGAGATTTGTAGACAGCGATTAGTGGTATCGGCATCGAACCTCCGGGTTCGCTAAGCCTTTTATTATTATTATTATTATTATTATTATAGTATCATTTCAATATATTTATTGTACTTTGTAGAAATATATGCTTTTTTTTTCTTTTCTTTTTTTTAACGATTTTTATTTTTTTCCATATATTTACCCCTTTAGACCACTTTATGGATTATAGTAAAATGACATTTTTTAATAAATACCATTCAAAACCTACCTAAAAATTATATTATTAATTAATATAATTATTTGGGAGCTGGATAGCTTGTGGTAAGGCATAGTGCATAGTGGTAAGGCACTGTGCTCCAATTCTCTCGGTCCCGGTTTCGAGATCAGCAATGAAAGATAATTATTTATTCTGTTAGGATTCGCGAATCGATCCTGCGGGCTCACCCAGCCTCTATAAAGTGGGTAACCCATATTTGGGTAGAAGCAGTACGGTCCTTTCCAAGTACCGTTAAGACCATTCATGGGCTGTAGTGTACTTTTTTTTTTTTTTAATCTAATTATTAAAATTCATCTAAAATATTAAGTGTAACAGTAATAATAAATAAATAAAATTCTAGAGCTGCTTCGCACAGTAGTATGTACAATTAGATTAAAATTAGTAGTTAGTTTATAAGGTCCCATCAGAAAAGAACTATAGCTATTTTAAATAAAATGCTGATTATAGTATCAACCTATAAAATAATGAATTAATGATAAGATGACAATAATATCCATCCTTGCTACATATCGTTTTGCCTGAGGCAGATGCTTCCCTTTCGAGATCAAATATTTGTCCACGGCTTACTCTAGTTCAAACGAAGGGGAGAGAGACAGTGACATCAGATCATGATGGAATCGTCTTTCATTGCATCCACGATTATTATAGAACAGAATAGAATATATTTCATATTCTTATTATTTATACAGATTTTTACACACCTTGTAGCGATTATAATATAATTAGTATTCCTTATATACTTCATATATTTTATTCATCCGTTTATAACAACGTTTCGGGCTTATCTTTGTCCATTTTGAAGTCTACAACAAAATACAGGTAAGATAAAATAAAAGATAAGCCCGAAACGTTAAATGGTTGAATAAAACTTATAAATTATATAAGGAATAATAATTATAATGATAAAATATAATAATTTCAAAACTCTTATATAGGTACTCTTATGTATAACTTGAAAGTGAGATTTTTTAACTCATTTAGAAGAGTTATGAAATTATACTTTAGTTTCAGATATATTCCAACATGATGTAAAACCATAATAAATTATTCAATCATAACCATTATCGAAATTCCAGAACTCAATAATTATCCAGTAGTACTTAAGTAACCAGTAATTATCAACTTTTACATATAGAATTGGTTGGTATGAATAAAAATTTCTTTATCTTTTTTTTCTTTCCCTCCGTTTATTTCAAGTTGATTTCAAATGTAATATATACAATAATGAATACAAATTGCAAAAGTTTTATCTTTTTTAATAAGCATTTTTAAAAATAAATAGGGCGAGTAGAAGGTCCTTCCCAAGGGTTTAATCACTGAGAAAAATACAAAACATAAAATTTATTTCACTTCATTTCAATAAAAAAAGAAAGAAAAAAAAGATAAATATATTGCAGCAAACAATATTAAGTATAGTGACGATACAGATATAAATCATCCGTATTTATTAAGATTATTAACCCTCTCAAATACAATTAAGCTAATAAATGTTGGTTTTTTATATTTATTTTTGTCTTCATTATAACTCTATTATACGTTTATGATAACTTCATTGCCTGGATTCTCTTTTTTCAGCAGATTTGCATTTTATGAAGATATATATTACATCTCTATCATTATTTCCGATAATTTATGGTTAATAATAAAAATATAAACTTCGAATATTTTTTGCCATCGCTGGGGTACTTCAGAAGATATGAGCTCACAGAACGAGGGGTGTTTATTATATGGTTTATAGTTTATTCCATAGTATTAGTATATATATATATATATATATATATATATATATATATATATATATATATATATATATACATACACATAATTAATTTAAAAGTTAAACCTTAATAAAGGTTGTGGAGTGAACTTGCTTCCAAGGGTGAAGCAAGTTTTCATGACGATTTCTCGAAATGTATGTGCATTTTAATTGGATTTTATTTTTCAATTTTAAATAAATTCGAAATAATTGTATCAAATTTGTTAGTAAAAATTTAAAATTAAATTTTTTTTTCGTTCTACCTTTATTCCTTTACAAATTGTTTGTTTTTTTGGTATTCAAATTATCCCACGAATTGCGGCCAAATCCAATTCAGTATTTATAGATTTTTATATAATTATTATTTTTAACAGAAAAGTTGTGTATAATAAATATGTTATGGCAACAATTTTTTTCGCCTAAGACTAATTGGCCTAAATAAAATATTTTTCTTTAATATAAATATAGTAATATAAAACATTTATAATATAATATGTAATATAAAAAAATTGTTAGACCTACTGGCTTCCATACGAAAAAAAAGTGTATTTTTGTTGTAACATATTACAACTTTTCACCTTGAAAAAAAAAATCATCTCAAAATCTCGAATATTTTGTATGCTTTGTAAAATGAAAATGGCTGTCTTTGAAACTGGGAAAAGATCGAGCACTGCACTAATGTAAGTCCACAAAAAAAAAAAAAAAATCATTTCATTATAAAATACTCAAGGAACTTATAAAATACTTGGATCATTTGAAATGGACAGAACCTTAGTTAAAATCATCCCACGAATTTCACCCGAATCCCACACAGTATTTTTGGCATGATGCACTATTTTTAAGATTTTTTTTTAAGCCAAAAAGTTGTAATAAATATGTCAGAACAAAAATACGCAATTTTTTTTGTCTCGAAGCCAGTAGGCCAAACCGATTTTTTTTTCTCATTAATTTAAATATATTTACCAGAGGTCTCGAAATTCCAACGGGATGGTTAGTGGGTTTAATAGTGGTGGCAAATTTTTTTTAGTTCTCAATTTTGCGATTTAGAGTTCAAAAAAGTGCTTTAAAAAAAAAATCAGTCGTTGTCACAGCCACCTAAATTCTGATTAATTCGCCTTTTCCAATGCAAAGCTGTAAATGAAATAGATGTATACAAATTTCTGGTCCTTAGGCTCATATTAGTTTCATATATATAAAATCATGTATAATAACTTAAAATGATTATTTATTTTTTTTGGAGGGGGGGGGGCTTTATTTTTTATATTCACACCTGTCGATGAGACAACCAGTGAATGCGCTCACAAACAGCATGTTATCGTGGCATGAAAGGCATGGGAAAGAGTAGTACCCAGCGGCACCTCTTCCTGTCGTGATTATCGGATATAGTTAGGCTAGGAGATCCCTCATCCAGCTCCTCTTCAGCCTTTTGCGGGTGTTGTCAGGCATGTTGGTTGTCGCCATGTCTTGTATGAGTGTGATAGGGTGTCCTTTTTTTTTCTTTTCTTTTTTTTTTTTTTATTATTTAATATATATAATGTTAATTGGATTTCTATTTGGCTCTCTTAAAGAGATTTTTTTTCAATCAGTATAAGATCTAAAATGTAATGAATGTTGTTATTTCAATCCTATGAAATGAATTTATTAGAGTTTTGTTTACATTTTTAAAAAAATTTCATTTAATTTTACTGATTTATAAACTCTACCAGACGCTCATCGTCAAAACAATTCTTCATCATGACGAGAGAAAAATCGAAATCGCTCACAATATGGCGGTCAGATTGCTTTTGGAGCGGCACTGCTACAGAAACACTGCTAACTTTGCCATAATAAGTTCAAAGACCATTTTTTTTTTATTTTTAGTAATAATTTCCGAATTGATCTAAAACTGCATCCTTTTATTTAACTTTATAAATACCTGAACCATCGGATTTAAGGCCCTATAATGTAATATAAAAGGTGTATTTTTAGACCCACTTGATAACAGTACAAAAAAGTATTTTTAAAAAAATTGGAGTTATGGCCTTTTAACTTATCAGAGCAGAACTGCCGAGCTGATCCAACAAAATACGGCCCATGCCAGCTGCCAGCAGTCTCTTCCAGCCGCTATGGTTGGCAGTTACAGCGAAAAGGTTCATATTATGCTTGTGATTATTGTTTTATGATTATTAAATAGTAAATAGATTTTTTTTATGAACATATATAACATTTATATCTGTCGTTGTCGTAGTCACCTTCTGAATATTGAAAACTTCTGTTCCGTTGGTTCATATTAGTATCACATACTTAAAATCAGTTATGTAGTAAATGATTTTTTTTCTATTTATACAAATAATAGAAAAAAAATTATAAATCACACATAAAAGAATCTGGTGTGGTGTAATAATTAACTATAATAATTATCTTTTTAATGTAATTTTAAAGACTTCACATAAGCAATACTTGAAATAAACTCAGCAGCATTCACATATTGATATCTTCTCCCACTTAAGTACAATAAAACAGTTTTTTAAACCATTTTAGTACAACAATTCTGTACACTATATATACAGTATTTAAGTTTGTCAAGTTGAAAATATATTCTAAAAGTATCGAAGTAAACATTTTGTTTCCATTAAATAATATAAAAATAGAAATTATTAAATAATATTTTGTATTCTTAAATTACATTATTACATTATTATTATTATTGTTGACGATAGATTGGCGGATTGGTGGGAGAAGGTTCTGTCATAACCGTCTCCCTTCGGATGCTCTCCGTTATCCATCTAGTGTCTTGTACTCTTCATAAGATACGCTGTATTTTTTCTGATACTGGTCCGACTTTGATGATTCTTGTTTTGTTTTTTAGATAATTTAATAGCCTTTCATATCATTCTATAAATAATTTCATAAATTGCATGCTTTTTAAGTTAAGCGCAAATAAAATATTCTTTTCATCATAGCTTTTTTCTCTGCATTTCCTCGGTGATATATCACACAAAATGAAAACTTATAGGCCTTTATGAAGAATAATTTAGGCAAGTTTCATCAAAATCGTTAGATCCATTTTCGAGAAAATTTTAAAAAGTGTAAAATCGATTATATAAAGTGGCACTTCCGGTTGGTCCATTTTGACGAAAATGGACAGCAGTAGCATCGCATCTACTTTAAATACGTAATTTCACTATCGTACGGCTTTTCGTTTTTGATCTAGGTTGTTCACATACGCACAGACCATTTTGCGAGACTTGGTTATTGGGAACACAGGGGACCTTAAAGCGTGTATTTCTGTTGAAAACTAGAATAACGAAAATTTTCATGATCGCAATACTTTTCCTCATTATATACTTCGTATATCGGTAAGGAAAAGTAAAAATATGTTCATAAATTGTGCCAAATTATTACAGTAAGATAGGCAAAAACTGTATATCATAAGCAATGATAATAATTAATATATATATATATATATATATATATATATATATATATATATATATATATATATATATATATATATATAATATAATAATAACAATAATACTTTATTGATTTAAAAAAATTACAGTTACAAGTAGAAAAAAAATGAACAAGTATTTTACAGCAATGGAAATTTTATATATATATATATATATATATATATATATATATATATATATACACTTATATATTTTATATATATATATATATATATATATATATATATATATATATATATATAAGAAGACTAGCCGCGGTAGATATAGGCTCCAGGTTTGGTTTATGTAAGTTCATTTGCTGAGACCTTGCGGGAGTGTGGTGACCCCAGCGGTGAGGTGTAGTCGCCTCTATAGCTAACTACGCACAACCTACCCTACTCTCTTCCAGTGTCTCCTCTTCTTGAGTGGGGATAACTGGCGTGTTCTGTCGTCCTTAACACACGCGATACCTAATCATTGCATATAAGCGATATCTACTCGTTACATACGCAAGGACAATATCGAGGCGATGAAACTGCCATATTTAGCGTTTGATAATTTGAGGTTATTTAGCAGTTTAACACTATGAACCTGTTAGATTTTATTATATAATAACAATGATTAAAAATGTTGAAATAGGTAAATAAACGACTTTTCAGCATCCAACTGACTTGTAGGAAGGAACTACTATTAACAATAACATATTATAAAAAATAAAAACAAGATAAAATCTAAGCCTAAATTTTTATAGACATTGGCTTTACTAAAATAGAGTTTTTAATGTAAAAATAATAATTAAAATGAAGACATGTAAGTACTCTAATAGTCAAGTTTATTGTCTTTAAAATGTTTTTTTATTGAAAAAAAATACACTCAAATGCAATAGGTAATAGAGCTGTAAGAATACATTCAAAGTGTATATGCAGGATAAAGAAATAAATTAGAACTGACAATAATTAAAAATAAATAAATTATTAAAAAAAATTTATGTTAAAATAAAATAAAAAATAAACAAAAAATATTAAAAGATAATATAAATACATCACAAATAAAATAAATTAAACAATAGCGATTCAAGTAAGCAACCAAGATAAAGAAAATTTAAGTAAAGTAAAAATTAAATACATTTATCACATTCAGACCTAAAAAGTTCATTGAGAATTACAGTGGAATGCGTAGGGAGGAGGGATCAGGGGGATATATCCTCCTCCCCCCGAAATATAAGAAAAAATATAATTTTCATACTCATCAACATAATATTAGTATTTTGAGTAATATTTTTGGTAGTTTTAACAATAGTTTCTAATCCAATTTTCATGATTAACTTAGGCCAAATTTGGCGATAATAGATATTTAGGTAATTATTTATCTTCTTTTTACCAAATCACCCACCGAAAAACATTTCTGCGTACGCCTCTGAAAAATTAAGTTCAGTTATATTAAGTATAAATATACATGTATATATACTATAACTATTTATTATACATTTATATTATAATATTCTGGACATTTAAATAGATTTGCCTTGGAAAACCTTCGGGCAATGTAGGACTTTTTCATATACATTCCATACATATTGTTCATTTATGTATGTGAAAGTGAGAGATTTTAAATAAACGAAGGATAAGAAAAAAAAAAATAAAACACAAACAAATAGTTGTAAAAAGTGTAGTTCGTTAAGATAATTTTTTTTTCAAATTTTAATGTGCAATCTGTCAACAGTTTTTTGACAATCAGCAAAAAGTTTACAATATTTTATCTTCCCAATATAAAATTTGTTACCTTTATCTTCCACTTTTTCCTCCCTATTTCTCAAAATATAAGATTATTATCCTATTGCTCATATTTGTAGAAGAAGGATCTAATTTGTTGTTCTAGTTCTAAATTACGAATATGAAAAATTGGACAATAATCTTAAATTTTGACAAATAGGGATGAAAAAGTTTTGCGAATTCTCTTTCTCGTTGTTTTATGTAGACGTGGATAGTTAAAGGTCTTAATTGTACATATAATGTTTTTTTAATTATTGATTACAGATGTATATTTAATTTTTGATTGGTTCATTTTGTGGTTATAAATATTTTATAGTTGATGTGCAATATTTTTTTGGAAAAGCCCGAAACGTCGTAAAAAAATTGTTGAATAAAGTGATGAAGTATATAAAGGATAATTTCCTTAAATTTAATAATTTTAAAATTCTTATTTGCCCTAATGAAAACATTCTAGTAATATTTTGTACCCATTTGGAAGAATTCAGCCTATTTTCAGCCAATTTATAATTTCTCCGTCTGTATTTTTTTTCTTTTTGGCACTGTCTCCTCTAGAGAGTGCTACTAAAAATGCATATACTAAAAAAAATTGTAGTATATGTTTGTTGATTTAAGTTGAATGCTTTTATATATATATATAAAATAAATGCAGACTGTTGCGATTTCACCAATTTTATTTATTTCCATCCAAATTTTTGGCCCACAAGCCATCCTCAGGCATCTCTGTAAACACAATAACACATCTAAAAAAACACAAAAATTGTGTTTAAGAACACAATAACAAAATTGAGGTTGGATCAAATTTCATTACAGTTTAAAATACAAAAATGTTATTAAGTTAATATCATTAAAACACTTACAAATTTAATAATAAAATATGAATAAGGGAGCCATCTCAGTCATCACAGCCATCATAGGTGAAACTCCAAAGAAGAAGGCAAGGCAATGCTACAGCCAATTATGACAACTGAATAATTTACTAAGCAATCATTAATCATTATACAACAATTTATCTACATACATTGAAACCCCCAAATACAATCTATTAATTTATAAATCTAATATTCATATTAATTTAAATAAATTAAAATTTCAATTTAGTAATTATATTAGCATATGCGCTATCCAAACCATTAGTATCAGATTTATGTAGGAGTAGGAGATTTAAAATTGCACACTCTATTCAAATTTAGTGTTATGTATAGGGAAAACTAAACAAAATTTGAAAAATAAAATTGGCCAACATAGAAGTATTTTTTTTGTAATTCGTTATTATATTATAATATTCTTGTGCAATATATACAAGATATAAATGACTTATTCCACTTAAAAAAAAAAAATGTTTTCGGTAAAATTTTATAGCTAAAATCATCAAGAAATCGTGCTTGATTGGAAGTATGATTATAAATATAATAAGAGTATCCTTTCTTGAAGTAACATCAACTTATTTTTTTTGAAAAGTGGGCATATGCCTACTATTAAAAATAAAAAGGCTAATAAATGACTCCTATATTAAATATATTATATGATATATAACATATTAATATATAGATATATTATATCTATTCCTACTCCTGATTAATACAAAGTGCTGGATTTTAAATGGTTTACGTTTCATTGAGACTACTGGGTATTATATTTTTAATGTTTTATTTTATTTTACCTTATTGTTATAATATGATTATTATTATTATTATTATTTATATGACGCAGACGCGGATGATGTCACGGACGGTTAAGCCCTAAGGTAACCTGCCTATCTTAGCTGTGTTGCTGCACTGTCAGCCAGTTACGCCTTGATTGACCTTCGCTCAGGTAAGCCCCTCACATTTATATTTACGATAGCTACTAGATGTCTGTATAGGGATGGCAAATATACACCGATGTTTTAATTAAAACCATCGATTTTTTCTTATCGATATTGTCAGACCATCTTAGGATATGGAAAAAAAAAAAATCATGATTTTCAACTTTTAAAATTTGAATATGCTATAGTGTTGGTAAATAATTATAAAATCATCTACTTATTTTTATTTCACCGCCTTTCCAAAAAAAAAAAAAAAATTAAGGAGTTTTCCTTTATTCAAGGATTATAAGATACCTTTATTAAAAATTCTCTTAAAACAATTTTTTTTTTAAATTTAACTTTATTTCAATAAACTATTTACAAAACCGAACAAATTTTTATTATTATATTTATTTACATAATTTGGCAATAATTAATTTGTTTCCCGCAAATTATTTTTGCGATAAGCAAATTTGATCTCATCCGGTCTATAGCGGTCAACTTAAGAAGTCTCTAAGCCACGGCCTTGAAAGTCGTCGGGGTGGGCTATATGAATTCGTGTTGGATCCAAGTGTTTGAGCTAAGGTGTTCATGTTGCAAGTCAGTCTGTTGTGGAAATTTTTGTAATATTCTTTAGTAGAATCTGAAACTGTTAAGATGGTCAAGTTCTTGTGTAACAAGCCATTTGTCACATAGAATGGCTACTATTTTTCACAATGTTTTTGACTGGAACGACTGAATTCTTTGGATGCATAAGTTTTGGCAGAGCCTCATAGCTCTATCCCGTATAACCATAAAGGTTTAATTAGTACTTTGTAGATTGTAAGTCTGTTAGTTAAGGATAATTTGGTGCGTTTGTCAAATAACCTGGACAATTTTGTCCAAATCGTTTGTTCAGCTGTTTTCTTTTCTGTCTGATATGGGTCTTCCATGTCCGTCCCTTAATTGGCACATTGTTAAAATACCTCTGAGGGCATGAACCAAACAAAGAAAACCATTTTATTATTAAAATAAGATATTTCGAAATTTGGCCTCCAACTCCTATAACAGGCAATAGCAAACCAGACCAAAAAAAAAAAAAAAAAATTCAAAACCAATCAAATCATAAATATCAGAAATAGAAACAAGTTCAGACTGGCTTTTATTCTGATGATCTATCAAATTTGGTTTGGTTTTGTAAGATATTTGATAGAAATAATGTTTTATTAAATTAAAAATAAAAATTCCTCCATTTGTTTTCAGAGAATTTTTAATAAAATGTATGATATATATGAAAATTTGTCGTATTTTTCAAAAATATGATGGCTGGATGAATCTAAAATAAGTTGGTTTCTTAATTTTTAAAAATCAATTATAAAAAGTGCCCAAATTAATTTAAAATTAATTAAATTTATATATTAAATAAAATATAGACATTGATGTTTTAATGACGATACATCGGTAATATCAATGCTTGCCTTTCGATGTTTTGAAACATAAATGTATCGATTTATCATTTATGACAGCAGTTTGCGTTCAGATATTTTTTATTTAGTTAAATGATCTTTAAAATTTAATTGAATACTTTTTATTTTAAGCACAAATAATATAGAACTTACGCCTCACAGATTTATGGTTCAGCATAAAACACTCACTTACAAAAGCTGCAATCTTTTCAATCTAAAATTTTAAAACTGATAACAGAAGCTCCTTGGCACGTAAACAACAAAACTCTGCATACCAACTTAAAACAACCAACTGTCGACCAACACATACATACTCTTTATTTCCGTTTCCATAGTAACCTTCACGGACATCACAACAGACTGATAGACGAAATTGCTACGGCTGACATGACCATTAGAAGAAGGGTGAAAAGGAGCTGGATGAGAGATCTTATTTCTTGAACTAATGGGTACTGTCCTTCCTCATGCCTATCATGCCACGCATATCTATTATATTCATAACATTTGCTTATTGTCCCTCTTTTGTTATACAGGTGCGAATATATAGAAAGAAAAAAAAAGAAGTAAAAATAAATAATTTATTAGTTATAGGAAAACTAAGTATGCTTTGAAAACCATTAAAAAAACGTTTTTAAGGGAAGTTATAACAAAAAGCCTCCTGATAAACTATGTATTTATGTGTGTTCCCTGGAGAATTGAAAAAAAAAACTATCGGATCCTCTTAACCTCAAGCATTCCACCCCTCCCCCCCCCCTCCTTCCCCTGAGTTCTACATGAAACATAAAGCAAAAATAAAATTGCTGAATTTGAATTCTACAAAGTGTTAAGCAGCAAAGTCTCATATCTATCGTAGCTGGCCTGGTCTCTCTGATGTACTCTAGTTCATTGAATGACCTGCTGCGGTAAGCTTAAGAAGGTTGTAATTTAACTATGAATCCTCAATCAGTATTGGACTATTGATCTTATTTTCGGATAAATAAAACACAATTTTAATACCTTCGTCATTTCGTCTCAAGATTGCAGATAACTGTTTAATGTTACTAAAACCACATTCACTGCTCTAAATAAAAAAAATATGAAGTTTGGTCTTAATTGGTATCACCGTTTTTCTATGCATAGCGGACAAACATCTAGGTTTGTGATCCTACACCATTATTTTAAGATGGCGGATGGTAGGCTGATTTTGCTTAATACCTTTGTAGGACTCTGTATAATAAAAGAAAAAATGTGTCATCGATCTCCTAAAGAACTAAACCGATTTTGGGAAAATGTTTAGAGCATTATGATTAAAATGTACTCCATTTATGCTTAAAATGACATTAGATAACTTTATTTTATTTTAGTGTGTTAGCTGTCTACATGTTTAGTCGAATCCCATAATACTCAAGAAATATATAAGCATCTCCGAACCGTGGGACTGTTTCTTGGGTTCAAGATTTGGCAAGAAAGTACGGTTTCATTTACAACGGTTTTACAAGGTGATGTGTGCAATCGCCACGTGTTCCCTCAACCCAATGAAGGGCCAGATACTCACTATAAAGAGGCTAAGTAATTTTATGTAGGTAAATTTTATGCCACAGCTAGATTCGAACCAGGCCCAGGAGTTATGAATCCGGTCCCTTCCATCCACTCTTCTTCTCCGGACCCTTACTTTAATTGGAAAGAAACTAGTAAATCTTAAATATAATTTTTAAATTATTATTATTTAATAATAATTTTTGTAGGAAAAAAATGGTTCTAAAATACTTTATGAACCTATCCAGTTTTTCCTCAATTTCTCTTCTTTTCTCTTTGCTAAGACACCAGAAGTTTTTGCTTAAATTCTCCAAGAACTTCAGCTTGATGGAACGATGGAATGGGCTTTAAGGAGCTTTGTGTTTTTTACCTCACAGCTCATCTTGAAGAAATGCAGCAATTTTAAGTTGAAATCCAGCTAAAGTAAGGTGAGCAAAGTTCTTTATCCTGGTTAACCACCATAGCAACCAACGATTTTTGTCTAATTTTTTTTGTGTATTCGTTTATTTTCTTTTTCAAAATGATAACGTAGGCGTTAAGTGCTTCTTCGATTGCTCACTTCTTATCGTGTTCTCTGATCATGTTTAATCTAAATTTTATTTTTTAATTTGTTTTCTTTTTTAGCAGCTCTATTAGAATTTTCAAAAATAGCTATATTAGAACATCAGAAAATATTTTTAAATTCCGAATTTGAAAATTTTTTCCCACACATCTTTTAATACTAATTGGAATAGAATCGGGTGGAGAAAGGATGAGAGAATTTTCAAAATAGATTGAAAAGTGGAAAAATATGCGTTAAACCTAAACTGGAGACAAATAATTATTTTGTGATTTTTGTATATTTATATAAAAGAAAAATTAGAAATATATGAAATTAAATATTTCTTTTTAGAACTTTATTTATTAATACAGTGATTAAGTATTTAAAACATGCAGGGCCGTATTTATGAGGAGGTCTAACTGGCTAAGGTCTAGAGGGCTCACGATAAAAAAATATATTTCTTTAAATATCTAATAAAATGTTTATAATGAGGCAAGAAAATTCTTCATTTTCTTAAGTGATAAAATTAAAATTCTCATTATAAAGATTATTTTTTGGAGGGAAAATGATGGACTAACAGCGCCTCTCTCCCACCTTTGTTGTTACTAATCATTGTAACCTACCTTGCTACTCATATCTTCAGTTCTCTAAGTTTTAAATGAGTTTCAATTCTGTGCTGTTTTTTTTCTGTAACCATTAGTGAAAATTAAAAAAAATCTGGTCATGTAAGAAAAGAAACGTACATGCAAATATATGGTAGAGCTAGACCATAGAACTTATTAAAGACAGTCAAATTCTTTAAAGATAAGAGACATTACGTCGCGTATCAAAAACTATAATTCTAGAAACGTTTGAAATAAATATATCACTATATTTCTGATATTTATATGCTGAAGCATGGTCATTTTGCCATTTTCTATAAATCCTCTTCTTTTTTATTTTTGTTTGTATTATTTTATTTTTGTATTTTACCTATGTTTTTGTTATCGTATAGTTCATCATGAAAAGAGTGAAAAATACTTATAAATTTACTTCTTATTAGTCTAGTCAAATCACTGTACTATAGCTGCGTGCGGAATTCTTATGTTTTCGAGATAAATTTAAAGTAAAATATTTTAAAATTAAAGTATGGTTCCATTATTCTTCAAAATCTTCAATCGATTAATATCTTTCTTCTATGATTTTATCAATTTGATAAAATTGATAATTTGGAAAAACGGTTTAATTTAAAATACCAAATAGAATGGTAATTTGTAAATGGTAAATCTTTGAATTGTCTTGAAAATTTCGGACGGTTTAAAAGACTTAGATAGATTTTTTACGAAATATTTTTTTTTTTTTTTTTTTTATAATTTCCTTCTCCCCTTCCAAATTAACCTCGTGCGAGAGTCGGATATATATAAACCTTTATAGATTCCCTGCTGCAGATTAGGTTATTAGGATAATTAGATATCCTTATTACTTCATGAAAAATTAGTAATAAATAGTAAACATTAATGAAACACAAAAGAAGAAAATATGAAAAAATAAATAATGTAAAAAATAGTAATTAAACAAGAAATTAAATCAATGATTGAAAATTGAAAATAAAGGTAATCTTATCTTGATTATTTGTATCTGTATTATTCTACACTAATAATAAATTAAGATTGTTAGCATTTCGGGATCCAATTTCAGAACTGAAACTAATTTAGATACAGGGATCTACATAAATCATGTTAACATTTTGATATTAAAATTTATTAAAAACTTCTAATACCAACTTGTTTTATTGTGTAAAAATTGTTAACCAACTCTTTTGTCCACTCCGAAGTATTTTCACATCTTTTCTCTGAAGAATAATATGAAAATAAAGGTAAAGAAGTATAAAGTCCATGAATAAATAAGATTTAGTGAGTTAAACTTTAAGTGTTGAGTATTTTCGTTGCTGTTCGTTACGTTCTTCGCCTGATTTTTTTTCTTGTCTTCTTTAGTAGGATGTTTTATTACAGATCTATTACGATGGCGAACATCAGCGACTTTCGTAAAGGAAATTTTTTCGAGAGCAGGTCAAGTCACTGAGTCCACCCTGACATTTCTTAATAATTGAAACAGGCACTCTGTTGTATTAGATTGGTAATTGAGGTCCGGGAGCAGCTGCTTTAGCCAACGATTATGTTCGCTCATTACCTTCAATGCCATGTCAGTCTATTTTTTTTTTTTTTTTTTACTCTTCTTCTTATTTCTTATATTGTATTTATATTTATTTCTTATTATTTCGATTATATTTTAAGCTGTACAGTCAGTGAATCTTTTGATTTCATTTATATTAGGCACATAATTATTCCATGAACTATTATTAATGTTAATAATATGTAGCTCCGACGTTTAGTTTTATTTCCCTCATTATCATGATTTATTTTATTACTAAAAATATAATACAATAAATCATTTTTTAGTTTTAAAAAATAACGAACAAATTGAATTTATTTATCTGAATTATAATATATTGAAATTTTCTGTCAACTGACTTTTGCACTAATATTGTTTTTATGTATGTTCATCATTCTCATTATTTTATTCTTATCATCTTATATTTTGTCATATTATTAATATTTAGCAATTAAAATTTAAAGTGGTAACTTGATAAATGCCATCCATTTCTCTATCACATAACTTTAAATTATAAACTAATCCTTATTCATTTTATTAATCCTATTCCTCCTCCCTAGTTTTGTTAATATTAAAAAAAAATCAATGTCTTATTCTTTTAGTAGGTTTTTATTAGTAATCAATTATTATATATTATATTAGTTTTAAATTGTGCAGACAGTGAATGGTGCAATTTGTGTTTTCTACTACTAAGGGGAGTGCACAACGTGTCCTTAGCCGATTTTGATCAAACATTTTTGTGTGATTCCACATTGAAAAAAAGTCAACCCATATCCTATCGTTTTGTCCAATGGGCCTTAGGAGCTGGGAAAAAAATAAAATAAATCATGCTGAAAATGCTTCATTTTATATCTCGTATTTGAACATCGTGAATACCGACATGATTTTTTTTTTCAGCTAAACTTTTGTATTTTAGAGTATATTAAAGGAAAAATATAAATATTAAAAAATAATTGACTTTTGGTCAAATAAATTTAAAATATCTGATTTGGACACCCCATGACTTTCTTGTACGCCTTTTAAACTATAAATCGGTGGCTCAAAAAGACCCTGAATTTGATTACTAGTTTCCGAACATAGCAGTACCTCAAAAACGACACTTGGCTTCGCGACGTCCACCTATTGACACATACTATATATATTAATATGAAAGTTTTAAATACCAAATTTGAGAAGTTTTGGATTATATTTTAATATAATTTTTTATGAAAATCAACCACATTATATAGTAATGCTAAATACAAAATTTGAACTTTCTACGGCTAACCATTTTTGAATTATGCGAGATACGTACGACGAAACTAGTCAAAATGGATTCAGGGATGGTCAAAATGGATATTTCCGTTGAAATCTGAAAACCGATTTTCGCGATTACAATATTTCCTTTACTGCATACAAGGAAGTAAAAAGTATTTAAATTATTAAGAAAATTAGCCTCATAGATTTTTTCATATTAACAGTGATTGAAGATTTGGATCCAGCACAACTAAAAACCTTAATGATACAAAAAAATCATAGAAAACAAAAAATTTTCAGTCCCGAGTTTGCTCAAAATTTTTAAATCCACAAAATTCGTTTGTGTTTGAAGCTCTGTACTCCTCTTCAGTTAACCCGATATCGACGTTCTTGGACTTGTTAAAAAGAGGGGAGGTTCTTCTTGCCATACATATACAAAACTACAGCATTATCTTAGATCGTCTGGGTAAAAAAAGATGATTACCATTTAAAAACAAAGTTGAAAGTTTTTTAGATAAAGTTGGTTCTAAAACATATAGTAATATCGCTATTAAAGCAAATTGCGTAGTTTAAGAACCTTAAGCGATGCTCCAAATTCGGTTTGAATTATTCAAAGGATTCCTGATTTATGAGCGATTATTTAAATGTTTAAAAAACTGTTTACGCTTGGCAAAATTTTTATTTTTAGATTCGCTAGAAAATTTGAATATAAGGTTTTTCAAAGTGCTAAAACCAAATCTGAAGCCAGTTTTGAATAAAAAAAAATTTGTTAATATACATCACTTTGTAAGGAATACTTTTATAATACTGAAAAATTATACTGAATAGAATACTCAAAAATTGAATTATTCCTTTCTAAAAAATCGTTACACTAAAATTTACAATTTCTGGACTACGAATAATGTTTTTACACATAAATACGACCATATATATATCATCATATAAAAAACAATATTTGTGATCAAGAAATAGTAAATATTATACTTTTATAACACTGCTATAAATATTATAGCATAAATAAATATAAATATCATATGCACTCCGCTTGTGAGTCGTGTATGTTGGTGTATGTGTTTGTTTAACGCCCCATCTTAAAATGTAATTAAGTAAAAATACTTAAGATAGATGTTGTACTAATTAATTGACCTTTTTAAACAAAAAAACTATAGCTTTGTATATGGATATAAAATCCTTATGACCTGTAACAAGCTGTTTGGTAGCCAAAAAAAAAATCGAGATATGGGCGGACATACAAAGTTAAACATGTTAGTAATGGGTGTTATGCGACCATCGTTCCAGATTTTTTTTCCAGGCTAGGCTGGTTTGACCGCTCTCTGGAGGGATCCGGAGCACAAAAAAGCTGAGGACGAGTGCATTTTATTATGAAAAGGCCCGTCCAATTACTGCCATCTAAAAAATTAAGGACCGCCGCACGATATTATAGAATTAAAACCTTTTTACGGTGCTTATATTATTTTTGGTTCAATTGGTTGGTGCTTATATGGTTTTATGGTTGAATTTAACCTGTTTCGAGATGTGAGATAATATATAATTTTACTATTTACATCTGCAAACAAACGCAACGGTATTTTTTTTTAATTATTTTTCTTTTTCTTTAGAGTTTGTCTCTAGAAGGGCTTGCTTTCACATGACTTACAATATCGTCTCGGTATGATTTAGTTCTGATGAAAGGTTCACTCAGCCAATGTTTACTAAGAGATATATCGAGTAGCCTAATCAAAGAATTAATATTAAAATTAAATAGAGCAATTTATAACCGATTACTTTACATTTTTGGTTTATTATTTTCAATAATAAACCAACCTGTAATAATGAACCTTAATAACCTAACAAAAAAAAATAAAATAAAAAAAATAGTCCATCTCAAAATTTGAAATTGTTACGTATAAAGATAAATATAATGTCATAATCGAATTAAAAAAACAACTGCCCTGTCTGAGGCTTTTATCCGAGACTAAAGTACCATTTTTTTTATTTTTTTTTTTTATTAATTTGGTACCATAGTGACAGGTTATCCCAGGATGATCCTCAGAACTCGATATTACCATCCGCCTATTTTTGAGGTTTCATAAACTCATATATCGGTCATTTATGAAAATAGATGAAAAATATAAGATGTTTTGGAATTATCATACCAATTCCAAAAAAATAAATAAATAGAAGTTAGTCTTGGTATCTATAATGATTCTGAATCCCTTTTAAGAATGTAATTAATAATTTATAATTAATTTAACAAATAACCCACTTATATGCAGTTTTATAATCACTGTGGTAACCGATTCAGAATTCAACTTAGTAATATAGGGTTTTAGTTGTCTATCTCTTATTCCATAATTATTATTTTATATGTACCTACATTGAATATTTCGTAATAATTTATAACCTTTAATTCTTTTTCAATGATAAATGCTCCAAATGTAACACCATGGAAAAAAATAAACGATACCTCGTTATCGTTAAATGCAGAAAATACCACAGTTATCGCATAAAATATCATAATATACAAAACCACAACACATTTCTCCAAAAAGTTGCAAATCTGGATGAGAACATGATACAATCTTTATGTCGGTTCATAGA
The DNA here is from genome assembly GCA_948150685.1 of Rhaphigaster nebulosa. Classification (NCBI taxonomy): domain Eukaryota; kingdom Metazoa; phylum Arthropoda; class Insecta; order Hemiptera; family Pentatomidae; genus Rhaphigaster; species Rhaphigaster nebulosa. The sequence goes on along the minus strand of OX411312.1, from coordinate 15,072,255 downwards.
CGAAAGTGGTATAGAATTCTAAAAACCAACTGCATAAGTCTCTATGAACTCACATGATAATAATACGGGGTGTATAGGACTTCAATGGAAGTCTTAAGCCAAAAGAAAAAGTAAAATAAAAAAAAAATTTCTTTGTGTCACAGTATTTCATCATAATATTATCAAATTAAATAGTTCTGTTATTTTTGTGAACAAGCACACTTCCCTTAAATTATCTTTATTAATTTTCTACATTAATATATTTCTTTACCCACACACAACCAACGTTTCAAAGTTTTCTTCCATCTTCTAGGTTTTTACTTTATTCATAACTATGCCATTTTTCCTAATATAAAATAATTAGCAGTACTTCTCTAAGGTCCGTTTTTTCCAAAATACATGATTTTGTCTGTTTGTCCGCTACTAAAATTTTTTAAAAACATTATTGCACTAGATCTGCTATGACTGTATCGATGCGTATGAGATGTGGAAAATTAATAAAGATAATTTAAGGGAAGTGTGTTTGTTCACAAAAATAACAAAACTATTTAATTTAGTAATGAAAACTTCTGTTAAGTAGTAGGAATTTTATAGCATAATATTATATTTTCTGTTCTATATTTTTTTATTTTATACTATGGTTTTATATTATTCCATTTTGCATTAAGTATACAGTATTATTTTTCTTTATATTAATTATGTATTATAATTATTCTTATCATCCAATTAATTTAGTATATTTCAGTTTTTATTTGTATATTTCTTATTAGCCGTTGCAGTCCCACCGAAGCCCAAAAAATTACTATAGGTTATAGCTGAAAAATAATACTTGATTTATAATGCTAAGTTTTGCAAATCCTGTCGATATAAATATTCTTAGTTCGTATACAAGAAATCGATCATTACAAATGATGAAGGCTCATCATAGACGAAGTATTATTTTCTTTTTAAAGGTTTTTTTTTTTTTAAATTATTAACTACCTATCTTTAGTGCCTACCACCCACAGGATACCTGGCCTCCTATTGAAGAATCGGCCGTGACAAAGGAGACCAAAGGACCTCTGTAAAGAGAAGAAGGAGAGGAGAGAGATGGTTAAACAAAAGAGAAATATTTTCGCTGAGACAGGCATGAATGAGCGGCGGCCGTGCTGGTGGAATGTGGCCTACCCCCAGACAGCAAAAAAGCTTACGAGTCGTAAACCGGGCTGAGGCCCTGCCATACTCTCGCGCAGGACTCCTACAAACACCTGCCCATATCTACTGCTCTACATATCCTTCGTTTAGAGCCATACCCTTCTTAAGCCAACTTTTTTCGGGCAAAAATTTCGACGAAACCTGATTACGGGATTCGATTTGATCATATACATGAAAATTTATTGAATTTACATGGTGTTCCGTAAGTCTCGGTAAAGATTTAAAGAGATGATAGTAGACTTCAAGAACAACAAAATAATTCCTAAAGGCCATGGTCCGATACATCACTCAAAAGTAGGAAATTTTAGTTCTGTATTTTTTTTTTTTTTTTTTTAGTATGCCACGTTTTTCTTTGAATATGAAGCAATCACTCAAAAACTATTCAAGGTAATTAAGTTCCTATTGAATACGCCATCGTAAAAAAAACAAAATCCCCTTTAAGAAATGTAGTACGGCTTAACCAAACCTATTTATTATAAGGGAACTTTCGGGAGGACCAATTGCGAAAAGCTTAATTTTTTTTTTTTAATCAATCTTTACTAGCGAATATTTTTCTCAGTCCCTTGTTGGGCTACAGATGCCCCACTTCTAGAAAAACTTCTACTTCTAAAATGAAATCGAGTTTCCATTTGGGATTGATCTCGAGTTTCATTTCATATTTAATTTCAGAATTGTTTTGGTTATTTTAATATTATATGTATATTTATTTATTTTTTTTTGGTAAAGTTTTATTTTATTTTACTATTTTCTGCAGGAGGGCCTTTCATCTCATAATCTTAATATTAAGATTTCATCTCATCATCTAGTCAGTTTCACGTTTTAAAAACTCCGAATTTTAAATTGATTCCTAACACTATCACCACAATTTTGGATAGTGAAAAAATAAAATAATAATTACAAATGCATAGAAATTAAAATTTAAACATGTCTATAGTCCGAGAGATTTTATTTTTATTTTTTTTTTTGGTTTTATAATAAGTTTTATTTCATAAATAAGTTTATTATTCTATATAAGCTTTTATGCAATCGCTATCAACGCTTCACCCGTCTCTTAAGTTGTGAACCTATTCTCAGGATTTAAGAGGACGTTAATGCTTTGTCAACGGTGTTTTTTGTTGTTGTTGGGTCCAGTGATGTGAAGTTTTGAATCACTAAGAGTCCTAACACCTTGTTATGTGGTCGCTGACTGGTCCTAAACGTCAGTTATAATAGCTCTAAAAACTAACATAGATACATTATATTGTGAGATAAAGAAATCATTATTTATTTAAAGCGAAGAATTAATAGAGTTTCTATCCTTTGATTATGCTTTTAGAATTAAAATTGTGTTTATTTATGATTATTATGGCCTATTAATTATTATTACGATAATTAACAACTTCACTTTCAGACCCCACATCAGCCCCCCCCTCCACTTCTGACCCTATACTTTCCACCTCCCGCCACTATCCGACCCCCACTTCCAGCCCCTCACTTTTCAGCCCCTACTTCTAACTCTTCCACTTCAAAACCCTCCCTTCCCCCCAAGTTTTCACCTCATACTTTCCAACCTTCACTTCCGTCTTGTAACTTCCACCTCTACTTTTCGACACCTACTAAGAATACCCGCCAGCACGCTGCCCTAGCTCTGAAAATGAACTACTTAGGTGGGCCGAAACATCAGCTGCCATAATAGACGAAACACAATATAATTGTTTTGTTTTATTTTTACTCATCTCATCGAAAAAATAATATTACCAACCCTCTTGAGGGTCAAGGACCCACTTTACAGAGGCTGGGTATACTGCAGAAGGGTCTATTGATCTCAGAATCTTAAAATACAGCATCTAAACGGCTTCTGTTCGGATTCACGTTTTAAAAACTCCGAATCTTAAATCGATGTCTAACACTATCATGACAATTGTGAATAGTGAAAAAATAAAATAATAATTACAAATACGTAGAAATTAAAATTTTAACATATCTATAGTCTGAGAGATTAGGGAAGGCGTTTGGGCAGAGGATGCTGGGAGAGGACATGGTTTGCTTGGGCCAATGACTTCCGTTCTTAGTTGCCGTTTCTAACATCAGCTTATTCATAACATAACATCAATCTTATTTGAGTCTTGATCTTTCAACAAACCTATTTCCTATTTTGGTTTGGTGATCTCAGTGTTCTATTATTATTATTTCAAATAGTTTTTAGAGTTTAGTTCAATAGTATTATTATTATTTAATAGTATTTTAAAATAGAATTTGCAGTTTTAATAATTTAATAGTTAGGTACTATTATTAGTTTTAATAATTAAGTTACAATTTTGTGAAAAAAAAACTTATAATGTCTGGTAAAGACAATACGACAGAAGGATCAACTATTAAGAAAGCGTAGTAATAATGCAAAGTAAATTTAGGCTCCCAATGTATATCTTTAGCTTCCAAAATTCCTATATCCTCACGTGAGGCTTGGGATATATATATATATATATATATATATATATATATATATATATATATATATATATATCGATATTTTTGTTCGACAGTTTTTATCCGATATATCTTAATATCGATATTAAAATTTGAGTATCAAAAACCGATATTTCCGCTCTCTTTCCTCAAAAAATAAATAAATATAAAATAACAAAAAAAACGGCGGGTTCTACAAACAAAGAACAAAAAAAAACTTGTGGTGTGATGTGTACGTATTACTATCTGTAGTGGTTGTGTTCAAGCCAGCCGCCATCTTCTTAATGGTTTCTGGTTAAGATAAACAAAAATTATCGATATTTTTTTCGATATATCGAACTACTATTTCGAAATAGTAAACTTCTAATTAGTAAACTATCGATGCGATATATATATATATATATATATATATATATATATATATATATATTTTTTTTTTTTTATCGATATTCACATCCCTACGTGAGGCACCTGGTTCGCGAACCCGCCAGAATAGATAATAAGCAAACAACAGTTATTATATTAAAATTGCCAACACTTTTAATATTATAACAACGGACATTTTAATAAACTATCTTGTTTTATGGAGCTTTCCAATAAATCCATATTCTGTTTTAAATTCTACCAAAAACGAGTTAATATTGATAAATGCAAAAATTTAATGAATTTCTTATGAGTTTTAATTTTTTTAAGTATACCTTTTTTTAATAAGATCGTTAGCAGGGTGAATTATCTACTATCCCTAGCAAAATAAATGTCTGTAAACGCAGGTATTTGTGACAGGAAAGAATAACCTAGTTTTGGGTACTAACACGAGGGGTGGAGCTGTTTGTCTAGTGGATTTGCCAATGGTGGTCTCCCACTCACTTTTAGCCAGACGCCATCCGAAATCTCTCTGACTATAGTTACTATATTTTGACGTTAATCTCTGAGTTAAATTTTTCATTAGATTATTTTGAAATTTAAAAATGTTTATTTTAATTCATCTTTTTACCATTTGGTCTCTGAAACGAATCTAAATTGTCTAAGTGTAACTCAGAAGCTAGTTTAATAGATAATTAGCTGTTTTATTCGGAAGTCGAAATCAAAGTTATGGAGAAATAACTGTTGTTAGTATACCTCATTATGTGACGAATATTTTCTTTTATTGACGAATCTATTCCCTTTTACTGAGTTACAACTATATATATATATATATATATATATATATATATATATATATATATATATATATATATTATCATTCTTTCAACCAGAAAAAGAAATACCGTTCTATTTATTGTAAAGATTATTATTTATTTAGAAAGTTCCAAGGAAAATTCCTTTGTCTTTCAGAAGAGGCCCAATTTCTACATGGGCTTAACGTAAGAGGCTTGCTCTTCCTTGTTAGTCCCATTACTTTGTTGTTACTTTATTTTTATCTTTAGATTCTCTCTGTAGAAAATTTATTTTCAATTATTTATTTATCACAGAACTATAAGGAAATAAATCATAAAATATAAGGCTTTTTCAAAAATTAAAAAAAAAAAAAGTTAGATTATATTTTTATTGTTTTCGAAAAATTTTGGAATATCTATAGGAAAATGCAGCTAAGCTTTGTATATTAAGACTACTAATCTTGAGTTCCAAGTGGAAATGTTTACAAAATTATCCATAAGATTTTTCATAATCCTTTTCGAAGATATTGAGAGATAATTTATATGTTATAATAATGATAAAAGTTTATAAAATAGTATAACTTAATATGTTAACTAAATGCTTAAAGTAGTAAATCTTAAAGAATTTAATTACGTTTCCATGCTTTCGGAATAGAATTATATTATATTTTGACATATTTTCATAAAAAATAGCTGGCGTTTAAAGCCGTCATTTGTAATTCAAGACTTGGATTTCTCGGATAGCTATATAAGACGGCTATAAACTTGCAATATTTTTTATAGGGATATCGTTCTTTGGAAAAATAGTGGAATTTTACAGAAGGGTTTGTAGGGTCTGTGTAGGTTTAACGCTGTCCCTCAATTCGGGTATTTTCTTAGTCAATACTTAACTTTTTTTGCTAAAAAAAAAATTTTTTTTTTCATTTTTGATCATTTAATCGTGAATCAAAATGTGTTGTTTTTTCATCAAAGAAAAAAAAACTGAGAAAGCTCTTTTCGAGTTTATGAATAATAAAGACACATTTTTGAAGAAAAAACTTTTAATTAAACAATAAATTGAATTTGGAAATAAAAATTTACTCACAATATTTTATTGAATCTTTTGATTAATGTACAAAATAATATTCATAATATAAATATTTATTTTTTCAATTATCTATTCATATAGAAATAAAATTAATATTTTATGCTCACATAACTAGCATGAAGATAATTTTATTAAAACATTAAAAATAATTTATTATTATATTTGGCGCTACTGGCCCTGTAGAGTATGAGCCTCATCACTGATTGCATTCCAGGCTGTTATATCAGCCGCAACCGCTCCCCGTCCCCTAACTCCGAGTTGTCGCATGTCCTCTTCAACATTGTCTAATCATCTCAATCTAGGACGTCCACGTCTTCGGATACCGCCTGGCTTTCCAAAAAGCAGGTTCCTTGGTAGACGATTTTCTTCCATACGCTCCACATGCCCGAGCCACCTTAGCCTGCCCTTTTTTATAACACTTACTATATCCGGCTGATCATGTATCCATCTCCTTTGTCCGAACCCAAGTCTTACTGCCATAGGTGATTGTTGGGCGAATAGTTGATAACTTGGCTCTCTGAGGAAGATCTTTGTAATTTACAACTTTATGAATTGCAAAAAAGCAACGATTTGCTGATGCAATTCTGGCCTCCATCTCTTTCTATATTTCATTGTTTTCAGTGACCAGCGCTCCAAGATATTTGAAAGCCCTACAAACTTGGAAGTTATGATCATTGATACTAATCGTATGTGGTTGTTTCGGTGTAGGGTTATAGATGCTCTTCATATATTTCGTCTTCATCTCGTTGATCTGGAGACCTCTTCTGTTTGCTTCTCGCTCCGGCGAGTGCCTGCAGTGTTCTAGCTACCAGGTGGACTTCATCGGCATAGGCCAATACCTGTGTGTATCTGTCATAGATTGTGCCTCCAGGATTGGTTCTTATTCCTCGTACTGCTCCTTCCAAGGACAAATTAAAGAGAATTGCCGACAGAGAATCTCCTTGCCTAAGTCCATTGTTGACTGGAAACTCCTGTCCCAATGTGCCCTGTGATTTGATCCTGCATTTAGAATTGGTCATTGTCAATCGAACCAGACGTACTAACTTCTTGGAGACTCCAAAACTTCTTAAATCTTGCAGAAGTTTTACCCTATTAACGCGGAACGCGGTCATAGGCTTGCTGGAAATCGATGAAGAGATGATGAAGAGTTTATTATTAACTTTATTAAGGTAGTCCTTATAAAGATAATCTCTAGTCAGAGTTTGAAGGAAGTTGTTATGTTTGACTTGTAAACTCATAAAAGCTAAACTAACAATATTTTATTCCGGTAAATATTGAAATAAAAAAATTAATAAAGAAAGTAAATATTATGATTCTCTTCTTTTTAATGAACGGTATGAAGAAGTTCTTAGAACTTGAAACATCTCAATTAGAATTTATTTACTGTTATAAATATGCATAACGTAAAAGTACCATACGCCATTTACTCCTGAAGGCTCGACGTCATTTACGTCAAAGGGTTAGTGCTCTACTAACTCCTGTAGAACAAATCCGCTATCCAGGATTATATCTGGACCAGCGACTTGGATTCCTCTTAGAAGACTAAGATCCGTCTAATATTTACTAGATATACGCTCTGAACTTAAAATATATTATAAAAAGATAATGTACATGACTTTATGCAAAATGGTAGTTAAATTCACGGCAAATTTTTTTTTACGGATTAAGTTTTTGGCCTATATACTTAGATAGTGATTAATAAATATCCTATGCTCATTTAATGCAATAAACACTTCTAGTGAATCGATTAGTGATCATCGATGGTTAGATAATAATTTTGAAAGAAATGTTTAACTAAAGAATATAAAATATAAATAGCCAACTTTAGAGGTTTTTTTTTAATTTTAGAAAAATTCTTATGTTTTATCATTTGAAAGAATAAATATTGTAAAAATAAACTTAGAGAGGGTAGACGAACGGTGATTGACAGACTGAATGACGGGCTCGATATTTCTACCCTCTCTTCGATAAATATTTTGAGGTTTAATAATTTCTTTTCTCCCAATTCCTACTTCCGTCAATTATTTTCCTGACGGCAGGAAATAGTTTCTACACATATTTAAACTTTAAATTATCACTTTAACAGTATTTATTACTTTACACTAGATAACACTGTAGAATTATTGCGTTATACACTCATTTGTAGGATGCTGATTACTAAAACGTTTACGAATTAAACGAGTTGCTGACAAATGCCAGCAATAACACGATTTATTGGCCTCCAATACCCAATCACCAACACATTGAACCAGCTTTAAAGATTTAAATTTCCAGCTTTCACTTACTTTTACTTTGTTTTATTTAATTTCTTGTATTGACTTGATAATGGCTCAAAAGATGTCCAATTCGTTTTCAATTAGTTTCAAGCGCCATTGCTTGGCATATTTCTGAGCAAATCACACATTCGATTTTCATCTATTGTGTGTATCGCGTGTATTTTAATAATAAATACAAAATATATGATGTGGACAACACCTGACTTCCTTGTACGCCTATAAAACTATAAATCGGTGGTTCAAAAAGGGATCCTCAATTTGGTTACTAATTTTCGAAGATTACAGTATCTCAAAAACGACACCCGGCGTCCCGACATCCATCTATTGACACACACACACAAATGGGGAGGAAAACCAGTATTTTACACCAGTATTTTACACTCAAATAAGTAATAAAATTGTTTAATTGGATTGGAAACCAAATTGCGTTTGTAACCTTTATTACCGAAACTTATGATTTATGTATTTAATTTAAAAATAATTTTGGATGTAAGCTTAGTATGACCTTCTAGTAAAGTACCCTTTTCGGCTCACCAATTTTAACCAAAATCCATTCATATCGATATAAAAGTCCTATTTACCAAATTTGAGATGTTTTATATTATATTTTAATATAATTTATAATGAAAGTCTAATATGACCGTCAAATAAAGTACCGCTTCCGGTTTTCCAATTTAGACGAAAATCTAGTATGTTATTTAAATCAATTTATAAGTTATAAATACTAAATTTGAGAAGTTTTGCATTGTATTTTAATATAATTTTTGATGGAAATCAATTATGACCTTTAAGTAAAGTACCACTTATGGTGATCAAGCAGTGATCAAAAAAGGATGTTAACAACTAGATTTTGTAACAATCTTAAATACAAAATTTCAATCTTCTATGGCTAACCGTTTTTGAGTTATGCGAGATATGCACGTACGTACGAACGTACGAACGCACGTACTTACAGACGCCACGACAAAACTACTTAAAATGGATTCAGGGATGGTCAAAATGGATATTTCCGTTGAAATCTGAAAACCGAAAATTTTCGCGATTACAATACTTCCTTTACTTCGTACAAGGAAGTAAAAATGTATTTTTTTCACATATGATATCTTGTCACGATGATTTTTTAATATTTTTCCCACATATCTCTAGTTAAGAGATTTATTATGTTATCTATATTAAGTAAATTAGATTTTTAAAAACCCGGATCTCTACGACCTATAAAGGGTCTTGTACCTCTGTACTTTGTGAGGTAGTGTATTGCTTTACCAATGGTTATACAATGAGGTAATGTGCATAGCTTATGTTAAGGGTGGTGTAAGAATCATGCTAAAAATCAAATATCGAGATATTTTCTTTAGTAATCGTATCTATTAATTTTTAGATTTTTTCCTGTGTTCTGTAATAAGTGCTAATTTAATAACGCTTGATGCGGTGCACGCAAACTTTACTTTTCTAAAACTATCATTTGATTTATATATTTCTAAAATTAAAATATCTGATGTGGACCCCTGATGACTTCCTTATATTTGGTTACTAGTTTCCGAAGATAGCTGTATTTCAAAAACGACACTCGGCATCGCGACGTCCACCATCTATTAACACATACAGACATACGCACACACATAAGCTCTTGTTTCTGGAGGTCTCATTCCGTTATTATATGTTGTTTTATTTCAGTTGGTAAAAAGTTCTCAAGAGATTTCTTCGTGTTCCGTGACAACATTAGAACTGCCTATGTCACTAGAAATAACAATGGAAATCGACGGTTTCAATACTTTAAGCAGAAGAACCCGCTTAACTTATATCTCATTCTCCTGCTGCAGATTTGTTCTGCTCACAGATGGGGAGGAAAAGAAAGTATTTTATATTCAATTTTAACACTTAAAACAAGTAATAAAATTGTTTAATTATCGTAAAAAAATCGCGTTTATAACCTTTATTACCGAACCATATGATCTCTGTAATTAATGAAAGTTATATGTCGATATAACTTTTGATCTTAGTTTATTATGACCTTCAAGTAAAGTGCCCCTTTCGACTCTTCTATTTCAACTAAAATCTATTATATTATTTATATTGATACGGAAGTCTAATTTACCAAATTTGAGATGTTTTATTACATTATATTTTAATATAATGTTTGATAAAAGTCTAATACGACCTTCAAGCAAAGTACCACTTCCGGTTTTCCAATTTTAACCAAAATTTATTATGTTATTTATATTAATTAATATTTAAGACACATATACCAAATTTGAGAAGTTTTTCATTGTATTTTCGTATAATGTTTGCTGAAAATCAATGATGATCTTTATGTAACGTACCTCTTCCGATAATCATGCAGTAACAAAAAAAGGAGGTTCACAGCTAGATTTTACAATAATACCAAATACAAAATTTTAACTTTCTACAACTAATTGTTTTTGAGTTATGCAAGATACGTACGAACGAACGAACGTACGCACTGACCTCATGACGACACTTGTCAAAACGGATTCAGGAATGGCCAAAATGGAAATTTCTGTTGAAATCTGAAAACCGAAAATTTTCGTGATACAATATTTCCTATACTGCGTTCAAAAAACCAAAACAAAATCCGTGAGCAGCAGAACTCCGTCACTAAAGTCGTATTTTCAATTTAAAAAATAATATTATAAAAATGAGGGAGTAAGAAAAAAGTTGATACCCATAAAAGACAGTTCCCTAACAGACCGGAATATACCCATACTTTTATTATATGTATGTTCTGTCTCTCCGCTGATCACCGATACTGGAAACTCTTCATATCGAATTTCAGCTCATTTGACACAAAGGAGATCACTGGAGTTGAAAAAGCCATATCTTTTTTAGGTAACCATACCCATTCTTTAATGGTATTGTTCTGCCTGGAAGACTCCTACATACGGAATTACTGCTCATTTGGCCCAAAGGGGGCCGCTGGAGATGCTCAAATGTAGTGAGAAATATATATATAGACATCTCCAAAACTTCCTAATCGAGTTCTAGGGGTTATGAAACGGATAGAAAAATCAGTCCCGCCACTCACCGCCGACCCCACTGCAATACGATTAAAAATGCATTGAAACAGTTGAAATAGCCATACTGGTACTGGTAATACTGGTACGATTTCGATGAAACTTCTTTTGTTTTATATGTAATTTAATTTCCTTTCAAATACAAATTTAGTCCTCTTACTCAATTTGCAGGGGTTTTAAAGGTGCGCAAATGTTTTGAAAAATCGGAAAACCCGACGGGATGGATGAACCAAGTTGAGACCCCCAGAAGATACTTTCCTAACACCAACCCAATTCACATAAAAATTTTCTGCCCTATAAACTAATATGGTGGAGCTGTAGAGATGCGCAAATCTTTAAAAACGCCGAAATTTCAGGTATTTTGACTGGAATATACCCATTCTTTGATAGTATCGTTCTATTAAACTCCGAATTTCAGCTCATTCCAAAACATTTCCAGCCGCTGGAGGTGCTCAAATGTAGTGGGGATATATATATATATATATATATATATATATATATATATATATATATATATATATATATATATATATATATATATATATCAGATATTTCCAAAACTTCTATTATCGTGCTCTTGGAGATATGAAACGGATAGAAAACGCACTACCGCCACTCACCGCCGACCCACTGCAATAATCTATTTTTTGGGGGGGAGGGGAGAAAATACGACTAAAAATCTGATGTGGGAACCGCATGACTTTCTTGTACCCCTATTAAACTATAAATCGGTGGCTCAAAAAGTGATGCTCAATTTGGTAACTAGTTTTCCGAAGATAGCAGTATCACAAAAACGGCACTTGGCTTCGCGAACGTCTATTGCCGTCCATCTATTGGCATCCACACACCATAATAGAATTATAACAATGGCTAGAATTTTGAAAAGTTTTTATCCATGAATATTTCGATATGTGATTTTTAGCACGATTTGAAGGATCTAAGAAGGCGGAAGATAAAAAATAAAAACAGTTTCAGTTAAAGAACCACTTCCTGCAATCCAATTTTAATCAAAACTGTATTATTTATATTGATACAAATGTCTTATATACCGAATTTAAGATGTTATGCATTATATTTTAATATACCTTTTTATGATAATTTATCAAATTCTTCAAGTAAAGTACCACTTCCTGGTAGCGCTAGTTAACCATAATCCAGTATATTATTTATGTTGATATAAAAGTTTTATATACTAAATGTGAGAGGTTTTGTATTATATTTTAATACAATTTTTTATGAAAGTCTATTATAATCATCAAGTAAAGTACCACTTTAGGTTTGCCTATTTCAACCAAAACCTATTATGTTGTTTATATTAATTATAAGTCTTATATACCAAATTTGAAAAGTATTTCATTATATTTTAACATATTTTTTTATGAAAATCTATTATGACCTTCAAGTAAGTGTCCAAAAAGTGAGGATAACGACTAGATTTTACTATAATCTTAAATAAAAAAATTTAACTTTCTAAGGCAAACTTTTTTTGAGCTATGCGAGATAGGAACGAACGCACGCACATACGTCACGAAGAAACTGTCAAAATGGATTTTTGATTTTTTCGTTCAAATCGGAAAGCGAAAAGTTTCGCTATTACAATAATTCCTTTACTGCATACAAGAAAGTAAAAAGTTACACCGCCGTCTATGAAAGGTCTTAGACTCAGAACTTGGTAAGCGGTTATACAAGGAAGTGATTGTGTTCTGGATCATGCTCTTTCATTAGATTTTTCTCCAACCCGCTGAAGGGCCAGTTACCTACTTTATACATTTATATAATGGCTCTGGAGGGTTTTCTATAGTTTAAAATATTCAGCTGTAGGGATTGTAACCTGTGCTGGGAGTCGGTTATCCAGAGCACACCTAACGCAAGCTGTGTTAACAATCAATTTACTAAGTTATGAATACATTTAGAAAAAAAAAATGATCATTCATGTTTATTCATGTTAGATAATGCAAAATCAACTTGGATAGATTTGTTTGCATTTAGATTTTAACGAAAGAAAGCAGTGGATATAATCTTGAATAAACGAGATTTTCTTACTACACCAGATTATGCGCACAAACTCAACTCCAGTATACCCTAGCAACTAACTTCGTCAATATATTGAAGGTTATGTTTATTTTTAGTATTTCATAATTTGATATATTGTTAAGATTAATATCTATGTTATATGATTAACATGGCATAAATAAATTATTTCGAAAAGATTTATGTTTAGAAGTTTTTGTATGTTTTATTTCGGTGAAATCAAAGCATTGAAGACGACTGTAACAACCCTCCCCCACTTCCTTACAACCACCCCTCGTTAATCGATCTGTCCTTCCATTTTGAACAAATTCTTTACCTCTCCCTTCATCTTAACGAAGGGCACGTGCAATCCTATTTTCCAAAAACCTGAAACATACAGACACTGCTTATATTTTTAGCCGATTTAGACCATTTCGAGAAAATATTCTCGTATTGTTGAGGACTTTAAAATCAATACCGACAGAATAAAAAGAAGTTTTCCATTTCGTTATATTTAGCTTGCCTTATCCTTAATAAATCTCTAATATATAATAAATTATTATAACTTGTTATAATAGAAACTATTTTTACTTTCCTGCCACTACTAGGTAAGGAAAGTATTGAATTCGTGTCAAATTTTCGATGTACAGTTTTTAAAGGATCTTTGCGTTTCAGAACCCTCTGAGCCCAAAAACGCATCTTCGGCCATAGGTCTGTCTGTGTCACTGTGTTTGTCTCTTAAAAGGATATCCCAATTTTGTGGCTTTTTCATTTTTATTTTGTAGAGTTTCGACTACCGATGCTTGTGCACCAAATCAGACATTCTTTGCGCTATAGCGGCTGCACAAGATCCGAAAAGAGTGTTATTTTTAATATACTAACGCCAAACGGTGAGCAGTTTCAACGAAATTTACTAGCAGTGACGTTTAGTGGTAATGGTTGCTGATGCGGTGGGCAGTACCAGCCAAAATCTATCTTAAATTGGCGAAACGCTGATTGATTTGTTATTTACTGGTATTTGAGAGACTTGAGCCTTTGTTTTGGAATCTTAAAATAATATCCTAATAATAATTGTTGTCCTTTTTTTGCTTACTCTCTCTATAAAAATATTAAAATAGACAGCGAAAACAGACATTCCTTTGGACATTGGAGCCATTAGGTCAGAGGGAATAGATAGCGTGCACCTGATAATAGATAAACTGAAATGTCTGCAGAAACGTAACTTGTGCACTCAATATTCACAAAAGTATATTTACCTATTATTCAGAAATATATACTAATGGAAAAAAAAGTAATGCGAAGCGCAAAGATGGTCCATATTTTATGTTCTTTAATATTGTATTGATATTTTAAAAATACATCTCGTTTTCACTCTCCCCTCACTATTAGGGTGTTACTCTTCCATTATTCAAACTGTAGCCGGAATAAATAACGCAAGGGTCCGGATCATCTGATCGGTGGACCTTTGTGCACGTAATGGATTACTGGTGTAGTTCGTTCTCCTGTCGCTGTGAGCTGTACTTCATTATTCACGATGGCCCATCAACGGCAGATTAGAACTGGTCTTTCCGATAATTGTTTGCGTTGATTAGTACTTTTAAAGTTAAACTGGAATTATTTAAATGTTTACTGCCAACCTTTCAAATGCTATTGAAAATGGTGTAGATAAAAGTATTCTAAACGATTGGAACTGTTGCCAAACTATTGGAGGATCATTGAATAAAAATCTGAACTAGCGTGCTCCGCACAGTTTTAGCCAGTAGAAATTTTAACTTTTCGATGTATATATTGATAACGACTTACGACTAGGAAAAAAGCTTTTTTATTAAACGATAAATTGAATTTGAAATTTCTTTATTTTATAATGCATTTGCAACTGCGTTACACCGCATCAAGAAAATTCGATATCGTAATTTTGTTTTTGTCCTTGATCTGCTTCATTTTGAATTTTTGATTATTGGTGAACCAGGAGATCTCTAGGCCATTGTCTTTTTAGCCTCCGTTCTGACAGACCGGGTAACAGGGAGGAAGAAAGTGAAAGAACTATTGGGATGAGGTTATTCTGGATTGAAGAGTGGAATGTGGTGTATTAGTGGTGAATGTAAGATTTTACTGCTGCAATATTCATACCATTGTGTTTAGTGTGATTCTAAACAAACCAAAGTACATTTACAATTTTTCGGAGAATTTTGGGTTGTGTTTTTTTTTATTTTGGGTATGTGGACGTTTTGCTGAACCCCAAAATTCTGCACTGTATGACTATATAGGGTCGTTTAGCAGTGTGGATTAGTCGTTTCGTAAGTTTAGTGAGGACCTAGAAGATGTGATTGTCCAGAAGATGTGATAGCTGTTTGTATCGTCTTGTCAGTTCTTGTCTTTTTAATTTTTTATGTGTATTCCATGTGAGTCGTTTGTGCAAGCATAGTCCGATATATTGTACATTTTTTTTCGAAGGTTCAGAGTTCCCGTCAATTTTCACTGCTGGACATTTCCGTACATTTTTCTTTTGAGAAAATTGAAATTAATTAAAAATATTTTATTGAATGTTTTAAAGTACAAAATAATATTTTTAGTATAAGTAATGGTATTTTAATTTATATTCACAGAATCAAAATATTGATACTTTTTGGCCACCTATCATAAGAATAATATTATTGCATCATAATAAATAATTTATTATCATCTTTATCAATATATTTTTATAAATTAATTTAAATGTATTACCTAATTTTACCACATTATTTAAACAATAAAAATGCCAGTAAATACTGCAAAAAAACTCAACAAGATATATAGCACTATTAGGTACTGTTTCAGTTCAAAGAAACTCTTGATAAAACTATTTATATATATATATATATATATATATATATATATATATATATATATATATATATATATATATTTATAAAGTTACTCTCTAATGACACTTTGACTACTCTTACTATGTTTGACTAATAAACTTGTAATATATAAAATAACAATAAATTTTTATTACTATAAATATTAAAGCTATAAATCTTTTTTTTAATAAATATACATCCAATGGTAGCTTTCTGAACAAAAAAACAAAAAATTTCGTATTGTAGCACACTTCTTCGAAACGAACAATAATTTAATAAAAAAAAATCTAAAAAAAAAAACAAATAAATATTGGTAGGGCTTAAATAGAAGATTCTAAAAACAAAACTTTAAATATCTCAAACACTAGTAAATAACTAGTTAGTCAAAGTTTCGCCAAATCTGCCATCATCAGGACAGAAAAAGACAATATCAAATAAATGCATGTAAATGACAGCACATCTCACACCAATCATACTAGTTATTTCTAATTATACTATGCACACATCATTAAATTCTCACTTATCAACACAGGCTACAGAATAACATGTAAACAAGAAAAATGTGTGAAGGTGTTGCTTGTTGCAGTATATGGAACTTCGAAACATTGTAAACGTAACCCATTACGTCAGCATACCAGCACCATTGAAGCTTCTCTTATTGATCTTTATGAGCTATAAAAAATATAATTATCTACCTAATGTAATATAGCTATTCACAGATGTTATCTTGTGTATATAAAGGGTATGTGGGAATGAAAGTACGCGTGGGCCAAAAGTGCCTTAATTTTGTAGATATAGTTCCATGAGCCCGCAACCAATCTCTGTGTGTGTTTGGCCAGTTGTGAAACGGAATTCCATGGCGTTACTGTGACTGCGAACCACAAAAATGAGGTAAATCGCTATTTAGCTGTTTTGGTGCAATATATTCAATAATTTATCTGACCATTTTGTGAAACAGACCACAGCTTTCGTTTTTGTAATTTTATCTATTGATAGTGAAGCTTTTGACCTTTTATTTCATCAAATTAACTCAAATGTTTACATTGTTTACTAGTTGAGCCATGAAAACCGATATGGCCAGAACGGGGCACTATTTCGCAAGATCTGTAGGATAAACCCACGAAGTGCGTACTATACAATTTTTTTTTTTTTTTTTTTCACGGAACAGTCTTAGAAATCACGCGAATATCATAATTTTTGGTTCTTCTCCTGCTTTTGTTTTTTTCTTTCCTTCAATTTTTCCCTCAGTAACTCTGCGTGCTTTTTCGAATTTTTCTTTCCCACAAGAACCTTGATTTCCTTCAGTCTTTTCCTATACCCTTCTCCAGACAGTTCCGTTCCGTTATGTCTAGCTTCTCCGTTTTCTCCCTCATCTGCTTGGTGTATTCTCCTGAGCTTTTGTATTTTCGGATTTTCTGGAATATTTCCTTGTTTAGTCTTTTCGGGGTCATTCTTACCTTATGTCCGTGGAATATGGAATATAATACAATGGTTTATTATATGGCTTATCAATTATTCCAAATTAATAGCTCTTAATCTATTTTAAGTTTTAATACGTACAATATATGTACCTCAAGGGCTCATAATCGGTGTTACCTGACATCAACACCAAATAAAGAACGGCTAGAAGCAAAAGCAGCTGAGAATAAAAGGAAGGCAGTTCTAGATGCCCCTTCCCCTCCTCCCTCCCCCTTCCCCTCCTCCCTTCCCCTTCGCCACTACAGAGAGCCTACCCAACAGAGTGTAATTGTGCCATTATGGAAATGGGAGATTTGAATTTGCTGCATTTTTAGTTGTGCCTTTGATCTTGACAAGTGATATTCGCATTTTTCACGAACGAGTCAAATGTACTTTAGACAGAAATCTTGGAGTAGCCTTTGTTTAACTGCAGGGGCGGGCCCAAGAAAGACAAAAGAAACAAAGGGGGCGACTGCCTATGACCTCGCTATCTTCAGAGCTCCGCGCTATAGAAAAATTAAATAAATTACTAATAAATCATAAACAAATTTATAGTATTACCGGGCCCCCGGACTCCCCCTTTCCTTTGGCAGCCAAATGAGTCCCCCGGGCAGCTCCTCGCCGTAGCAAAGGGGGCCCCGCAATGTGAAGATCCGATACTGTTCCATTATTCTCTAATTTGTGTTATACCTACCAAAAATAATAAAAAAATATTCTTTTAGAAGGCAATTTTAAATTCTATTCCTCTTACATATGTGTCTGAATTTGATATTTTAAATTATAATTCTACAAGAATAATGATTAAGAAATTTCTACAATTAAATTAAGTGGAAAGGAGATTGAAGTCAACCTGACTTAAATTGTAAATTTTAAGGTTACAACAATCTGTACCTAACGCTACGATGCACATAGAAATATATGAGCCTTAAAACCGGACAAAAGGCCGAATCTGTGTGTGATAAAACCCATCTTCAAGCTTGATAACTGGCTCATCAAACTATAATTGAATAACCTTTTCCCTCTCCTGCTACTTCTTGTAAAGTCTGTCGGAACTCAGACATCAACAGAATTTCAACTTTCATAGTTATCAGTGGTTTTATCCGTAGTAGTTGTTTCTCATACGAAATACCGTGTTTCTTTACGTACTTTATTTTAAAATTATCATATTATTGATTTACTGTTTACACTGCTTCAGTCTCCTGTAAAATGTAATTGTTTTTAATTATGCCATTGTTCTATATATATATATATATATATATATATATATATATATATATATATATATATATATATATGCTCGTTGGAGACTTCAAAAATCTATTTCATTATTTCAGGTATGCCTGTTTTAATTGTAATTACGTAATTACGTAATTGCATCAGAGAGATTTATCTTGTATTAATAAAGATGTCATTATTTCAGTGAAACTTTATTTTAACTTCTCCAACATAACCATAAGGCAAATTTACAAATCGATTTTTGAAGTCTCCAACGAGCAATAAAATATTTAATGAATATTCATAAGTAGCTGACTCTCAGTAAATAAAAAGAAAGATTACCTATAATCTCTTCAATAATAATCAACCATGGAGGTAGGGCACCAATAGGTAGATATTTTCAGCTATTACCTACTATACAAATTTACACACACACACACATATATATATATATATATATATATATATATATATATATATATATATATATATATATATTACATATATATTATTATAAATATTATTATATATTATATATATTATTATATATATATGTATATGTATATATATATATATATATATATATATATATATATATATATATATATATATATATATACACATATAAATCTTGAACTATCTTGAATTAGATTCCAAGTATTATATAGTGCTTGGTAGATATACTGTTGGCACTGCTCCAGCAACTTTATGGCCTTGTAGCCGAAACTCGTGTTACATCAGCTGAATTCCATCACTTCCGGCAGTTCGGCGGTTCTGGACTTACTACTTTTCCTTTGTATTACATATTAACTTTCTGTGTATAAATAGGCTGTTTATATGTGAACGTAGGCGATATATTATAATACTTTTAACAGTTACAGAACTGTAACAGTTTGTTGGAGTTGATCCCTAGTTCAACTTCCATCTGACTCTCACTAGAGCAGGATGGGCGGGTATTCGTTATATACGAGGATGGGCGTATATAGATATCTCCCCTAGAAAAGTTTTGAAAAATAAATAATAAAAGGTACAAAAAAAAGAAGATTACATACAATTATTGATGCCTTAAAACTATAACAATAATAAGAATTAAACTTTAAACAAAATAAAATTTAATGTTTTTTACACTTGCGTGGTGTCTGATATGGTGTGACCAATAGTAGATTATCTAGTTAACCTGAAATCTTGGTTATAAGACTAATTTATAAAGTTGCGTTCACACATTTGCCAAGCCTAGACAAGTTAAACACCAAGCTAGACGGCAAACGTGTAAAGGGGTTTCACATAACCTTAGCAAACTAAGCTATCTACAGCTACTGTTCTGGCTAATCCAACTATTATCGGTTGTTAATTTTGAATTTCGGTTTAAACTCTTTTTAATAAAGAAACATTCAAAAATATAAAATACAAACACATGAATATACAATTTATATAAATACACCAACATGTGGATGCTACACTAGCGCTCACGTGGCGGTTCCCGCAAGAAGCGGATCGGACTCGAACACAGACAAGCCAAGCAGAACTACCTTCTTTACGCGTTTGATTTGCCAAACGTATGAACGTACCTTAATCAGATCAGCACATCCCTAAAGATTAATTCATATTCAAGTTAATTTTGTCTTTAATGTTAAAATATAACTTTTAGTTTTATTGCATTTATATTCATTGCCTTTATTGCTTCCAAATAACAACTTCTCTCAATCAACGCTACTTTGTATCTGCCTTTGGAAAATAAAGGAACATTAAGTTACATCGTTAAAGATATATATATTTTTATGATAATTCTATTAAGGGTTTTAATAATCCATGTAAAGATCCTGATATGGAGATTAGTGAGAATCAAGGATAGGATCCAGAGGTACTTAGTTTTTAGAGAGGGGGGAGGACTATCAGAGCAGAGTTGGAACTTCTTCCCTCCTCCCGCTCCTCCAATAATAGTCATCAGTTTTATAACAGCATTATAGGTAGTATATTTCGAAATAAATAGTATTATCGACTAACATTAACAGTGACTGAATTATGGTCAATACATTCAAAAAGCAGAAACAAATATACTTTACTTAATCTAAAAATAACATTTCGCTCGAAATTTGCCGCCTACTAAATTCTGCCGTCCGTGGTCAATGCCCCCTTTGCCTCCCTTGATCTGGCCCAATCATTTTGCCCACAAAATTTGGGATACTCGTAGACCAGACTGGATTTATGCCATACTTTTGTTTGATATTTTTTAATGTTTGTATATATTCTTCCTTTGAGACGCCAACCATTTTTAATTTTCAATGTATATTTATAAGGGAATATGAGAAGGATGATATGTAGAATTATGCAGTTGTGTCTTATATCGCTTCAGGAGGGATCGACAGGATATCTCATTTTTTTTTATTGAGAAATAATACAAGCTGCCACACTCAAGGTCTATAGGTATTAAGGCAGCAAGAAAATATTCATATCATACATACAAAGCGAAGAGGAAAAAAATAATAATAAATAAATAAAAATAAAAAAAAATGATAAAAAGAAATTACAATAATTGAAAAAAAAATAAGTACATTACAATGGAAATAAATATATAGCCAATAAACTATAAAAAAAAAATAACAATCGAAATAAGAAAATTTATGTTAAGTAAAAACAAAATAGTTCATCCTGAACACATTCAACCTATATACAATATTTACAATCTGCCCTGGGAACTCCGAACCAAGCTTTTCCACCACATGTGGATGGCAAATCAGGGCTCTAGGAGATCCCAGCGTTTCTCACCAAACCGCGTCACTGGAATTGAAAGTCAGTGGAGACTCAGTAACGGCAGTAGAGCCACATATCTCAGTAATTAATTACCCAAAGATAAATGATACAGTTGGTACCAATATTAAACAATTTTGACCTTGATCAGGTTATCATTTATACGAATCCAGCGTCTTAACCACAGGACTATATAACTTTTGAGTTTTCATCAGGTTTGAAAAAGAATTGATAGTCATTTAAAACACTTATTTTATTTTAATTGATAAAAAATTTAATTACAATTGACAATTATATAATTACATTTGACAATTTCGACGATATATTTCTCAGAAGGTGAGCCAAGGTTTATTTCTCTCCTGCCTGATGAATGATAATTAATCACATTTATTCATGATTATTATTACGAGTAGGTATTTAGGTCCTATTTTAAATCATCTGTATTTTGTTTGTTTTTTAGTGATTATCTTGGGAGGGGAAAATTTCCCTTTTTTACTTCCTTATAAGCAGTAAAGAAAGTATTGTAATTGCGAAAATTTTCGGTTTTCAGATTTCAACGGAAATATCCATTTTGACCATCCCTGAATCCATTTTGAACACTGAGTTCATCGTGACGTCTGTACGTAAGTTCGTTCGTACGTATCTTGCATAACTCAAAAACGGTTAGTTGTAGAAAGTTAAAATTTTGTATTTAAAATTATTGCAAAACTAGTTCTGAACCTCCCTTTTTGGTTACTACATGATTACCGGAAGTGGTACTTTACTTGGAGGTCATTATTGATTTTCATCAAAAATTATAATAAAATATGATACAAAACTTCTCAAATTTGGTATATAAGACCTACATATTAATATAAATAACATACTAAATTTGGGTTAAAATTGGCAAACCGGAAGTGGTACTTTACTTGAAGGTCACATCAGACTCTCATCAAAAATCACATTAAAATATAATGTAAAACATCTCAAATTTGGTAAATTAGATTTTTATATCAATATAAATAATAGAATAGATTTTGGTTGAAAATGAAGAGCCGGAAGGGGTACTTTACTTGTAGGTCATTAGAATGATATTAGGTTAAAATTGAGTGCAAAATATTTTTTTTCCTTCCCATTTGTGAGCTGAACAAGTCTGCAGCGGGAGAGTTATAAGTTAAGCGGGTTCTTGCGCTTAAAGCATTGAAGCCGTCTATTTTCAATGCTTTATTATTATAGACAGTTCTAATATTGTGAAGGAACACGAATAAATCTCTTGGAAACTTATTACCACCTGAAAGAAGACGATATATAATAATGGGATGAGACCACCAGAAACTAGAGCTTATGTGTTTGTGTCTGTATGTGTCAATAGGCGTCCCGACTCCGTGTCGTTTTTGAGAAACTGCTATCTTCGGAAATTAGTAACCATATTCAGGGTGACCAATTTATAGTTTTATAAGCGTACAGGGAAGTCGTGGGGTGTCCACATCAGATATTTCTCCTTGTTGATCCACCATTATTGAGAATATTCTATGCTGTGGCGATCTAAGAATCGCATCCCGGGGTTTTCTTTTTATAAATGAATTACAATAATTATTATTTAGATTCTCTGAAATTATTATAAATAATTAAGCTGAAGGCCAGCATAACAAGAGAAATCGTAGCACCTTGATTTGTAAATATACCTACAAGCTATGCAGGATATTAACCCAATTCATTGTTAGACTATAATAGCGAACGGAAGCCAGCTAAGAACATACAATCTCATCGCTCCAGATGCTCACCTCAACATGGAAGATACATCTGCCGACAGTTCCCATAAACTGATCCAACAAGGGCCTTTACCTGAGAGCGAGAGCAGTGTGGGATCGACCCGATTGGGAACCTCACACCCAACTTTGGTTAGTTTTTCGAAAATGATTCATGTTCAGAATGAAATGAGAGTACCTGCCGAAATCATAGTGATGACCGGATTTTTACGCTATTGAGAATTTATTTCCACCGTGTATCTAAAAAAATAAATAAATCATATTTTATCCGATTTAATGCATTTAGAGGCAATGAAATCCATATTTTTCAAGACAGACTTCCTTTGTTAAAATCACGTTTTTTTTTTGTTTTTTTTATAATGGGCGAAAATAAAATAAAAAAAAATAAAATTACAGTCTAGAGTACAGGGCCTATTTTCCGGATTATTGACACTTATAAAACTTCGTGAGTGACTTCTTTTTAACGTAATCTATAACTTTTTTATCTACAGAAATTCTCAAAATGGGGCCATTTCCAACCTAGAAATCGGAAAACACGCCAATTTAAAAGTGTACTAATAATGTATGAACAACCCTTTGCTTTTTACTTGAATCGTAAGATAATCTTAAGATAAATATCGATTTGATAAGAAAATCGAAAAAATATTGGCCTACAAATATGTTTGGTCGAGTTCGGATATCTTCGGAAACAATGGGAGATGGAGAAAAATGAATAAACTCGATCTTGTAGAAAATTTCGTCAGCTTTAATTTTATACTGAATAGTCTTATCGCCAGAACGCATATTTTCCAAGATATAAGCGAATAATCTAAAAAAAAGGGACCTTCTACCGTCTCATTTTTATAGGTAAAAGAGATACGACCCAATATTTTTGTAGGCCACTGCATTAATTAGTCACAAAATAGATCCCTAATCACGTGTGCTTCAAGCCCAATAAGTGTTAATCAGTAAAATGGTTGTCGTAAAATTGGCATGTTTATGGCGAAGGTCTGAAAAAACTGCCCGTGAAAATTGTATGTCCAGCATGACCATTTGATGCCTCTAGTATTTATTAAACAATCGCGTGAAAATCAGCTGGTTGCTGATAAATTTTCATACCCTCGTTATATTGACATGTGGTGGTGGAGTTCACGTTAAACGGTCCAACATTTTTGTTATTAAATTGACGCGTTTTCCGATTTCTAGATTGAAAATGGTCTCATTTCGGGAATTTTCGTAGATGTAAAAGTTTTAGGTTATGTTAAATGATAAATTGAAGCCATTCACGAAGTTTTAGACGAATGTTAGTAATTTGAAAAAAAGGGCGTTATATCCTGTGTTATTATGAAAATAATTTTTCAAATATGCCTGAAAGGACTCTACACACTCTTTCCCTCATTAAAACAGCGTTTGTAATTAAAACAGTGCAGTAATTGTACATGTAATTATTCTTAGGGGACTAGGTGTTCCAGAATAAAAATTAGTTTTCATTTAATTTCAATTCATTTCGTTCGTTGCTTTATTATTTTGATCATGATGTTTTGTTTTAAGTATGTTTAGTAATTTTTTAGATAGTAACATTTAAATATTTTAGCATTATTAATTTTAATTTGTCAATGTTTATTTTATTTTTAGGGATAGCTTCATTTCATACTTAATTTCAGATTTGTTTTGGTTAATTTACAGATTTTTATTTTTCGTAAATTCTCAAAGAAGTAATTCACTCTGTAGTTTCGTGTTATTTTACTGACTCGAAACAAGGTGACTTTTAATAAATTTCAGTCTCAAACATTTTTTTTATCGGTGTAACCAAATTCCACACCACACTTTTGGGCAAATCATGAGCCAATCCTAGATCTTAAAAGAAACCTCGACTTCATTTATACGAAATTAAATCTTAATAAATGTAGAAGTTTTTCTAGAAGTGGGAGATCTGTAGTCCAACTAGGGCTGAGAAAAATATTCACAAAAAATTGCTATTGGAATAGATTTAGTTTTCGCCTAAACTGTATTTCTTAAAGGAATTTTTGTCTACTTTGCGATAGTGCAATTAGAACATAAACGTAACCTAAAAAACACAAAACTTAAATTTCTTCAATCAGCTCTTAAAATATTTCCAGTCACTTACGGGACACCCTGAATGTCGATACCTTAATGCGCCATAGTTTTAATGTCCATTTTCCAAAGTTTTGGGAAACTCCAAAGCCAAGTTTCAAATACTTGTTTCGATATCTTTTAACAATTTTTGTTTGAATGTTATTGGCTTTTCAGGTGTAAATCGATTTGGAAAATTATGGATTGGTAGCAGAACCTCAGAGGAATAAAATCCAAATGTCAAAATTGCACAAAATCGATTTATTTGTGCATTAAGATATCGATATGCAGAGTGTTCAAGACCCTTTAAAATATATAATTTTTGAAATTAATGGTTCAAACAATGTGTGGCACAACTGAGTTACCTGAAGTGTCTTTGGAGCTCATATTCAACCCCCTGACATTCTATAGTTCTTCTCCAGCGCAAATAGCTCTAGAATTTTCAATGGAATTGGACATATTTTATGACGGATTCGAATTCGAAAAGAAAATCAAATTATATAGCAATGTTATGCCGGTGAAAATATTGATCCGATGATTCGGAAAGGCAACAATTTCAAATATACGCTTAAATTATATTTTTTCATTTATCTCCCAAAGAAAGTCTTGTATCATACACACCTCCATAATAAACGCTGTATTAAATTAAATTAACTCTGAAATTAGCTCATGTACAGAGCCATACGTTAAGTATTAACCGAGATAATCCTGTTTTAACCTAGACTCAATTAATAATTACTTAAGTAATTTTACTGAAAATGTTAGTATAGAATTCTCAATTGTAGTGTTTGCTTGATTATCGCGTCTTTACAGTAAGTACATTAAACATAATTCAATTTTTGAAATTTGAAAATTGTCCGCGTAATGCGCACCTTAAAGCAAAGGAACTCGAAGTGTCTTTCGTTAATTCTAATTAAATCTTATGAGGGGTTAGTAAGCGGACCAAACTTTCAGTAATAGCTTCTTTATGATTCAGCGTCGGTAATATTTTATAGCTCCCTGTGACATCTTCGAAGAGCTCTATCAGTCAGGATTCTGTGCATGAGTTAATTTTTAATCTAATTTAACTAGCTACAATTTTTAGCGGAGGTGTTTTTAATACAAGGCTTCTTTTGGGAAGTAAATGAAAAAAATGTAATATTAGCGGATTTTTTTAATTGGTGTCTTTCCGAAGCCTCGCATTGATATTTTCACCGATATAACATCGCTTTTTTATTTGATTTATTCTATAAGAATAAATATACCACATAAAATATGCCCTATTCCACAGAAAATTCCATTTAAGTTATTTAATTCCATCATAACATTGAAGTTATGTGCGCTGGAGAAGTACTGTAAAAATTCACGGGGCTGAATATGAGCCCAAAAGAAACTTCAGTTGACATAGCTGTTGCCCCACCAAGTTTTTACCCTAAATTCTAAAAATTTCAGATTGTAAATGGCGTGTCAATCGAGTTTTGAATACCCTGCGTAAATGGTTATCTTTTAATGACTAATAAAAAAAAAAATAATAATAATAATTTTGCGATTATTACTCAATGAACACTATAGTATTATTTTGTTACATGTATATTTTTATTATAATCTTTACATTAATTATTCTTCTGTAAAATAAAATTTTATTTTATATATCAAAAAATCATGATAGTAAGACCAGTATAAATTACGTAGTGCCATTAAATAGTTACTACCCTGGCATGTGTGCTGCAGCCGAACATCGGATGAGCCTAAAGTACGGGAGGGAAACTAGTAACGACTTCGTTGTTCTAAACTTTTTTAAGACTTACTAGACTTAGAATGTAACTTTACTTTATCTTTACGTTTCGTGAAGAACTCAGCGGATCAGAATGCTTCTGCTATATGTGGTTTGCTCCAGAGTCAGGGGATCCAATAGTTGGTTTGGAGGTACGGACACCCAAGATAGTTTATCAGGAAGCTCTCCTTTAAAACCATACTTAATAACTTTTTTTTAATAAGTATAACATAGTTATTTTATAGTTAATACATAATTTATTAGTATTTACGATAAATATCAATATTCTATTCATAAAAATGATTACAAAGCATAGAACTGTCACATAAATGATAATATTCTCGGGTAACGCTATTGACAATTTTCAGTCTTATCATTCCGGTATCAAGGACGGGTAATCAGCTAATAACAATAATAATTAAAAAAATAGTATCCAATTTTTGCCTTTGGGTTTGTTTGTTTTTTGATGAGGGAGGGGAGAGGAAGGCTTTATATTTTTCCTAAATCTAGATTAATATTGGAAAAGGATTAAAGACATTCTCCTGATAGATAAGACGTTTTATATTAGAATCGATCTCTGTACCTCCACTGCATCAGTCAAAGGGGACTTGGGTGAAACATGCGCAGGAAGGAAGAGCATTACAAACTCTCTATATCGCTCGTTTCCTAATACCAGCCTTCATTTAAACTTTGTTTCATCCTGATAATATTACAAGTTTCTTCCCTTTTAGGAACCTGAATAAATAGTTACTGAACTGATGAACTAATTATTATTATTACTGTCTTCAGTCACAGAATTTACGCTCGTCGAGCTAGGTACCAGGCTGTTATACTGTAACTACAAAAATTAGGAGAAATACTGGTTCTATATAACGAATAAAAATGCTTCTGATAATTTTTAGCAGCATTTAAAAGCAACGGATACAAAAAATAACTTAACTAAATCTTATAGCCTATGAGTCCTAAGAAATAGTATGTACTTGCGCGTCTGCTTGAATTCATTGATGGGTTGTCAGTGAAGTTGACGTCTATGGATATTGAAACTTGGTGTAGTAGTCGGGCGCCTTCCACACTCGAACGAAACTCAAGACTCTTCTGGCAATACATTAATTTGTTTTTAGTATGTTAATACGGATATATGTATGGAGCGGAGGGTACTTGCAAGAAGACATAACGTGTAGTGCGATCCGGCTACATCAATTTTCAATATTCATAGACGCCAACTTCACTAATAACCTAGCACTGTTTTTAAGTAGATATGCAAGGATATTCCGTCCTTTGGTTGGTTGGTTGTTTAAAAAAGAATAAGGCGTAAAACCTGTTGGTCATCAACGCCTTTGTTAACGCCTTTGTTAACGCTTATGTATTTATATTAATTATATTGAAGGACATTAGATGGGATGGTTGAATAGAAGTGATAAGAAAAGATTATAAGGATACGAGGACAAAAAATGATAAATTAAAAGTTAATATATTAAGAAAAATAAATAAATAAAAATTAGAAAAATAAGAGGGAGAAATAAATAAATAAGAATAAAGCATAAATAAGAAAGAGGAAAAGAGAAATAAATAAATAAAAAGATAAATGAATTAGAAAGTGAAAGAAAAGAAAAAGGGGAAAAAGTAATATTAGATATTTTTAAACAATCCTTCTTTAGAGAGAAATGAGATTACTTTATTCACATATTTTTCCTCATTTTCCAAAGAACGGAGAGGCTAAACACATTACCCTCCTTTTTGCTTTGTCATAGTCGAGTAAAAAATAGGAATACAAATATATAAGCTCTTCAAGTAAAATAATATAAAGTAAATATACAAATAATAATAATATATATACAAATATTTGCATGAGAATGTTAGCTGGCTTCATTTCATAAAATTGATAAAAGTATATAAGAAGTGATTTTAGTTGGGGATGTTCACTATTTGTTCATCGTGTTAACAACACCATGAAAGATAACGTTAGACAAGGATGGAAGGATTGGAGTGATACTCGTAATTTAGAGGAATGAAAATCTACTATCTCCTGAAATTAGAGCCATGATCAACACAACTTGATATTAGTTCTCAGACCCGTTCAAAGGTATCCACAATGGATCTTCTTGGCCGAACCACTGCTCAAAAACTGTTATTGAAGCAAGTCAAGAAGCGCAGGAAAAAATATAAAAACTATATCTAAAACGATGTAGGAAAGTATTTTGTTATTGTTAATTGGGTTGGCCATCTTATTTATACCAATTATGATAGGAAGGAAAAAAAATACCAGATTTATATTAATTTTACCCGAGGACGGGTTTACGTTTCTCACTAGTCTTACATTTCCAAAAAAATGTTTATAAGTTTTGATTCTTATGTATTTAAAGATAAAATTATCTAAAGCATAATTGTGAAAATGGAGGCTTCATATATTTTTCGTTTAGCCGTAATTTTTTTTCTGGTGAAAAATGTGTCAATTGACAAAAATGTGTGCTACTTACCTTACACCAAGAATAATTAAAAGATGGGAAATGGTGATTTTTTATCAATTATTGAACATCGCAGGGATCAAGTCTCAGATGCCTTCCCTTTATTACTCCCAAATGAAGCCTCTAACAGAAGAATAATTTTTTTGAAAAATCTCGTAAAAAAGCATCTAAAATAACGCTTTCAAAATGCCATCACTTCCGAAGAACAAGCCATTTGAAGAAACTACTCAAAATCTAGCTGGACATATAAATAAATAACTCAAAGAATGCAGTAGTTTTTGTCACCATTCGTAACAACGAATACGACAAAAGCCTGCAGTAATTGCCACATATTTACTATTGTATAGATATAACAAGTAGTTTGAAGATAATAGTTCATTTAAAG
The DNA here is from genome assembly GCA_948150685.1 of Rhaphigaster nebulosa. Taxonomy (NCBI): domain Eukaryota; kingdom Metazoa; phylum Arthropoda; class Insecta; order Hemiptera; family Pentatomidae; genus Rhaphigaster; species Rhaphigaster nebulosa. The sequence goes on along the minus strand of OX411312.1, from coordinate 15,042,387 downwards.
AATGTGACAATGGGTGAATGAAGCATTGATAAAATAGTGATGAAAAAACTATTATAAATATAATATATTAGAATTTGTGTTACAAATTTTCAAGAGGGGCGTTATCACTGGTACTCCCGATCTTACCCGAAGGTCGCTGGACGAGCATACTCTAGCGCCATTTTTGCTAACTAACTTCTTTGCATTCAATTATAACATTCGCATTCATTGCAATTATCAAAATTATTAGTGCCTTAATTACATATTATTTAAAATTATTAGTGCTGTCGACTTCCGGTTATCTGGGGAAGTTGTAATAATTTAAAGGAATGATAATTTAAATTACGGTAAGACCCCGACCTCAACTGAAAAGGATCCGTTGCTGTTTTGTTTATTTCTTAGACGAACGTAATGAGCGGAAGTCGACAGCACTGACAATTTTAAATAATATGTAATTAAGGCAGTAATAATTTTAATAATTCCAATGAGCACGAATGTTACAATTGAATGCAAAGCAGTTAGTTAGCACAAATGGCGCTAGAGTATGCTAGTCCGGCGACCTTCGGGTAAGATAAGTGATAACGCTAAGTTCTACCGAATTTGCATTTACTATTAGTGATCATACTGAAATATATAAGGTTTCGTAAATAGTTTATTATAAAAGTTGACTTATTGATAGGGCCATCGAAGGTATTAAATGATTTCATTTGGAAATTATTATTGTTTATATAAAATATATTATTCTGTAGCTTATAACATTTTAGTTTTTGATACTGTTCTCATTTGTGAAGTTTATTAAATATAATAATTTATGCAGGCAATTAAATCTCATGAATTTCCTTATTTGAATTAAAAGCTAAATTCCATTTGTAATATAGAATGCATTATAAATTTATACTTATTACAATAAAGGATTGTTTGAACGAAATGAAAAAAGATCTAATGAAATTTTTAAAAACTATACCCGCAAATAAGGAAATAATCATAGAAATATCACGGTGAGAGGGTCACCAAATAAGGAAATAAACGCGAAAACATCATGGAGGGAGGTCACAGATCGCGATCGGTTGTGTTACAAAACGGGGCGCGACCGACGAAAGGTTAATACCGCGGTTTAAAAAAAATTGTATGTCCTTAGTACGAGGGTATATGTTATAGTAGTACTATAGGCTATTTTCGTAGGACTTCAATGCGATATATATGAAATTCGGATGAATACTTACGTAGCCTGGATATTCTCAAAGTGGAAACAACCGGTTCATGATATGATAACACATTCTTCTTCGTAAAATAGCTGAAGAGTACTCACGCCTCATAACTGACAATTAAGGAGTGATGATGTAGAAAGTACATGGGTTGGATTCCTGCTCACATATCGGATAGTTGGTCTCTCACGACATTCTAACTAATCTCTTCATCTTACGTTAGTACTATCATTTTCGCAATTCATTAATCTTCCTCCATCAACGTTTCGGATTTTTGTCCATTTTCAAGACCTTGCTTTTATTAGTCGTTTGACATCCGCATGATGGTATAGAAGGATCTATATAATTAGGGATTGATAAATTATTTGCCATTTCTATAAATTTGTTTTATTGAAAACTAGTTTCGAATGTTATGCATTCATCCTCAGTTCTAAAAATACACAAAAAATTCTAGAATAAGGAATTCAAAATATAGTTTGAATTGCTTATTCTTGATTTTTTTTTGTATTTAGAACAGAGGATGAATGTATAACACTCGAAACTAGTTTTCAATAAAACAAGTTTATAGAAGTGGCAAATAATTTATCAATCCCTAATTTATTAGTCGTATTTTTCCCGAAAAAATAGACTATTGCACTGGGTCGAAAACCGGCGGGACAGCGTTTTCTATCGGTCTCATAACCCCTAGAACACGATTATGGATGTTTTGGAGATGTCTGATATATATATTTTCCCCGCTACATTTGAGCATCTCCAGCGGCCCCCTTTGGGTCATATGAGCTGAAATTCGGTACGTTGGATTTTCTTTCCGTCGGAACGATACCATTAAAGAATAGGTAAATTTTAGTCAAAATTTCGGTATCTTTACCTGAAATTTCGACGTTTTGCGCATCTCTACAGCTCCATCAAATTAGTTTATAGGGTTGAAAAGTTGGTGTTAGGAAAGTATCTTTTGGGGATCACAATTTCGTTCCCTCGTCCCCTCCCCGAATTTTTCCGATTTCTTTAAACATTTGCGCACCTCTAAAACCCCTCCATGTTAGAGGACTCAAAACCTATTGCACTTTAAAGCAAATTAAATTACCTATAAAACAAAGGAAATTTCATCGCAATCGGACCAGTATTAGTAAAGATATGTCTATTTCAACTGAGCTGAAATTCGGTTTTCAGTATTGCTGAGGCAGAATAATATAATAAAAGTATGGAGAAATTTCGGTATGCTAGGGAATCGGTATACTATCTTTTGCGGGTCTAAACTTTTTTCTCACCCCCCGTTTTTTTAATACTTTGTATTTTAGTGAAAATACTACTTTAGTGACGGAGTTCTGCTGCTCACGGATTTTTTTATTCTTATAACTTTAATATTATATTGGAATGTTTATTTGGTTTTTTATTCCTTCCATATAAGATTTAGTCACTTTTTTTCAGAATCCTTATAAGTATGGGTGATTTTCAGAAAACGCTCGAAAATAGTCCTGAAAAAATTGTGTAAAATTTTTAAAACTCTTCCCCAAAAAATCTGATATAATTCCACGAGTGATCTAAAAATACTAATAAACCAGTTTCAGAACGGTTTTGAGTTCAACTACAAATTTTGGGTCAGAAATTTATAACCAATTTTTAGAAGTGGCATCACTGATAATAATTTTTTTTTTGAGAAATTTTAATGAAATTTGTGGGCTGTAATGAAGAACATATAACGAAGAATTATTCCAAATCTAAAACATCCTGGATGTTGGTCACTTTTTTGCAATTTGAATTTTTGAGAAGTTAAAATTAATTAATTCCGAAATATTAACAGAATTAAGGATCGCAAATAAGATACTGTAGATGTAATTTCTATTGATTGCATCTTCGATAAAAATCGATAAACTGGTTGATTTTGAATCAGGTTTTCATTTCCGCCTCAAAATGGAATTGTGGCGGTCATGATTTAAGATGATTTAAGAAGTGGCAATGATAATCTGAACTTTGAGAGCCAATCAAAATGCCGTTCTGTTAGGATTTTTATAGAGAAAAACATTAATTAATTATAAAAACAACTTTAAAGCAATACTTTAGGAGATACATTAAGGAGGGGCATTGATGATGTATAAAAAGTTTAATTAGGGATTGATCTTTCTATACCATCATGCGGACGTCAACTGATTATAAAAAGTTTGTTTAGTTAACCTCGTTTCACGAGTACGAAGTTATCATGACAATGACACGTACGCAAGTTGGACACTTCTTCTCTTAACATTTATTTATGGCAACTGCTCCATTGCTATGGGGCGTAGCGTGATATTATCAAGTTTAAAGCCTTCCTGAACAAAAGGTCTATCTAGCGCAGAAATAAATTTTCAAATCGGAAAGGTAATTCCTGAAATTAGTTTGTTCAAAGAAACGAACTTCAACTTTATATATTTGTATAGATATAATATTAGTAAAATTAAATATACTACAACTAATTTCAATTTATTTAAAACAGTCCATAATGGAATGTTCATTATCGTTATTTTGTGATTCCTTAGTATTGCCTTTTTAATACTATTTTTAAAAATGTTTTATTGCTAAAGCAGGATAATCGTTAGGTTTTTATCCTTGGTCGTTATTTGGTACGTTGAAGTGGTTGATGATTACTATGGAGTTTAGGACATTTTTCATTATTCGCATCGGTTTTCTTCTCAGCATTTTAAAGCATTTTGGCGTTTCAAAAAAATAACTGCCCATAAATTATTTTTCGTCAAAATAATTCTTTGCATAAATAATTTCGTCCAGAGATACAACAAGGGCCATTATGGTTGTTTTCCCTAAGAATCTCTAAAATCCTAGATTGAGAATGCCGCTGTTATAAAGCCACACTGAACAATCTAGGCTTGAGTATTCGCAATGCTTCGAGTACCTGAGTATAGTTTATTGAAGCGGTAGCCTAGAGAGGGATCGGTTACAGCATTAGTGCAGGAACACGGCAGTAAATAAATCAGTTATCCACACAGCTCGTAGCCTCACGTTTGTACAGAGGTCCTTATTTCCTCATCAACCAGCGTCGATCAAGATTTTCTCTAGTTGCCATATTAACTCTTGCAATTTTTGTAAAAGGTGGATTAAAACCGGAGATAACTTTGTTAATGTACGAGTTATTAGCGTGTTACTAAAGCTTTTTTTTTTTTTTTTTTTTTTTTTTTTTTTTTTTTTTTTTTTTTTTTTTTTTTTTTTTTTTTTTTTTTTAATAATCTGTCAAGATTCAACCAAGATAAATGAAAATGGCCCATAAACGTAAACGCGTTCTTTATAATAATAAAATCACCGAATTTATTTCTGGTACTACATATATACTTTTTTTTTATCTTTATCTTTTTCAACATATAATTCTTTATCGGTTTCCATAAACTTTAATTGTATTAAATTTAATAATATCCTCCTATTCGCCTAACATAACCAAATCATCATAAAGGTGTGCATTCATTAAAATAACAGCTTACAAACATTATAAAGCTGACAAATATAAGTGGTTAAATAATAATGTTTATAAATAAATAACCTTTGTTCCCATAAAAATCATAACGTTTTATTTATTGCTCTTCAGACTCATCAATTATATCTTAAAGGTTGAACCAATTCTTCAAATGAACATTTAAAATAAATGTTTCCAAATCAATACATTATCTTTCCTCTACTGGAAGTTGCAAGCCTACTTGTAATAATTTCAAATAATTCAGTGATTTAGAAAATGTATGTATAGTCTTAAAAAAAGAATTTTGATTAAGGAAGAAGTTGGTTGGGGGGTTGAGGTCAAAGACTAACACACTAATATGACTTATTTATTTTGTGCCAACGTTTCGGCCTAAGTTTTAGGCCATAATTAGCGCTAAAAGAAAATATAAAATAACAACATTGAAAACGACAGAGTCAGTCCCAGTAAGAGTAAAAAATGATAAAAACAAAAAATATTAAGCAAGATAAAAATATATGAAATATAAAAAGAAAAAGATGATAATATATATTGTAAAAAATGAAAAATTAAAGTAAAGTGAAAAGAGTGTAGGAAAGATTATGAATTGATAAAATATATGAATACTATTAATTGAAATGACTACTATTAAGTATATTAATTAATAATTCAAATTGTTACAATTAGTAATCAAGTAATGTTGAGATATGGTAAAGAAAAATGTGTAAAGTTACCAAAGCGACATCATGAAGTACATTTAGGATTTTTATAAAGTAACAATCGAAGAATTCTCCTCTGGATGTGAGTGGTTAAATGCGAACGTGAGTGAAAGCGAACCACGACCACTTCGGTAATGATGCGCCTCTTGGAAGCCACTTCCATTAGAAAATTATTAAGTTCCACCGGTACCTAAAGTATAAGGGATAACTTATTTCTTTTAATTTGCATTTTGAATAACAAGACAGTACAATATCATCAGCACTCATTTATAATAATAGTAATCGGAATTGTTAGAATATTGTAAATTCCAAAATACAATATCTCTCAAATACAATGATTCCTTATTGTAAATGTTAATTTTGTATTTTTTCGCACTTAAATACTTTATTTCGTCACTAGATACGTGATGTTGCTTTTAAAGTGACAATTTGTTGATTTATTGAATAATAAAAATAGTTAGAAATCTATATCGACGTCATTTTTTTAAAAAAGGCTTAAGCGCTAAAAATTCGAAATTTAGGTCTCAATTGTGACGTATACATCACCTCTATCGATTCTCGCTCAGGATGTATCGAAAAAAAAATTGGAAATGATCTAAAAATCGTATATTGATGGCGTAAGTACCAAATAGTAACGACTCACAGATGTCACTCTGGCCTTAGCCAGTGCTAGAATCATTTAAAATATATTGTTATTATAAATGTTTTGCCAGTTTAATACACTCCTACTCTATACAATAAAGAATATATATATATATATATATATATATATATATATATATATATATATATATATATATTTTCAAAAAAACGACGTCTATATCAATGTAGTAAAAGAAAATTACTACCCATATAGTCATCACTGTATCTCGAAAACGACAATCCCTATAAAGCTGAATTTTTTAATGGTTGCTTCCCTTATCTTCTAGATGTGCAATAAGGCTGGGCTTGAAAAAATTCGTAATCTAAGCTATTGAAAAAAAATTATTTCTAATTTCCCTCAAAAAATTAAGTTTTTCGAATAACTCGAAAACTGTACATCTCCTGGAAACTATAAGTACTCATTTGAAAGATAATTAAATTCTCTACAAAACATTAACATCATCATCTAAACCGGTTTTAGTATTAGCTAAAATTCTTGATTTGTAAAACAGTACACTAAAGCATATTGGACATATCTATGTTTTAAATGGATTATACCAAACATTTAAAACCTTGGTGAGTACTAAAATGTATTTGATTTCTTGTCTTAATTAAATTCATAATTCATAAATGTGCTATAATACTGATTTATATTAATCTAATTTAATATGTATAATAATACCAAACTATATTTTGAATTGCTTATTTTTGAATTTTTTGTGTGTTTTTATAATTGAGGATGAATGTATAACATTCGAAACTATTTTTCAATAAAACAAATATATGGACGTGGCAAATAATATATCAATCCCTAATCAGATTGATCCTTCTATACCATCATGGGGATGTCAACTGATTATGCATGTTTTGACTTAGGGTTCCATTTTCAGTCTAAATATGTGTTGTATCTTTGCTTGAGTGGCAAAATCGAGGCTTGGCTCACGCACACACAATGCATATATATATATATATATATATATATATATATATATATATATATATATATATATATATATATATTTAAGTAGTTTATAAAAGATACTTTTAATTCGAAACCTAATAATTCAATAATATAAACATACAGTATGTGTGTGAATATCTTGGAGTGAGATACTGTCTCTAGCTGATGTCTATTTTGCTGCTGATGTGGGATGTGATGAATATTATCTGCATATGGTCTTATTTTTGCCTTGCGAAACGTCGACTGGTTAGTTGTTTAAATGTATTTTAGAGACTCGAGATTTAAAGTGTAGAATTGTCTATTTATAACAATTATTTTATGTCTCTTGTTGAGTTTTTGCTTTTTTATATTACTATTATAATTTTATTCGATATTTCTTCTATCGCAGTGCATAACGTAGTTTAATAAATGAAGGAATTCACGAAGAGTAGATAAGAGCATGTTTTCTGTGGATCCATGGGACGAAAGAAGAGGACATGGCCTGGAGGAACAATGATCCTGAACCACCATTGTCCCACTCCTCTCCTTCCAGGATTCGCTTCTATTGTCAGCTCGTCACTTTCCTCAGGTTTCAGTTTACCCGGATAATGCCGTCCGGACCTTTCTTCATCACTACAATATCTTATAATTTACGAGTAATGAACATTTCATGTTGAGTTTAATTTTTTAAAACTTGATCAATTGTTTAAATGAAACGCTCATTGGCTAATTGAACAATGTATTTGTAATTATTTAGAAATTGTTTACCATGGTTTAAATATAGGAGGTGGTAGTCGGAAGTGCGATAAAAAATTTGTTTTATAATTATGATTATGTTATTAATTATAATTAGGTAATAATAATAGATAATTAGCTTAAATTCTTAAAAAGCTATGTTCACAGTATCATTACTTTCGATTCGTCATGACGAACGATGTAAGGAACATGAGGCATGTAATGTTGAATAACTATTTTTATTTGATTACTGATTGAAAAATTATTAAGTTTATTCTCTGAATAATAAAATAAGTAATAAATGGGTTATTCATTATTTATTACTTTTTTCTAAATGAAATTTGCCGAATGCAGGTTAGGGCCAATGCGCTTAAGGGTGTGCTAGAACCTTTGCCAAACCTTGGTAAATCAAACATATAAATGGGGTAATTTTGCTTGGCATGGTTTGTCTGCGTTTGAGTCCGATCCGGTTAAGTGCCAGTGTAGTGTCCACACATTAATGTATTTATATATCTTTATTTTATATTTTTAATTGTTTCTTTTAAAATGAAAATAGTTTAATCCGAAATTAACACCCGACTGAAGTTCGGATAGCCGGAAAAGTAGTCAGTTTGCTAAGCTTTTGTAAATCCCCTGTACACGCTTGCCGCTTGGTACACACTTGTACACTTATTACACACCGCATGGTACACGCTTGGTTGGGCTTGGGACTTGCCATAGTTTGGAAAAGGCGTGATCGCTTCTTATCGAAAGTCGAACAATGTGGGCATAGCTAAATAATCACTCCCAATCTTACTCAATCATTATGTGCAATCGTTAAGAATTATTCAGATTGCTTTATATTGCATAGAAAAACAATTATTATTTTATTACAAAGAATCAGTTAATGATGATCGTATTTTTTATTTCAAAAACGTATTCAATCAAATATGGAATTGTACTTAATCAAGCTAAGAATTAAGTAAACAGGCTCTGTTAATCTGCTTTAAAACCAAGTCATCTTGTATAAACGAAATAACTGTTGAGAAATGCCGCATTATATAACTAATTAAAAAAAAAATAGATTTTTTTTTTTAACGGCTTTGGTGAAATGATTTCAAAAAACAATTTTTCCTTCTAATCTTCTAAATAGCCGACATATCGGCCTTTGAAAACTTTAATCGGTCGCCATGCTGGGATTACCTATGCCAGCGGTTCCAAATCTCAAAAAGGTCGGTCCAGTAGTCACGAAGGGAAGCTGCGTATGGCGGACGGAGGATGGATGGATTTTTTTTAAATACGATTTTTGGACTATACTTATTCTCTTATAATTCGTAAAACCTCAAATCGTAAATTTTACGGGGGGAAGGGAGGCCTCTTGATCGATTACAGGAGTCGATCATTGAAAATAATAAACAAAAAACTGATCGATAACTGATACAATAACACTGATAACCAGTCCATCTCGAGGTTACAACTCTTGGATATTCATTACGAACTCGGAAATAGCAGCGAGAATGTTATATTTATTCACCTGTAATTTACTTGTCGACCTTAATAATAACAATCTAATTAATAATAATACCAAACTATTTAGAAGGAAATGATAGTTAAAAGATACCTAATTATCAGCAGATCTCTACTTTAATTTAGACAATGATTAATTAAATCGTTATTTCTTATTATGGTGTTTTCCTGGAAGAAATATCCGGCTTGAATTTATGTTAGTGAAGAGGAAGCTTCAGAGAAGTACATTCCTATTAAAAATATGAATAGTTTACCCGCATATTGGTAGTAATAAATATTGATGAAAACGTTTTTTTTTTTTATCACAGCACCAAGACAATAGTTCTTATAAATGGTATAGAGATAGTATATCTTTTTCTATTCGGTTCTAAGAACAGAAAGAGTGAAATTTTTGTCTAGATAATATTATCAGATTCAAGATGTTAACATTTTTTGAAAATTCGTTATTTTTGCAATATAATTTAACTTTGATTTTTTTTTCTTAATATTCCTTGTGCATATTGACAAATATTAATTTTGATACTCTTGCCAACCAATAGGAGCCGCTCGATTAGGTATTTTGAGATGCATTATTATCCTTCAGGACTGTTTCTTTTTCATTTAGAGGAGGGCTGCTGCCTATTGCAAGAATGTCGCTCTCGTACGACTGGATTCCTCTGGAGGATCATCAGCCAGCTCAAGTTAGTTCAGCTCTGCATCCCGGCTCAACTTTCACTGAATCTTTTGGAGTCCGATTGGCAAAGAGTACCATCGGTTTTCCTATTTTAGCGTCGTCGGAGTTGGTACATTTTTCCATCATGTAGCTCTTCAACCGTTTAATAAGAGATTTATATAGTTCTGTTGTTCAAGGACTTGATTCAACGTTTATTAATTAATTGAATTAATACAGAGAAGGTTACTGATAACATATTAATAATCCAGAAAAAGATGCTCCGAAGAACTAAATACAATTGGATTAGGGATTGATAAATTATTTGCCACTTCTATAAATTTGCTTTATTGAAAACTAGTTTCGAATGTTATACATTTAATCCTCAGTTCTATAAACACACAAAAAATTCAAAAATAAGCAATTCAAAATATAGTTTGGTATTATTATACATATTAAATTAGATTAATATAAATTATTATTATAAAACATTTATGAATTATGAATTTAATTAAGACAAGAAATCAAATACATGTTGGTACTCACCAAGGTTTAAATGAATTATATCAAACAGAAAAGTTTGTACTGGTTTCTTCTCGCATTGAACTAACAATGAACGAAAGGTAGGTAGCATGTTTATAGGTAAACGGTTTAAGGGTCAGGGTTTTTCCAGTAATGCCGGTGAGTAATTGTTTTTTCTGTTATAGATGGGAATAAATTTAAGATTGGACTATTGGAGATATTTATTTGGTCATTTAAGCAAACATCAGAATTGGATTTGAAGAATTTTATTATTTCAAGTATTTCATTAAATTCATAAATGTTTTATAATACTGATTTATGTAAATCTAATTTAATATGCATAGTAATACCAATAAAAAACAAAACAGTTTTACTTCCGACTATCCATTTTTAACCGAAATCTAGTATACTAATGCACAAGACTAATATACCCAATTTGGGATGTTTTGCATATTATTTTAATATTCCTTTTGATGAAAGTTTATTATGACCTTCAAGTAAAGTAACACTTCCGGCTAGCTAATTTTAAGCAAAATCTACTATATTGTTTAAATTGATATAAGAGTTTTATATACCAAATTTGAGATGTTTTGTATTATATTTTAATATATTTTTTTATGAAAATCTATTATGATCTTCATACAAAGTACCACCTCCGGTAATCATGTTGTGACCAAAAAAGGAGGTCACAACTAGATGTTACAAAAATCCCAAATACAAAATTTTAGCTCTCTACGGCTAACCGTTTTTGAGGGATGCGAGATATGAACGAACGTACGAACAGACGTCACGACGTCACAAGTCAAAATCGATTCAGGGATGGCCAAAATGGATATTTCCGTTGAAATCTGAAAACCAAAAATCTTCGCGATTACAATACTTCTTTTACTGCGTGCAAGGAGGTAAAAAAACAAACAAAATAAAAGCTCTTCAATTAATATATTATAAAATAATCTAAGAATTCTATGTGAGCAACGATTGGAAGCACTGACCACTTTACCCCTTTACACGTCATTTCATTAAATCAAACTTACGTTCAAGGACGAACTTTCTAATTCATCATAAGCTATATTATTTAATAGTTAATTATACAGAGTTTTTAACTGTTACGATTTAAAAAATTTATCAGTAATTAAATGACAAAATAAATGTGAATAAAACGAAACATTTATTTTATATTAATATTGAATAATCTGTTGTAATTCAAAACATTGGCTAACTAATCACTGACACTTTGACAGAACACTAATTAATGGTTTATCTACGAGTTAGATTGCAATATCGCCACCAGATTGTAGTAATTTTCAGTGAGTAGCCAATGGCCATCTCACCCCAGTCCCCCAATATAATTTTTTTTTCCTACCTTTTAAATGTTTCTCAAACTGCTGTACTGAGTTCGTCGAAAATTCTTGAGATTTTTTTGAGATATATTTTTCTGTAATTTTTCAAGTTTTAGTCCGTTTAGCTGCTTATCTTGGCAGTGAGCCAAAAAGGATAATGCTATTTTTCAACAGTATATTTTTCGTGTTAAACAGCTGCTATAATTGCCACATTTTATCTGCTACTTTTAACTGTTATACAAAATTATCACAAGTCGTTTTATTCGTTATTTGGAACCAACATTTCTATTTATATTATCAGTTACTTTTTGTAGTATAATGATCTACTACCTAACTTTAAACCTGGCAGAAGAAAATTCTGTGACCTCGCTAACAACCTTAATTAATTCATCGGTTCAGTAACCATTCATCATAAGTTCATAAAAGAGAAGAAACTTTTTATGTATTATCAGAACGAGACAAAGTTTAAACGAAGGCTGGTATTTAGAAACACGGAGATCAGTGACCAAGCTAAGGTGAAGAAAGGTCAAGGGTCGATTCCACGCCAATGGAGTCTTATAAATTTATTATTTCAATAAGTCTCTTTGCGTGAGTATCTGAGTCTGTACCTTCTCCTACTGGCTGTCAAAAACAACATCGAATAACTTATTAGATTCGAAAATAAATTTGACTGATTCCAATAACTAACATTAAATAATATATTATGCATATTATTTTTCACTGCTAATCTTTATGAAAATTGTTGTTTCATAAAAACTATCTACAAAATACGTAATTAATAGGTAGTAAAAGCTCCAAAATTATTCTGGACTAATCAGAACATTAGATTGTGTTCATTTATATATTTATGTTATGTAATTGTCATTGTCTTAATTAGTATAATATATCATTCCATCCCAAAGGACAATGTAATTAATTTTTCAATTAAATGTTTATTTAAATTTATAAAATGCGATAGTCTTAATACTGGAGCTGGAGGGTGTGTTTTAAATCCGTTTCATAAGCCCAAGAACATGGTTTTTGGGGTTTCGAGGATGTCCGATATATTTATAAGTATATATTTATATATATATATATATATATATATATATATATATATATATTTATATACTTATAAATATACTACTTATATATATTATAAATATATATATACTTATATAAATATATACTTATATATATATATATATATATATATATATATATATATATATATATATATAAGTATATGGGCGTAGGAGTGATAACCCTATCCCTGTGTACCTAAATTGTGAATCGTGTTGTGGTTTTCCAGGATGAAATAAAGCCGCCCGTACGTTTTTTTGTCCATGGCCGGTCTGCTTCGGGGAATGAAATACAGGTCCTGTATTTCTGTATATATATATATATTTATATACTTATAAATATACTACTTATATATATTATAAATATATATATACTTATATATATATATATATATATATATATATATATATATATATATATATATATAAGTATATGGGCGTAGGAGTGATAACCCTATCCCTGTGTACCTAAATTGTGAATCGTGTTGTGGTTTTCCAGGATGAAATAAAGCCGCCCGTACGTTTTTTGTCCATGGCCGGTCTGCTTCGGGGAATGAAATACAGGTCCTCGTGCGCCTGCTGACTCCGAACAGCCATAATCCGTAGATCCCGACCGGTTCATCACTGTCTTTGAAACCGAGTGAGTCGGTGGGAAGGACACTACCGAATTGGCCCAAAAGGGACCGGTTATGGAGCTGTGGATAGCCTGCCACAGCACCATGGAAACCAATCGTGGAAACCAATCATACTTTACGGTACCAATACCAACTTTACTTCAAGTAAGTACTGTTTTCGGCCTACCAATTTTAACCAAAATATAGTAAATACATTCACATCAATATAAAAGTCCTATTTACCAAATTTGAGATGTTTTACATTATATTTTAATATAAATTTTTATGAAAGTCTAATATGACCTTCAAGTAAAGTACCGCTTCCGGTTTTGCAATTTAGACCAAAATCTAGTATGCTATTTAAATCAATATATAAGTTATAAATACCAAATTTGAGAAGTTTTTCAAAGTATTTTAATATAATTTTTGATGGAAATCAATTATGACCTTCAAGTAAAGTACCACTTCCGGTAATTAAGCAGTGACCAAAAAAGGAGGCTAACAACTAGATTTTACAACAATCCTAAATACAAACTTTCAACTTTCTATGGCTAACCGTTTTTGAGTTATGCGAAATACGAATGAATGTTCGTACGTACGTACAGACGCCACGACGAAAATAGACAAAATGGATTCAGGGATGGTCAAAATGGATATTTCCGTTGAAATCTAAAAACCGAAAATTTTCGCGATTACTATACTTCCTTTATTTTGTACAAGCAAGTAAAAATAATCATTTTTTTGATTATGCTTTCACAAAAATTGGAAAATCGTTAATTTTTTAGTTTTACCAGTATCCTTCCAAGGTAGCGATATATTAATATATTATCAGTGGCTGCAAAAAAAAAAATCATTTTTAACAGAATTAAGTATGGACTTCATTTGGGTCAAAATCCAAAAAACATGCTGTAAGAAGAAATACACATTTTTTGGTATAATCTGGATGCCATCAGGGTTTTATGAAACGTAATTTAAATTATTTACTGTTTGTTTCATTTTTTCGCCCAGTTCCAAGATGCACCAGACGCGACGGTAGGCGTTCTCAAGAAGGTGGGCCGTTGCATAACGCAACGGTGAATCAGTTCGAACGGCCTTCGACGGTTGCCGTCTTCGCTACGTGCTCACGGCGAAGCAAGTCTTCTCTACCGTTAAATAATATTCTATTGAACAGACAGAATATTCAAAATTGACTGTTGGTTACACTTTGTAAGTCCGGACAATTGATTTTATTTTTAATTTAAGGTTTCCCAAATAACAGTAAACAGGTAACCAGGAAAGGTTTCGCCAATTCAGGCAATTGAAAAAAGATATAGCACATCTCACTTCAATAGTTAATAAATAAACAGTTCCACATAATTATTCAACATAAATAATTAGTTTACTATCTATTATCTAAGGTCGAGGTTGTGTGCTAATATATCAGAAAGTTTGGAAACTGATTCATTACAGGAACATTGGTTTTTGTCTGCGTATCCGTATTACAAACGTTAATTTTTCATTAAATTTTCGTTTTAATGAACGCAACGTATAGTAAAATAAAAATAAAAATAGTCATCGTAAGCGAGTTATGTAATTCATAAATATTTATATTACTAAGATACTAAAAAATTATATTATTAAACCAATATTTCTCAAGTATTTTTTTGAAAAATATTCTAATTTTGATATACTCATCAGATGGCTCCGATTGTTAGGTACCGAAATATTCAATGTTAAATCCACTTTTTCTAATGATACTTAAGAATGATATCTTGACAATTTTAGCACTGCAGGGGCTGAAATGCTGGTTTGATTTAAAATTTTTGTTTGCTTATTTTATTTTTTCTAGGGAGAATCCTTTTTCAAAACTCGAATTTTAATACCGATATTACGATATATCGAATTAAAACTATCGGAAGAAAATATTAATATATTTCTATAAAAATTTCGATATTCCGATAAGTTTCCGACATTCCTTCGATCTGTTTGTTATATTACCTCGGTCTACTAATGTTGAGAACTGCTAGAAAATCGTTCCCATCAAGACACAGTTTGATCGTGATCCCTTGGCTTACGGTTGTCTTCCCCTCGACTGAGAGTAAACAGTGGAGCTGAGATCCCGCGGACAGTGATTGTACGTTGCGATAATTACGGCCGCCTTTTGTACTAGTGAAAGGTTAGGATTCATCGGCCGCGCAGCGACCAGCGCGGACCGTGACCTTCGCCGCGACTTGAGGTCACTAAGGGCGATAATCTCTCCCGATAATTGGTCCATCACGAAGATCTGTTTACTCACTTCTATTATTAGATCCTCTATCGTGGCGATGTAGGCTGGGGGAGTCACGGGACGAAGAATCACAAGAGAAGGAAGCATCTGGATTTAGGACAGGTTGAAGACCCGTTCGGGCTTTATCCTTTCCTCGACTAAAGTCGAGTAGGTATAGTAATAAGAAACATTTAAATATCTATTTTTTAAATTTATTTATTTAAATTTCTCAAATGATGAAAGATCTTGAATTATATCGTGTGTTTATATATATATATATATATGTATTCGGTCATTTATGAAGATAGAGAAAAATTATAAAATCTTTTAGAATCTTTATACCAAAAAATTAAAATAAAATATGAGTATTTATTTATTAAATACATGTTCCATGCCTTTTAGAGGCGTACTATATATATTGTTTGTTTTATACATATAATTTCAATAATGCAAAATAATTTTTGTTACAAGTTGAATGTACAATATGTTGACTTAAGAAAAAATTATCAAAATAAATAAAAGTTAACCAAATAAATTGGATAAAAAATAGAACAAAAAATTAAATAAAAATAGAACAAATAATAAAATTAAATTAAACACACACACACACACACACACACACACATATATATATATATATATATATATATATATATATATATATATATATATATATATATATATAGATAGACATACAGATACAAAATAAATAAAAAATCTTAAACATTGAAACAACAAAAGAAGGCACAATATAGATTAAAAACTACAGTTATAGCTTACAAAACTAATTAAAACTTACAGTAAAATAAAATGTAAGCTTTTACATAGCTAAAGAATATAATAAAACTTCAAACCTCCCAAAAATAAAAATTTATAATTCACATTCACTTAAACCTTACTAAAAAAAAAAAAATTACTTTTAAATAACAAAAAGAAATAATGAATAAATAATATAAAAAAACAATTTTCAACCTTCATAACAATAGAAATTTAGGTTGCCCTTCCAGTCGGTCAGTCTTCAAACTTAATTTGTTATAATTTTTTTTTAAATCTTTTTCTTAAATCTTAAGTCTTTTTTAGTAGTATGTCCCATATTAATTTAAATGCAGTCATAAAGGATATGTCTAAAATTGTCAATATGTTCCATCTTTGTTACATATAACAGTTGACATGATGTTGAATCGTTTCAAGTAATATTTTGTGTTACCGTGTTCTGTAGGGAATTGTATCAATTTGTATATATTAGATATTTGGAAATTAATAGTGTAATAATTTGCGGTGTTTTATTTATATTTAATTTTTTACTTAGTTGTGATTTAATATGGTATAATGTATTATTCTTGGTTGATAAACAAAACTACATGAATTTTAATGAAAAAAAAAAATAATATATACACAGTAGAGCGTCGATTATCCGAACTAATGTTGTCAGTGGTGGTTCGGATAATCAAAAGTTCGGATAATCGAAATTCACGTACTCGCACACACACTATCTATATATATATATATATATATATATATATATATATATATATATATATATATATATATATAAATTAATTTACTTTTTTATATATAATAAGGAAAAGGAAGATCTAAAACAACAACTTTGTAAAAAAAACATGTTTGTTTATTTATATAAATATAGTATGTATGTGCATAGTGAAAAAACCAGTATCATAAAGTACATATAAATTGTTTAACTTAGTCACATGTACATAATGAAATCAACAAAAATATGTATTTACGTTTATGCAAAAAAATAATCAATGTGTATCTAATCAAAGCTTTATCAAAATTAATGCTGTGGCATATAAAATCTCATGATCAAATTAATTAAAATTAAACGCATAAAAAAAAAAAAAAGGTTTCGATAATCGAACGTTCGGATAACTGACGTTCGGATAATCGTGGCTCCACTGTATATATATATATATATATATATATATATATATATATATATGAACCCTGATAATTTTTTAAATCGTTTATACCAATATTAGGTATACTGTGAATATTTTCTGTTCCTATATAAATCTTCCTTTATTAATTTTCATTTCATTTATTCAACGTTTTAAGCGTATTTTTCCCCTATCATCTGAGCATTTAGGTTATAAAGTATATTATAGAAAATTTATATGGTAAGAGATATTCTGAATATACCTAATTTCTTCCGTACCATGTCCAACTATAAAGTATGCAAAACTGGGATTTTCATATTCATTAATTAGAAACGCTCTAGTTGAGGCACGCATTGTGGTAAAGTTTTGAATTACTAATCTTCGACGGTTGACGCCTTGTGACTTTTGGAGGTTAGGAATTCAAGACTTTCTTACAATGCGTGCCTCAACTAGCACAATATATACAATATATATATATATATATATATATATATATATATATATATATATATATATATATATAATTTTATATTTAAAGACTTTGTTTGGTATAATGATTCTAAAAGACTTAATAATTTTCCTCTATCTTCATAAATGGTCGAGACATGGGCTATGAAGCCTTTCTTATAAAAACCTCATTTATTAGTTTTGTTTGTATTGTAGAGGATTAATAACCATAAAAAAAATACGGGTTATTACTCTTTTTATTGTTACTATATGTAGTTATATTTGTGAAAACTATTGTTACCCACTATCTGTTTCGCATATTTTTTACTGAAATGAAGTGGAATAAATATACAAAAATTATGTTTTGTATTTTTTCAACCGTCTTTAGACGGGTCCAACTCGTATAAAAATTTTAAACAATGGATCTAAAAAATTTAGAAAATGATAGATTATAGTCTATTCTTCCCTTAACTATCTATATAAAGGCAAATATTTTTCATAATATAATATTTTGCAAATATTTTTTAAATATAATATTTTTCAAATAAGTATGAATCAATAAAAATGAAACACAAAATAAGGTGTATAGGTAACCATTTTTATTAGTAAGTTGTAAATAACCATTATTATTATAGCCTTTGATAACTTGAACGTATCTGTATAATTGAGATGAAACGGTTGAAATGGGTATTAAAGTTGTTATGCTTAGCAGCCAACGAATCCGTAAAAGTTAATAAGCGCTGAGCCGACTGGCAAAAGTCCGAGGGGTAGACCGAAACGTAGGTGGTCGGTTATCGACATCGAAATTTCGGATTCGCTTAGCCTTTTGAATTGCTAATCCTTTTTTATAACCGTATAGAGTCTGATTCATGTTCAGAGACTTTTTATTTAACCAAATATATATATATAACATCAATATCACAAATGCCATATAGAAAATATTTACATTGCAGCAATTAATAAAATTAACTTCATTATATATTTACAGTAAATAAACCACCACAAAGACGACAAGAAGTATCAGTTAAACTTATTTTCATTTTTCCAAGTTCATAATTGCAATATAAACACTTATGTAGATATTTCTACTCTTGTTCATACTGGTGTTGACTTTTTACTTTGGGAATTTCTGGAAATTTTAACCATATCTTCTTAACCCTTCTTAAATAATGGTCCATGCCCACCAGCCTGCCCGTCAATCAGCCATGCAGCAGCATGGCAAAGCTCATGAAGTAGCACATCGCGTACTTTAGATGCATCATTTACAACAGTCTTGGAAAGTTCGATAATGTAGCTTTAGTAAGTTTGAAGCAACATTTTTCTGAATTCGTAGTTAGATGTTCTGTCTACTTTATCTCCAACTGTGGAATTTTTTCATCAAATATTGCCTTATTGTATAATTTAAACAACAGATGAACAAGTTCATTTTTGTTTTTTGAAAAAGATATTCCTCTGTATTTAACAGCTTCTGGATGGCACATCTCTTTAGGGACTTCTGGTGTTAAAGATAGCAGAAATGACGTATGATTGGGGCAATATGAATGTGCTGGTAAGGGAATATTAGCAAGCTGTGCACTCATCTTTTCCGAATTCTTTAGAGATGAAGAATCAAAGGATTTATTTGAAGCATAATATGATTCTGAATCAAACCAGGGAGTTTTCCCCTCATCATCTACCTCCTCTCGGATGATGGCTGTATGCACACCAATAACATCAGAGGAATCTTTAGAAACATTTGAAATATCCTCACTTTCTGAAAATGAATCACTCCCGGAAGAAAAAATTATTTTGTTTCCCTTAAACTTTCTTGTAATGTTCACAACAGAATCTGAACTCCCAACTTTGTTAGGATGCTGATTTGAAGAATCACGAGTTTCTTTGATCTGATATTCAATATTATCTACTTCCTATTCAATCTTGCTTATATCCTTACTAATAGCGTCTAAAGAATCCTTGGAAATGCCTGTAATATCCTCACTATCTGAAAATGAATCACTCCCGGAAGAAAAAATTACTTCGTTTCTCTTAAAATTTCTTGTAATGTTCACAACAGAATCTGAACTCCCAAATTTGTCAGGATGCTGATTTGAAGAATCCCGGGCTTCTTTGATCTGAGATTCAATATTATCTACTTCCTATTCAATCTTGCTTATATCCTTACTAATAGCGTCTAAAGAATCCTTGGAAATGCCTGTAATATCCTCACTATCTGAAAATGAATCACTCCCGGAAGAAAAAATTACTTCGTTTCTCTTAAAATTTCTTGTAATGTTCACAACAGAATCTGAACTCCCAAATTTGTCAGGATGCTGATTTGAAGAATCCCGGGCTTCTTTGATCTGAGATTCAATATCATCTACTTCCTTTTCAATCGTGGTTATAGCGTAGAGTAGAGTAGCCTTACTAATAGCGTATAAAGAATTTTTGGAAAATTCTGGAATATCATCACTATCAGAAAAAGATGAATCAATCTTAAAAGAAACTTTTAGTATGTTTCTCTTAGGATTTCTTTTAATGTTCACAAAAGAATCTGGACTGTCATTAATTATATTAGGAAGCTGATTTGATGAATCAAGAACTTGATTAGTCTGAAATTTATCATCATCATTCCCCTCCTCTTCAGTGATCTTTCTTTGCACACTAAAAAGGTCTGAAGAATATCTCGAAACACCTGGAATTTCTTCACTACCTGAAAAAGAAGAATCACTTTCATCAGAAACATTAAGAAAGTTTTTCTTGGACTTTTTTTTTAATACTCGCAATAGAATGTAAACTTCCTTCAAGTATACTAGGAAACTGATCAGAAGAAAAGAGAACTTCATTACTATGAAATTCATCATCATCTCCCTCCACTTCGTTGATCTTTGTACGAAAACCAAAAAGATCTGAAGAAGATTTCGAAACAACTGGAATTTCTTCACTATCTAAAAAAGAGGAATCAGCCTCAGAAGAAGATATGTTCGTTTTAGGCTTTCCCTTGAAGCTCACAATAGAATCTGAACTGTCATCAAGTGCATTAGGAAACTGATTTGATGAAGCAAGTACTTGATTAATCCGAGATTCATCTCCTTCCTCTTCACTTATGTTTGTGCGCATACCAATAACGATTGAAGAATCTTTCGAAACACCTGGAATGACTTCACTATCTGAAAAATAATAATCACTCCCAGCAGATTCATTTAATATGCTTTTCTTGGATTTTCTATTTATGTTCACAATAGAATCTGAACTGTCATCAAGTGCATTAGGAAACTGATTTGATGAAGCAAGTACTTGGTTAATCCGAGATTCGTCTCCTTCTTCTTCACTTATGTGTGTGCGCATACCAATAACGATTGAAGAATCTTTCGAAACACCTGGAATGACTTCACAATCTGAAAAATAATAATCACTCCCAGCAGATTCATTTAATATGCTCTTCTTGGATTTTCTATTTATGTTCACAATAGAATCTGAACTGTCATCAAGTGCATTAGGAAACTGATTTGATGAAGCAAGAACTTGGTTAATCCGAGATTCATCTCCTTCCTCTTCACTTATGTTTGTGCGCATACCAATAACGATTGAAGAATCTTTCGAAACACCTGGAATGATATCACTATCTGAAAAATAATAATCACTCCCAGCAGATTCATTTAATATGCTTTTCTTGGACTTTCTATTAATGTTCACAATAGAATCTGAACTGCCATCAAGTGCATTAGGAAACTGATTTGATGAAGCAAGTACTTGATTAATCCGAGATTCATCTCCTTCCTCTTCACTTATGTTTGTGCGCATACCAATAACGATTGAAGAATCTTTCGAAACACCTGGAATGACTTCACTATCTGAAAAATAATAATCACTCCCAGCAGATTCATTTAATATGCTTTTCTTGGATTTTCTATTTATGTTCACAATAGAATCTGAACTGTCATCAAGTGCATTAGGAAACTGATTTGATGAAGCAAGTACTTGGTTAATCCGAGATTCGTCTCCTTCCTCTTCACTTATGTGTGTGCGCATACCAATAACGATTGAAGAATCTTTCGAAACACCTGGAATGACTTCACAATCTGAAAAATAATAATCACTCCCAGCAGATTCATTTAATATGCTCTTCTTGGATTTTCTATTTATGTTCACAATAGAATCTGAACTGTCATCAAGTGCATTAGGAAACTGATTTGATGAAGCAAGAACTTGGTTAATCCGAGATTCATCTCCTTCCTCTTCACTTATGTTTGTGCGCATACCAATAACGATTGAAGAATCTTTCGAAACACCTGGAATGATATCACTATCTGAAAAATAATAATCACTCCCAGCAGATTCATTTAATATGCTTTTCTTGGACTTTCTATTAATGTTCACAATAGAATCTGAACTGCCATCAAGTGCATTAGGAAACTGATTTGATGAAGCAAGTACTTGATTAATCCGAGATCATCTCCTTCCTCTTCACTTATGTGTGTGAGCATACCAATAACGATTGAAGAATCTTTCGAAACACCTGGAATGACTTCACTATCTGAAAAATAATAATCACTCCCAGCAGATTCATTTAATATGCTTTTCTTGGATTTTCTATTTATGTTCACAATAGAATCTGAACTGTCATCAAGTGCATTAGGAAACTGATTTGATGAAGCAAGTACTTGATTAATCCGAGATCATCTCCTTCCTCTTCACTTATGTGTGTGCGCATACCAATAACGATTGAAGAATCTTTCGAAACACCTGGAATGACTTCACTATCTGAAAAATAATAATCACTCCCAGCAGATTCATTTAATATGCTTTTCTTGGATTTTCTATTTATGTTCACAATAGAATCTGAACTGCCATCAAGTGCATTAGGAAACTGATTTGATGAAGCAAGAACTTGGTTAATCCGAGATTCATCTCCTTCCTCTTCACTTATGTTTGTGCGCATACCAATAACGATTGAAGAATCTTTCGAAACACCTGGAATGATATCACTATCTGAAAAATAATAATCACTCCCAGCAGATTCATTTAATATGCTTTTCTTGGACTTTCTATTAATGTTCACAATAGAATCTGAACTGCCATCAAGTGCATTAGGAAACTGATTTGATGAAGCAAGTACTTGGTTAATCCGAGATTCGTCTCCTTCCTCTTCACTTATGTGTGTGCGCATACCAATAACGATTGAAGAATCTTTCGAAACACCTGGAATGACTTCACTATCTGAAAAATAATAATCACTCCCAGCAGATTCATTTAATATGCTCTTCTTGGATTTTCTATTTATGTTCACAATAGAATCTGAACTGTCATCAAGTGCATTAGGAAACTGATTTGATGAAGCAAGAACTTGGTTAATCCGAGATTCATCTCCTTCCTCTTCACTTATGTTTGTGCGCATACCAATAACGATTGAAGAATCTTTCGAAACACCTGGAATGATATCACTATCTGAAAAATAATAATCACTCCCAGCAGATTCATTTAATATGCTTTTCTTGGACTTTCTATTAATGTTCACAATAGAATCTGAACTGCCATCAAGTGCATTAGGAAACTGATTTGATGAAGCAAGTACTTGGTTAATCCGAGATTCGTCTCCTTCCTCTTCACTTATGTGTGTGCGCATACCAATAACGATTGAAGAATCTTTCGAAACACCTGGAATGACTTCACTATCTGAAAAATAATAATCACTCCCAGCTGATTCATTTAATATGCTCTTCTTGGACTTTCTATTAATGTTCACAATAGAATCTGAACTGTCATCAAGTGCATTAGGAAACTGATTTGATGAAGCAAGTACTTGACTAATCCGAGATTCGTCTCCTTCCTCTTCACTTATGTTTGTGCGCATAGCAATAACGATTGAAGAATCTTCCGAAACATCAGGAATGACTTCACTATCTGAAAAATAATAATCACTCCCAGCAGATTCATTTAATATGCTCTTCATGGACTTTCTATTAATGTTTACAATAGAATCTGAACTGTCATCAAGTGCATTAGGGAACTGATTTGATGAAGCAAGTACTTGATTAAACCGAGATCATCTCCTTCCTCTTCACTTATGTTTGTGCGCATACCAATAACGATTGAAGAATCTTTCGAAACACCTGGAATGACTTCACTATTTGAAAAATAATAATCACTCCCAGCAGATTCATTTAATATGCTGTTGTTGGACTTTCCATTAATGTTCACAATAGAATCTGAAGTGTCATCAAGTGCATTAGGAAACTAATTTGATGAAGCAAGTACTTCATTAGTCCGAGATTCGTCTCTTTCCTCTTCACTTATGTTTGTGCGCATACCAATAACGATTGAAGAATCTTTCGAAACACCTGGAATGACTTCACTATTTGAAAAATAATAATCACTCCCAGCAGATTCATTTAATATGCTTTTCTTGGACTTTCCATTAATGTTCACAATAGAATCTGAACTGTCATCAAGTGCATTAGGAAACTGATTTGATGAAGCAAGTACTTGATTAATCCGAGATTTATCTCCTTCCTCTTCACTTATGTTTGTGCTCATACCAATAACGATTGAAGAATCTATCGAAACACCTGGAATGACTTCACTATCTGAAAAATAATAATCACTCCCAGCTGATTCATTTAATATGCTCTTCTTGGACTTTCTATTAATGTTCACAATAGAATCTGAACTGTCATCAAGTGCATTAGGAAACTGATTTGATGAAGCAAGTACTTGACTAATCCGAGATTTATCTCCTTCCTCTTCACTTATGTTTGTGCTCATACCAATAACGATTGAAGAATCTTTCGAAACACCTGGAATGACTTCACTATCTGAAAAATAATAATCACTCCCAGCTGATTCATTTAATATGCTCTTCTTGGACTTTCTATTAATGTTCACAATAGAATCTGAACTGTCATCAAGTGCATTAGGAAACTGATTTGATGAAGCAAGTACTTGACTAATCCGAGATTCGTCTCCTTCCTCTTCACTTATGTTTGTGCGCATAGCAATAACGATTGAAGAATCTTCCGAAACACCAGGAATGACTTCACTATCTGAAAAATAATAATCACTCCCAGCAGATTCATTTAATATGCTCTTCATGGACTTTCTATTAATGTTTACAATAGAATCTGAACTGTCATCAAGTGCATTAGGAAACTGATTTGATGAAGCAAGTACTTGATTAAACCGAGATCATCTCCTTCCTCTTCACTTATGTTTGTGCGCATACCAATAACGATTGAAGAATCTTTCGAAACACCTGGAATGACTTCACTATTTGAAAAATAATAATCACTCCCAGCAGATTCATTTAATATGCTGTTGTTGGACTTTCCATTAATGTTCACAATAGAATCTGAAGTGTCATCAAGTGCATTAGGAAACTAATTTGATGAAGCAAGTACTTCATTAGTCCGAGATTCGTCTCTTTCCTCTTCACTTATGTTTGTGCGCATACCAATAACGATTGAAGAATCTTTCGAAACACCTGGAATGACTTCACTATCTGAAAAATAATAATCACTCCCAGCAGATTCATTTAATATTCTTTTCTTGGACTTTCAATTAATGTTCACAATAGAATCTGAAGTGTCATCAAGTGCATTAGGAAACTAATTTGATGAAGCAAGTACTTCATTAGTCCGAGATTCGTCTCTTTCCTCTTCACTTATGTTTGTGCGCATACCAATAACGATTGAAGAATCTTTCGAAACACCTGGAATGACTTCACTATCTGAAAAATAATAATCACTCCCAGCTGATTCATTTAATATGCTTTTCTTGGACTTTCCATTAATGTTCACAATATAATCTGAAGTGTCATCAAGTGCATTAGGAAACTAATTTGATGAAGCAAGTACTTCATTAGTCCGAGATTCGTCTCTTTCCTCTTCACTTATGTTTGTGCGCATACCAATAACGAATGAAGAATCTTTCGAAACACCTGGAATGACTTCACTATTTGAAAAATAATAATCACTCCCAGCTGATTCATTTAATATGCTTTTCTTGGACTTTCCATTAATGTTCACAATAGAATCTGAAGTGTCATCAAGTGCATTAGGAAACTGATTTGATGAAGCAAGTACTTCATTAGTCCGAGATTCGTCTCTTTCCTCTTCACTTATGTTTGTGCGCATACCAATAACGATTGAAGAATCTTTCGAAACACCTGGAATGACTTCACTATTTGAAAAATAATAATCACTCCCAGCAGATTCATTTAATATGCTTTTCTTGGACTTTCAATTAATGTTCACAATAGAATCTGAACTGTCATCAAGTGCATTAGGAAACTGATTTGATGAAGCAAGTACTTGATTAATCCGAGATTCGTCTCCTTCCTCTTCACTTATGTTTGTGCTCATACCAATAACGATTGAAGAATCTTTCGAAACACCTGGAATGACTTCACTATCTGAATAATAATAATCACTCCCAGCTGATTCATTTAATATGCTTTTTTGGACTTTCTAATAATGTTCACAATAGAATCTGAACTGTCATCAAGTGCATTAGGAAACTGAATTGATGAAGCAAGTACTTCATTAGTCCGAGATTCGTCTCTTTCCTCTTCACTTATGTTTGTGCGCATACCAATAATGATTGAAGAATCTTTCGAAACACCTGGAATGACTTCACTATCTGAAAAATAATAATCACTCCCAGCAGATTCATTTAATATGCTCTTCTTGGACTTTCTATTAATGTTCACAATAGAATCTGAACTGTCATCAAGTGCATTAGGGAACTGATTTGATGAAGCAAGTACTTGATTAATCCGAGATTCATCTCCTTTCTCTTCACTTATGCGTGTGCGCATACCAATAACGACTGAAGAATCTTTCGAAACAGCTGGAATTTCTTCAATATCTGAAAAATAATAATCACTCCCAGCAGACACATTTAATATGATTTCCGTGGACTTTCTTTTAATGTTCACAATAGAATCTGAACTGTCATCAAGTGCATTAGGAAACTGATTTGATGAAGCAAGTACTTCTTGATTAATCCGAGATTCATCTCCTTCCTCTTTCCTTATGTTTGTGCGCATACCAATAACGACTAAAGAATCTTTCGATACACCTGGAATGACTTCACTATCTGAAAAATAATAATCACTCCCAGCAGATTCCTTAATATGCTTTTCTTGGACTTTCTATTAATGTTCACAATAGAATCTGAACTGTCATCAAGTGCATTAGGAAACTGATTTGATGAAGCAAGTGCTTGATTAATCCGAGATTCATCTCCTTCCTCTTCACTTATATTTCTGCGAATACCAATTACGATTGAAGAATCTTTCGAAACACCTGGAATGACTTCACTATCTTAAAAATAATAATAACTCCCAGCAGATTGATTTAATATGCTTTTCTTGGACTTTCTATTAATGTTCACAGTAGAATCTGAACTGCCATCAAGTGCATTAGGAAACTGATTTGATAAAGCAAGTACTTGGTTAATCCGAGATTCATCTCCTTCCTCTTCACTTATGTTTGTGCGCATACCAATAACGACTAAAGAATCTTTCGAAACAGCTGGCATTTCTTCAATATCTGAAAAATAATAATCACTCCCAGCAGACACATTTAATATGATTTTCCTGGACTTTCTTTTAATGTTCACAATAGAATCTGAACTGTCATCAAGTGCATTAGGAAACTGATTTGATGAAGCAAGTTCTTGATTAATCCGAGATTCATCTCCTTCCTCTTCACTTATATTTCTGCGCATACCAATTACGATTGAAGAATCTTTCGAAACACCTGGAATGACTTCACTATCTGAAAAATAATAATCACTCCCAGCAGATTCATTTAATATGCTTTTCTTGGACTTTCTATTAATGTTCACAATAGAATCTGAAGTGTCATCAAGTGCATTAGGAAACTGATTTGATATAGCAAGTACTTGGTTAATCCGATATTCATCTCCTTCCTCTTCACTTATGTTTGTGCGCATACCAATAACGACTGAAGAATCTTTCGAAACAGCTGGAATTTCTTCAATATCTGAAAAATAATAATCACTCCCAGCAGACACATTTAATATGATTTTCCTGTACTTTCTTTTAATGTTCACATTAGAATCTGAACTGTCATCAAGTGCATTAGGAAAGTGATTTGATGAAGCAAGTTCTTGATCAATCCGAGATTCATCTTCATCATCTCCTTCCTCTTCACTGACGGTTGTGTGCATACCAATAGCGTCTGAAGAATGTTTCGAAACACCTAGAATTTCTTCACTATCTGAAAGAGAATAATCACTCTCAGCAGATTCATTTAATATGCTTTTCTTGGACTTTCTATTAATGTTCACAATAGAATCTGAACTGTCATCACGTTCATTAGGAAACCTATTTGATATAGCAAGTACTTGGTTAATCCGAGATTCATCTCCTTCCTCTTCACTTATGTTTGTGCGCATACCAATAACGACTGAAGAACCTTTCGAAACAGCTGGAATTTCTTCAATATCTGAAAAATAAAAATCACTTCCAGCAGACACATTTAATACGATTTTCCTGGACTTTCTTTTAATGTTCACAATAGAATCTGAACTGTCATCAAGTGCATTAGGAAACTGATTTGATGAAGCAAGTGCTTGATTAATCCGAGATTCATCTTCATCATCTCCTTCCTCTTCATTGAGGGTTGTGTGCATACCAATAGCGTCTGACGAATGTTTCGAAACACCTTGAATTTCTTTACTATCTGAAAGAGAATTATCACTCCCAGCAGATTCATTTAATATGCTTTTCTTGGACTTTCTATTAATGTTCACAATAGAATCTGAACTGTCATCAAGTGCATTAGGAAACTGATTTGATATAGCAAGTACTTGGTTAATCCGAGATTCATCTCCTTCCTCTTCACTTATGTTTGTGCGCATACCAATAACGACTGAAGAATCTTTCGAAACAGCTGGAATTTCTTCAATATCTGAAAAATAATAATCACTTCCAGCAGACACATTTAATATGATTTTCCTGGACTTTCTTTTAATGTTCACAATAGAATCTGAACTGTCATCAAGTGCATTAGGAAACTGATTTGATGAAGCAAGTGCTTGATTAATCCGAGATTCATCTTCATCATCTCCTTCCTCTTCATTGACGGTTGTGTGCATACCAATAGCGTCTGACGAATGTTTCGAAACACCTTGAATTTCTTCACTATCTGAAAGAGAATTATCACTCCCAGCAGATTCATTTAATATGCTTTTCTTGGACTTTCTATTAATGCTCACAATAGAATCTGAACTGTCATCAAGTGCATTAGGAAACTGATTTGATATAGCAAGTACTTGGTTAATCCGAGATTCATTTCCTTCCTCTTCACTTATGTTTGTGCGCATACCAATAACGACTGAAGAATCTTTCGAAACAGCTGGAATTTCTTCAATACCTGAAAAATAATAATCACTCCCAGCAGACACATTTAATATGATTTTCCTGTACTTTCTTTTAATGTTCACAATAGAATCTGAACTGTCATCAAGTGCATTAGGAAACTGATTTGATGAAGCAAGTACTTGATTAATCGGAGATTCATCTGCTTCCTCTTCGCTTATGTTTGTGCGCATACCAATAACGATTGAAGAATCTTTCGAAACACCTGGAATGACTTCACTATCTGAAAAATAATGATCACTCCCAGCAGATTCATTTAATATGCTTTTCTTGGACTTTCTATTAATGTTCACAATAGAATCTGAACTGTCATCAAGTGCATGAGGATACTGATTTGATGAAGCAAGTACTTGGTTAATCCGAGATTCATCTGCTTCCTCTTCACTTATGTTTGTGCGCATACCAATAACGACTGAAGAATCTTTCGAAACAGCTGGAATTTCTTCAATATCTGAAAAATAATAATCACTTCCAGCAGACACATTTAATATAATTTTCCTGTACTTTCTTTTAATGTTCACAATAGAATCTGAACTGTCATCAAGTGCATTATGAAACTGATTTGATGAAGCAAGTGCTTGATTAATCCGAGATTCATCTTCATCATCTCCTTCCTCTTCACTGACGGTTGTGTGCATACCAATAGCGTCTGAAGAATGTTTCGAAACACCTGGAATTTCTTCACTATCTGAAAAAGAATAATCACTCCCAGCAGATAACTTTAGTATGTTTTTCTTGGACTTTCCTTCAATGTTCACAATAGAATCTGAACTGTCATCAATTACATTAGGAAGTCGATTTGATGAAGCAAGTACTTCATTAATTTGAAATTCATCATCATCATCTCCCTCCTCGTCACTGCCAGTTATATGCACACTAATAACCCCTAAAGAATCTTCGGAAATACCTGAAATTTCTTCGCCATCTGAAAACTAGGAATATTTCCCAGAAGAGATATTTAATATGTCTTCCTTGGCTTTTCTTTTTATATTCACAATAGAGTCGACGGATGAACTACCAACATTTATTTGACTTACATCATCTTGTTTGCTAGGTGAGGAATGTTAATAACTTGATTTGTAATGTGAAACAGAACCAGTACTTTCATTTAACTCCTTGGCTGGTCGGGGAACTGAAAGCTCTATGTCCAGAATACATCCCGTACTAAGCGCTGCAGGTATGGATTCAGCATCTATCACTATATTTATCATTTGAGTTATGTTGATTTTGAAATGATCTCATAGGAGGGTACTTTTATCATAAGAAGACCTGCACTTTTATTAAATTTTTGTTTTAATGAATCGGCTATTCTCTTATGAGCTTATGGAACAATATTTGCAGGACGTCAATGGCTTTGCATAATCATCAAATATATTAGAAATCTCTTTTTATATAACCAATAAATAATGAAATTTTAAATTTTTTTGTCGAACTAACAGATGTTTTATAAAAAAAAATTTAAGTGCGTAAAATTTACACTCTGTCAATGTACCTCTATTGTTTACACTGTAAATGTAAATGGAAATGTGCCATTAGCGATCGCAAAAAGAATATTCAGATTTGGACTTAAGGCGAAAGTACAGTTGGTGGATGAAGTTCACCAATTTTGAGTGTTAGTTGATGACGTCACCGCTCAAAACAATATAATGTGCAACATACGACGTACGGATCTGCATTCTTTTTGATGACTTTTTGAGCGAACGGCTTAACCGAATTTCATATTTCATGGTTCAAATTATTCGTTGTGATCCCGTGAATGTTTTGAAACATTTTCAGTTCAAAATATTAAAGAAATGTTTAATCCGTCCATTTGAGGGTATTCAACAATTTTTTCAAGCGAACTGCACGACCATTTTTTAAATTTGGTGGCTCAAATTACTCAGTGAATTCCCGTGAGTGTTTTGAAACATTGCGAGCTCAAAATACTGAAAATATATTTCATTATATTTTAAGAATTTTCAGTTTTTTACTTTCTTGAACGGAGTAAAGGAAGCGTTGCAATCGCGAAAATTTTCGGTTTTCTGCTTTCAACGGAAATACCATTTTGACTAGTGTCGTTATGACGTCTGCATGTTCGTTCGTATCTCGTATAACCCTAAAACGGTTGGCCGTAGAATGTTAAAATTTTGTATTTAGGATTTTTATGATATCTAGTTGTGAACCTCCCTTCGTGGTCACTACATGATCACCGGAAGTGGTACTTTATTTGAAGGCAGATTTTCCTAAAAAAATATATTAAAATATAATGAAAAACTTCTCAAATTTGATATATAATACTATATATTAAGAAAATAACATTCTTTATTTTGGTTGAAATTGGCAAACCGAAAGTGTTACTTTATTTGAATGTCATTTTAGATTTTTATCAAAATTATATTAAAATGTAATGCAAATCATCTCAAATTTAGTACATATGAATTTTACAACAACATGAACAAAATAATAAATTTCGATAAAAATTGCTAAATCGGAAGTGGGACTTTACATGAAGGTCATAATACACATTAGTCAAAAATTATATTAAAATATAATGCAAAACATCTCAAATTTAGCATATAATATTTTTATTTCAATATAAATAGCATACTAGATTTTGGTTAAAATTGGATAACCGGAAGTGGTACTTTACCTGAAACTTTTATTTTTTTTACCTCTCGCTTTTTTCTTTTTGAACCGATTTATAGTTTAATAGGCGTACAAGGAAGTGGTGATGGTGGTGGCACATCAAATAATTTTTTATCTTTCTGATTATACCATTTGTAAGTTCATGATCATATGGTAATAAATTATAAATAGCCAATATTTGAAAAACTAAAAAAGTTAAATAAAAATTCGGGGGGAGGGGGGATTTAATTTTTTTTTGTGGGGAGATTTAATAAGAAGAACGCAAGTAATCACCTAAATATCTATAATTACCAAATTGAGAGTAATTTTTAAGGATAAGCGTGTTAAATGGATCAAAAATTATTGTTGAAAATGACTAAAAATATTACTTAAAATACAAATTTTTTTTTTCGTACATTTCGAATGGGGAAGGAGAGGGTATATATCCCCCAATCTCTCTCCCCCGTGTTCCACCACTGAGCAAAATATAAAAAATATAAACACTTCAAACAAAAAGATTGACCACTAACAAGAAATGAAGTGTGATCTGATAATTTTTTTTGTTATTCTGTAAAAATTTGAAAATGTTACGACTATTTATCTCGACAAATTGTCCTCTATGCTCTCGGAGGAGAGATTCTCCTACTCTGAAAGTTGATTTGAAAACTTTATCTAAAAAAATTTTTTTTTCAAATAATTTGTTAAAAAAAACAATTATTTTTTAAAGTTTGTATTTTACCTTTAATATACTTTGAAAATCAAATTTTTGGTGGTAAAAAGATATCGATATCATTTTCCAAACTCGAGATAGAAAATAAAGCAATTTCAGTGTGTTATTTTATATTATTTATATATGTTTTTTTTTTTTTTCTCGGCTCCCAGGGTCCATTAAACAGAACGCCGGGACACATATTTTTGGAAGTAGAATCACCAAATAAAAGGTTGAAAACGGTGTCCCATTGGCTATGCCCTTTCTTTTTGAGTTCGTTCTTCAAAGGAAATGCTCTAGTTAATATTTCACTTTCGTTGCGATGCAAGAGACAGCATACATTTTGCATGATGACTTTACTATCAAACTGTGCATGATTATGGATGAATGTATCTTATATGAATTATTCTCTTTCTGTGCACGTGATAAAATAACTTAATAAAATAATAACGAAATATTATTCTCTTGGAATGACAGATATCCTCAATTCCAATTAGATGACAAAGATAAAGTATTAAGTCTCAGTCCTTCTCTCTTTATTGTTCAATTAAGATTCTCGTTCTAAGATCTTACTTCAGTAATTAATTTCCTTTGGATTAATTTTAAAAGATTATCATCAATCAAATTAATAATATAAACTTCTACTAAAGCTGATTTATGTTTAATATTATATTAAAGAGAGGACTTTCTACGTTTATATGCTTATAATATAACAATACTAACGTAGTAAAGTCCTCGTCGATGCAATGACAAAGTGGAGTATCTAAAAATTTTGTTATTATGACGCCATGAAGTTATTTTTGTTTAAATTAATTGGCTAACTTCAAGGCGTCTAATTTAAAAAATACAACAAAACAAATGATGTATATATTGAGCCCATACGTTCAAGTATATGCTGCCATCATGAAATCACTGTGAATGAACAACACTCATAGATTAAATAATTTATTGTATAATGTAAACCATTACACAGGATGGCCCATAACACCCATATAACCTCCCTCTCCGTATCATTATAGCAACCACAGCCATTATTATTTATAAAACATGTCCTCCAGTTTCAATTGCCATTGTCTTCGGGCTCATTCCACAGATCTTACAGGCTCAATAATACTCAAATGTAACATTTTACTTTTGTTTCGATATTGAGGTCTATAATTATGTTATCGGATGCGTAATTTTATGAAATAGTATCGGAATTGTGATCGCGCGCTCGAGTATCGATTAGTTTTAAACTCTTCAGATTTCTTCGATTTTGAGGTCCATTGTTATATTATCGGAGCCGTAGATTTTGAAAATATCATCGATTATAATATCGTGCGCTCATTTGTCAAATTAGTTAAACATTTTTTATTTGTACTATGTTAATATGTATTAGTTTGTTATCGGAGCCGTAGTTTATAAAAATACTGTCTATATTGAGATTGCACGCTCACGTTTAGATTTATTTTAACTCTTCGGATATACTCGATATTAAGGCGCATTATCATGTATAGGAGCCGTAGTTTTTGAAAATATTATCGATAGTAAGATCGCGCGCTTATGTGTCGATTTATTTTAACTTTTGGGATACCCTCGTTATTAACATAAAGAAGTAACGTATAACTTCTACCGCTTGTACATACCATTTTCTTAAACCTCCACTCACTTATGCAAATAATGTATTATCTATTTATTGAAAACATTTTAAATTCAATCTGAGTAATTTTAGAGGTATACTGTTCCTTAGTAATATACTTGGATGGTCGGAAATCGGATTTCCTACGCTGTAAATGACGAGAAAGTGAATTATTGCCGAAAGCTCTCTAGAATGTTATAGCTGATTTTTTATAATTCAATATTTAATATTATATTCAGAATTATCTCTGGTGCAAAAGTTCAACAGATTACACAATTGATTTTTCGCGCTTTAACATCAAAGGATCACTTCAATTTAGTGAAACTCGTTTGAAATAGCATCTTTGCTAGAAATACTAAAATGACTATCATCAGATTAAGTTTGGGTTTGTCGAAGATTTTTGGGATCCAATTTTTGTTTGTTTTATTTTTGTAATGGATATTTTAATTTAAAATAAATAAAGAAAGAAAAATACAGTCATGTTAATCAGATAAGACTTTTTTTCCCTCCCAAGGAGCTATTGAAAGAGAGGCCAATCCCCTCTTTGCAAGTCGCGACTGGCAGAATTCTCCAAGGAAAGGAAAGAAAAAAAAATAAAGAAAAAAGTGTACCATTCAAGGCCTTGTGCGGCTGAGTTTATGCCCGTATACACCCCCACATAATGGCTCATAAAACATCTTTTTTATAAAGTGTATTACCGCGAGTTGATTCGTTGACCTGGTGTTGAGTATTGGTTGATTCGTTGACTGGCCGGTTGACCCTTGGACTTTGCACGCTCCGCCCCTCTTAAATCTCCGGGGCACTCTTGTTTTAAGTAGGCCCATCAGTATATATCACTCCTTTCTCACTTTCCCTTTTCTAAGTGTTCTCTTCTATATCTGACCGTCCTTTGTTGTTTGCTCTGTAATATACCGTTTGTATTAATAATAATAATAAAAAAATTTCTAATAAGCTCACATATGTACAGTAAATAACAAATTAGAGATAAAGATGTAGTTACTTCATGGTAATGACCGTCTGAAAGGAGTCTACAAAAAAAAAAAGTTAAGAAAATAAAATTACGTCTTATTTTAAAGAATAAATACTATACTACAATCATTTATAAACATCGTACGTAAGTTAAATAAAATATAGTTAAATCAATATTCAATATAAAACATTTATTATTTAAGTTAATGATTTAATTCTTTAACTAATTCATATCTGTAATTTCAGGCTACTCTACAATAGCCAACAAGGCTATTACAGTTTTTACCATTCAGGTAACTTTTGAACTCTACCTCATCTAATATATCAGGTCATTCCATAAGTAATGTTGGTATTTAATTGCGTGATTTAAGGGGTAGGATGTCAATATATAAACAGAGGACTGTAGCTTAAAAACGATGACCGACCGCAGATATATAGATTAATAAGGACTGCATAAAGACCAGTTAATTCCAGATAAAAGACGGATCAATGACCTTCAAAAGACCCTGTTGTTGCTATTTCGTATCTCCGTACCCAGACTTCTATATTAGCCTCCCCAAATTATGTTTTAGATCCGCTACTGTCTTGCTGTTGACGCTTTGGAAATTCTCGGGGACATGTGTTTTTGAATAAGAAACCGACGATGTAAGTTGAAGATGGAGAATAGAGTAGGACTAGAAGAGAGGAACGGATATGGGGGCATTGTGTGGTGGAGGAGGAGGAGGAAAGGAAAAAGAGAACTGGAGCCTGGAATCCTGGCCAAGAGAAAGAAGAATACCGAGACCAGATCAAGGGACGATTAGAATTGAGTCAGCGAGGTCGTCCGGCTCCTTAGCGGGTAATATATCCTCGGGGAGTCCATCCTCTTTGTCTTTGAGGATGGCGTCGATGTAGGGTATCCACTGGAGTGGTGTTTGGACAGGGCAGGGGAAGGTGACAGTGCAGAGAGTGATCGGCTATAATAATCACAGGTTGATGTACCAGTCTTGGAGTTAATTATATTCCTGACAGGTATAGTCCGGGAATAGGCGTACTGAAATTTGATTCAAATATCAACCTAAATCTTTTTGGAAATCATTTCAAATGTATTTATTGAATTATTTGAAGCGTTGAATTCCAACACCAGCCAAATCCATTTATGTAAATTTTTCACAACTGACCGATGGATCGATGTTATCAATGTACTGCTGATTTTATCATTTTTTTTCGCCGTTGTAACTTAGGTACCTGCCCATGATGAAGGAATTCATAGTAATAAAAAAAAATCATGAAAGAATAAATTTACATGCATCTGGCAGCTAAACGCTTTTGGAATTGGCTGGTTTTAAGAATTAAGAATATGTGTATGTAATTTTGTAATATTTAACCGCACATATTTATTGTAATTAATTTTTTCATTATATTTTGAGGAAGGAAGGCATACAAAATATATAAATAAATCAAACAATAACATTTTTTTTTTCATTTAAAACATAATAGAAAACATTTTTAGTGATCACAGTTTCATATTACTTTTTATTTGGAATAAAAAAGTATGTTATATAATAACAGTATACAGATTATAACAATATCTCAGGATGGTAAACATTTAATAACCTCACGCGGCTGAGACTTGCTGTGTCAATTCTGGCAGTGTTCTCTATATTTTTATAGGACCATTATTAAGTGATATTACTATTTTTGGTAGAATCGAGCACAAAAATAATCTAGCACAAAAACTGTAATAGTTTTCTTTTTATAATTGTAAATTGTAATTGTCTTGTTTTGAAATTCAAAACACTTCATTTACTATATTAAAATAACAATAAGTAAATGAGGTATCTGAATAAAAAAAAGAGAAAGTAATTTGTAAAGGGACTACCCACTGGTAACACTGCAATGACAGTTCTATGTTAGAGGTCCTGAGGCCAACTTCTTTTTAGACTCATTAGAGGATTATAGAAAATCGAATGGAAAATATGATAAAGGGCTAGTGGATTTTGGGTGGGCATGGAGAAATAAGTATCTATTTCGGGATAAATCAAGTATATATAGGTCCTTAAGATCAATATGGATAATTTTTACATATTATTTTTTTAAATATTAATTTTTACAGTCGGTCACAAAGCGAAACCACGTTACAAGAAAACGTTTTGATTTTGGATTATTTGATTTTTGCGTAAATTTTATTCACAACAATTAATTTTTAATTTTTTCTACTCGATAGTATATTACTTGTTGGTAATTAATATCGTTTAAAAATATATCTCAATATGATGAAAATTTAATTTTTTTATTGTTTTTTGTTTCTGCTGAAAAAATGACGTCTGACAGTTACTTGGTTTCAAATTTTTTTCAATGATGTTAAATTTTTATAAATGTTGAATGTTGAATAATGAATGATTGAATGATGAATAATGAAAAATGAATATATTTTTATTATGCATGTATATCATATATTTATAGCTACCGGCGAGCAAAATTACTGACCACCTCCTTGTGTAATGTTCAAGAAACTGTACGTCATTACCTAGTACTGTAGTTTTAAACTTTTTTATAAGCCTGTAGTTTATAGTTGCGGCAGTACAAGTTAGTTTTTCCCCTTCTATTATGAATTCAATACCCATTTCAACAAACGAATTTTTAATTTTGTCTCCCATTGGATTTCTGTTAATATTTAGTGGCACTTGAAAAGAAGTTGACCTATAGACCTTCATACAAAAGCACTGTTATTGCTGTGCAACTAATGGCTAGTTTATTCACAATTTATTATTTTGTTTAATTAATCATATGGTTACTAATTATGTTTTTAATATAGCTGTGAATCTCTATAAATAAATTTATAAAGTTTTGGATTGATATTAATACTACTTCGGCTCCTGCCACTGTGTACACTTTATGAAAGTTGCCGTCATGAGTGCATTTACTATCGTGGCAATATAGCCGCAATATCAGATTTGGTATGATACTTGAGAATAGTTGTCAGTGACACTGCTGACGTATACTTTCGCCTTGACTGTGAGCTGTTGCAGCTTATTTACCTTAACATGTGTACTTAATGGTGATTGCGCAGGAAAACATTGTTCTCATATCAATGGCCAACTTCACAGATGTAAGTACCACTTTGGTCAGTACAGAACTGAGAGTTGGAAACTGTAGGAAATTGTCTAATCTACATTAAACATCTGTTAGAATCTAGTGTTATAATAAACAAATAAGTAGACAAATATAGAAAAAACCAAAGAGAATAAAAAAATATGCTGTTTAATTTTTAGAATTTATTTTAAATTTAGTATATCCATTTATTTATTTCTACATTAAAATATTTATGACATCAGCTGTTCTTTTAGTGTAGTGCTCAGTCAGCATCCGCCATTTTTCCAGCTGATTATCACTAGGTTTAATATCAACTGGTAGAGAAGGACACTGCCAGAAAACTGTCATGTAACCGTAATGTTCAAGCCCAATTTTTTCATTCCGACTGCCGGATTTCACATTTCTAATGTATTTATCATACAGGTGCAAATCTAAATAAATATAATAATAATAATAAAAGGCTTAGCGAACCCGAAGGCTCGATGCCGACACCACCAATCGCTGTCTACAAACCTATATCTGTAAGATCACCCTTAACACAATCCTCCCATTTACGTTTCGGTCTACCCCTCGGACGTTTACCAATCGGCTCAGCGTTTAATAACTAATAATTATAAAATATGTAATAAATATTAAATTACCTATAATATTAATATTAAAGATAAAATTATTTAATGTTATTTAAATATTAAATATTATTTTTAAATAAATATCAAAAAAATTAAATAAAAATTATATTTTAGTTTAAATTTATTTATAAATAAAACATTATAGTACACAGATTACCTACAGAACTATTAGTTACTGAAAAATATTATACAAGGATATTTTAAATTAATCGAATAATATTGAACGAAAAGAACATTTCAGTTAATCTAACCAGAGTTTATAAAATTGTATTCAATGCATAACTACAATGGAATTCAGTTACAAGAAAAGGAAGGATGTTAGCAGAGTTAGAACCTGTTTTTACGCAAGTGTGTTCATTTAAAACAAGTTGCGACCCTAAACTTGTAACGGTCTGGTAGTCTGTATGGTTTTGGGTTCGAATCCCCCTTTCATGAACCATGTGAAAATTCAATCGGTACTTCTAGAATGCCTCATTACCACGAAAGGAAACTGAAATTTCCTGTAGAACTAGTTTTAAATAAAAATATCTCCTATCTAAATACGGAATTTTAAAGTAGCACAACGGATAGCTGAGAAAATATGGAATCTACTAAAGTAATTAAATTTGCTCCGTCTGAATGTATATCAATGGAAGTGAAAGTAAATTGGAATAACTAATTACTAATGCTTTAATTACTTATTACTAATGCTTTGATAACTTATCCTGAATCTAATATCACTGGTCTGCAAAACATACTATCATAACGAAGACATGAGTGGATGAAGATGCTGTGTAACAAATTTCGAACATTGATCTGTTCTTACGAATGAAGGTGTTATGTGCTTATCTTCGCCTTGTAACATCAACAACCAAAGATTCTTGATTAATCACATGATTTTCTAGAGGATTGGATTGTTCGCTCATGTTTTTAAATGGAATTTGTACATTGAGATTTAGGTTGTGCATTAAAAACTAAACATAAAGCTGATCGTGTATCTCGACTTATTGATCATTTCGTCGGGTTAGAAATAAAAGTGATGTTTGTGCGAAAAAGAGATTTCATATACCTATCAGTGATACATGTGACAATATGGTGAAATTATCATGTAATTATTGTTAATTTCTCAATTCTGTCACTTCTGAATCGTAGATTTGGTTCAGGCACAAGTAGATAGTAAGAAAAGCCATTTTCGCACAAATTTGACAAGCAATTTTACCTCTAACTCTACGGAATGTTCGATGTTCGGTATGTTCGAACCGCCATGGCTAATGCGCCATTGTAAAAGATTTTGTAATTTTTGATGGCTTTCTTTAATTTCAAAAATATCTTTTGTATTTAAAGAATGTAATAGAAGGTTATTCTTGTAGCTTGTCAAAATGAAGTCTATTTGTTCCTCAATAGATATAGAATGGGCTCGAGATGATTTATTTTATTTTTATTGAACAATATTTATTTTATTTTAATTTTTCTTTATCTTGGTTGCTTACTTATTTAGCTATTATTTAATTTGTCTATCTATTTATTTTTACTAGTAATGCACATTTTACTTTTTATATGATACTTATTATTTTTATTTTATTAACTTATTTTTTGTTTTTTCTTATATCATGTAGATATGGTACTAATGGATTCGTATAGTCCTGATGCCTATTGTCGTTGAGTGTGACAGTTTGCATTAATTTAAAAAAAAAAAACCTTAAACAAACCAAAATTTATTCCTCAGATTTTCTTCATCAAGTTGTTACCTTTTTCTGGGATTCGTTAGATTCTGTTAATGCTTAAATTCGATTTTGTTTGCATTAGTGAGTGTGTCATTTGTAGTAGTTATTTTTCAGGTTTGCTGAATTTTGTTATTATTTTTTTTTCTGTTTGTTTTTTACAGACTGTATTTTCATTCGTTGTTATCAATTTTATGATTATAAATAACTTAAGAAAATAGCAGGTTTTCTCCATTACATATTTGGATTTAATATCCATGCGGTAAAGCCTCGAGAAGAGCTGTATAGCATTGTTATTTTTCAATTTTCTGTTCTTCTAGCTGATAAATTAACAAGATGAACTGCCTCCTATTCAGCTGTATGTTATTTTTCTCTTGTCATTCGGTTTAAATTTTTCAACTATTATATTAATACCATAGTAAAGATTTAGCTGTTCGCTGTAATTTAACTGTAATATTAATTTCAATTATCTTTGTCTGATTAATCTTTTACAGTATAGTTATACAGACACATTCAACAAATATATTATGTATTGTACATTATCTTTGTATAATTTTACTGTAAAACTGGAGCCAATAGTTTAACTAAAACATCAGTAGCATGATAATAAATTAAGAATAATTCAAGGATACAATTCGAAATAAGAAATAAATAGGGATGAAATTACTTAATTTCTGTCTACTTTCTAGAAACCTGAAAATAATAATTTCCAAAACAATTATACTTCCTACCATACTTTTTATTCTGCATGGACGCAATATGTGGCCGCTTTCGTTATGAAAGAAATGGGAAGAAAAAAACTAATGATTTTACACATTTGTACCGAAAAAGGATGAGTCAACCAGAACATTAAGACAGAGTGTTAATGTGCATTATAAAATTTAACACCCGCTCCTCTTTCAAAAATAATCATTTACTGAACGTAAAAATTTTAGAAAAATTCATCCCAAGCTCCTAATTTCATGACGGAAACTATAGTGTTATTGTCAACTAACTTCTGAGTTCACTAACAATTTTTTATTTTTTTATCGTTATATTTTCTTATATTTTTTTTTTCTGACATATATTTTCTCCATGTGCAACCCTAACCCAGAAAATTCTTTTTTTCTTAAGTTTTTGGTTTGTTCATTGAGATGTATTAGAGTCTGGTTCGGAATGGTGTGGGTTCGATTCCCAAATGGGTCAGGAAATATTTACACCTTGGTGTTCTCGGAAAATGAATCTGGATAATGCACTTCGGTTCGGATGATGCGACAACGTTTAATTAGTTATCAGTACCACCCTCCCTCCCAATAACAACAGACTCCTGTCCCAGTAAATCTTTTGAGGAAGTAATATAATTTTATCATGAATATTATTTTTTTTTTATTCTGGTATTAATATTTTGCATTTTTAGGCGACTTGGCGCAACGAGTGACATAGCTGATAAACTCTTATGTTTTTAAAATTAATTATTGTTTACTTTTTACAAGCCAGATATATAGATCCCATAACATTAAATCTAAAATGTAACTGCAGATTTTTAGTCGTATTTTCCCCCAAAATGATAGACTCTTGTATTGTATCGATGGTCATCGGTGGAGACTGGAAGTGTATTTCATATCCGTTTCATAACCCTCCTAGAGCATGGTTTTGTTTCGGGTATATCTGATTATATTTATATAATGGGGTAATTTAAATGAAGAGGGGGTAAATTTAAGTCAAAATTTTGGCATTTCCAGATATTTTTTTGGCGAATTTTAAGGTATTTTCCACCTCAATAGCCAAATGGTTGAAAATTTGTATGCAAGTTGAGTTGGTGCTAGAGAAGTGCTTTTTGGGGATCTCGACTTTATTCTCCCATTTTGCACCTGAATTTTGTATTTTAGTGAAAATAGGACCTTAGTGACGGAGCTCTGTTTCTCGGAATTTCTTTTCTTTTTTTTAATTCAAGTAATCTAAAACAGTTTGACAAGTTCCCGAATGCTTTCTTCCTTTTGCGACCGTGTGCGGACAAAAAGAGCCAACGAGATGAGACTAGGTTTTGTTTAGGCGGGGAGCGAAGGACGCAGGTGGCAGTGGGTTATTGAACCAGGAAAATCCAAAGAGCATGTCCCCGCTGCGAACTAACCAAGGACTTTATGAGTTGTGCAACCGCTCGGTCTATTCTTGTCACCTAGTGATAAACTATTCTGTACGAGAGACTATTAGAAGCATTTTAAGTGCATTTACTAATAGCCGAAACGATTTTACGAATTGATTTACACATTTTAGAGTATATTCTATTGTCATTGTATACAGAACTCTTTCAAAAGTATAGTTGTGAAGCGAATGTTTCGCCCGAATGACTCATTCGGTATTCATCCGATCCGTGGAGGGTCTATTGCTCACCACGACATCCGGAAAATCTTGAGACTAACTACAGAACCGAAAATTATGGAAATTCCAGAAATGTTTTGGTATTGCAAATTAATAATAAGACGACTAAGCGATCTATGATCAAATCTGAATTTCACGTCTATTTAGTCAATTTAGTTAATTCCATGTGGATTATTATTAATATAATATAATGTGAATTATTATTAATATAATGTAATATGAATTATTATTGATATAATATAATGTGAATTATTATTAATATAATATACTGTGAATTATTATTAATATAATATAACGTGAATTATTATTAACATAATATACTGTGAATTATTATTAATATAATATAATGTGAATTATTATTAATATAATATAATGTGAACTATTATTAACATAATATACTGTGAATTATTATTAATATAATGTGAATTATTATTAATATAATATACTGTGAATTATTATTAATATAATATACTGTGAATTATTATTAATGTAATATAATGTGAATTATTATTAACATAATATACTGTGAATTATTATTAATATAATGTGAATTATTATTAATATAATATGCTGTGAATTATTATTAATATAATATAATGAGAATTATTATTAATATAATACAATGCGTAAGATTATTAATCACAAAAATTTATACTGCCTTAAGCTTCTTGAAAATAGAGTATTTCGTAGGGTATTTGTGCCATAGAAGGATGATTCGACCGGCTGCACAAAGCCGAATTGCGTGGCCTGCATCTGGGACGTTGAGGTGATAGCATCGCGGTGAATAAAATTGACTTGTAAAGAATTGTTTGCACGTTTGCCAAATAATGACGAGGGCCCAAAAGCGTAAGGTTACAGATTGTGTGATTGGATTGGCTTGCGCATGCTTGGACGCGTGCAGGGGCGGCTCTTGGATTTCTGGCGTCCCAGGTGAATAACAATTTCGCGCCCCATAATCTTAACTCTCCCTCCCTCAGTTCTCCAACGCTAAACCAAACCTAAGTCCCCCCTCACATTGTCGTTACATTATCCCATTGTTATTATTTGTTTTAGCATTAATAATAATAATAATCATAAATTTTTTATCTATAAATTTACAGAAACAAAAATTATTATTTTACATGATTACGGATGCCACATCATTACAATCAAAAACAATTTTAGATTTGATATCTTTAACATGAAAATAAAATTTGATTTAAATTATAAGTTTAAAATAATTTTAAGTTCTAATAGTAGGAAAAATTAAAAAAAAAAAACTACCCAAAAAATAAATAAAATAAATAGAAAAGATGAAATAAAAATAAAATAAATATACAATATTAACTTACATTAGTAATACATGTTTTGTTCTTTTATGTTTAAGAGAGGATTTGTTATAGTTGCCAATTTCTTTAATTAATGAACTTTCAGAAGCTATTGTTCAACTGAAATTTATTTAGCATTATATAAATTAAATATAACACGTGATTAATGAATTACTAGTTTTTAAAAAAAAATTAAGACTAAATATTTCTTCGCTACTGAGCTTTTCCGCCCTGCTTATGTTTGGCCGTATCGGTTTTTGGGCGCAAATTAGAGGAAGCTTGCGGCAAGCGCCATATAAGCACTAGTTTTGCATTCACAAACTTGTATATCCATATATTTTTTATTTTATATCTTTAATTGTGTTTATATTTTAATTGTTTCTTGTTAATTTTGAGTTGTAGCCCACAT
Source organism: Rhaphigaster nebulosa (assembly GCA_948150685.1). NCBI lineage: Eukaryota > Metazoa > Arthropoda > Insecta > Hemiptera > Pentatomidae > Rhaphigaster > Rhaphigaster nebulosa. The sequence goes on along the minus strand of OX411312.1, from coordinate 14,997,688 downwards.
TTTTCTTAATACTTAAAACATTAAAATTAGGTCTTAATGATTCCAGAAAAACAGTATAAAATTTTGTTTACGTCTGTTTTAAAGTTTTCATTTTGAGCCTTTGACCTTTTAACTTCGATATGGACTTTTTTTAATTTAAAAAAAAAAACCTGCAACTCTACAAGTTGTTTTTATTTAAAATAAATAAAATTTATTTAGCCTCTGACAAATGTTCCCTAAGAATTATTTACAGGAATGATATATTTTCTCGATAGTTCGACCATTAACAATTAACAGAAAAAAAATCTTATAATAACAAAAATATATTGAAAATGGAAATCAATTAGGAAAACAGATAAAAAAGAGACAGGATTCAAATGCTGGAAGGGTGGGAGGACTGTGGGCTAGGAATTAAAGGGATGGAATTAAATTCCCTAAGGACGAGGCACAATTAATAAAGGATAATTCAAATACAGCAGTTTTATGAGAAGGGATTTCGGATTTTAACCGAAGGAATTGGAAGATGTAAGGAGGTTGATGGGATTGGGTAATAAGATATATGAAGGAAACAAGAATTTACTGATACCCGCAAGTACATGGAAAAATCCAAATAAACTCGAAAATAAATCGTAGAAAAGAGTTGATCAATTTTTTCTGTCTTGTGTCTCCATCTGAATTTCTCTAGTCGACTCTTTCTAAGGAGCAAGTGATGCTTAAACTTTCAGGAAATAGACTATGATGTTCATGGAGGAATCATGTCTGCTGTAATTTTGTACATTAGCCCTGTCATGGTAAGGCTGGACAAATCTGACCTGATAAGTATTAATTTTCATTTTTCTGCTATTCATTAGACTTTCGGAGAGGTAAAACTCAAAAATGTACTCGAGAATATTTATTAGTGAAATAATCACAGAATTTATAACTAATAAAAAAAAAATTACAAAGTAGAATAATACAAATAGCAATAAAACACAAAAACAGGTCACACATCCTTTGTTTTATTCCTTATGGCGATTCCTTTGGAAGTACATCTTCGTTATGGTGGTCCGAAGTTCTCTGGGAAGGAATTAGAAGCTGGGGCTATTTCGATTTTTAATATTGATCTGCTCAAATATCTTCAGCATCTTTTCCCAAATCTAAATGCATGTCGGTACTAGTATAGTGTATAGCTTTGAATATTCCTTGTTCTGCACCAAATAATTAACTCACATTGTCATTATTTGTTATTGACCCATCCTCTGTCTCTGAACTCAAATCGTCAACACAAGTATCCCCTTCATCTTCTGACCCTCCTCTTGACGGTGCATTTCTCAAAAAACCTCTTCAGGAGTGGTAAAAAACATATACAGTAAGTAAAAAACCAAAGAAATAAGCATTTGCTTAGGCTTATGTTTTTGCACTGCTAGAACAGCAAACGTTTTTTCACATAAACAGTAAAGGTGAGTCATGCTAATAAGGTGAGATAAGGCTTCCCGAAGTCTGGTAGCGTAAATTCTAGAGGTTCGTGTGCACTTACAACACAGTGAAATTACAATAAAATAAAAAATTAAATGAACTATTACAGTGCGGTAATGAGAGTCATAAATATACTCTCTTCTGGCAAGCACCCTTCCACCTTGAAAGCTGAACACTGATTGTTGTTGGTAAGCTACCGAAAAACAGTTCCACTGGTTAGTCGGATTTGTCAGTACGACTTAATCACTCAGGTAGCATGAAATTCAAATAGGATGAGATCCACAAATAGAAAAAATCGATAGATAGATTCGCGATAATGAAAATTTTTCGAGTGACAAAGTTTTAAATAACCTTTTGGTATTACCTGTCGTATTTAAAGTAATTTTGAATTTATTTCTGAAGAGAGACTTTTTATTTTCATGAGGCTTCCCCATAAAAAGAAGACATTCTGAATTTTCGAAAAAAGAGGTTTTATCCGAATTTGATTTCGTTTCTGGTTGTGGTAATAATAATCGAGGTAATGGTAAGGCCACGAAAAATGTACAATGACCCGTTCTTCGTGCTGAGTTTTGTAAGTGAGAGTTAAGGAAATATTGAAAGAGTTAAGCCCATTTTGTAAGTGATAATTAGATCTTAAATGAACAAAGGATGAGAATAAAAAGAAGGCATAATAATGCATTCAGTTCGGGTCAAGTTGGCCCTAGCCTTGCCATCTGATGGTTGAGGGACTGGTGAGGCTCATTCGAGAATGGTATTTAGCTAATATTCGGTGTTGTCGTCATTTAATCTTCGATTTCATTAAGCCTTGCTCGGTTACGCTGAATATAAACGTAATGTAAGCAAATAATATGATGTTAAAGTTAAATTTTACGACAAAATGTATTTCCACATCGATAAAAATATATTGTTAAAATATCTGAATAATAAAATTAAACTTCATTGAAATAAAGGACTCTTATCTCTCAAATCCAACGAAAACTCTCAGATGACCACTGCTTCATTACGCAGTCCATGCACATCCTTAGGGACCTCGCTGCATCTGAAGATACCTTAGGGTTCTCTACTTTAGCCCTTTTAAACAACAAAGTTCCTTTATAGTCGAGAGACGTAAATTATTCCAGACGGAAGCTAAAAATTTTAGTTTAAAGCAGCTGCTTACAGGAATAACACGGTTAGCGTTATTCGAGAACCACCTGGAGGGCTTTTATCATTTTACGACCATTCTTTCCTTTTTTGTATTTTTTATCTAATATAATATTGTTTTTTTATTATTAATACTAATACTTAATGTATTAATTATAGCATAACATGTAAAATAAATATGATTTAAAAAGCCGTAAGCAAAAGATTTTTAAGTGTTATTTTACCGGGGAACATCGTGATATATTATGTTGGTTGTCCGTTCCCCTGGAGAATTGAAAACCAAACTGTTGGATCCCCTTGTTCTTGAACAGGCCACGTACAGGAGGATCATCCTGTCCAGCTGAGCTCTACACGAAACGTAAAGATAAAGTAAAATTACTCCATTCTAAGTCTACAAAGTCTTAAATAACAAAATCGATGAGTTCTATTGTGTCGTAGCTAGTTTCCCTCACTAAATATACGTTTAACCGATGAATGGCAGGTGTAGAAAGCTTGTACCAGCTTTGTTACAATTAATATATTTGGCATTGCTTTCTAATTTTTATAAATTGAAATTATTATTTTATGAGATAAATAAAATAAAAAGAAAAGAGAGATAAAACCTATAATTTGTATATTATTCTAAAATTAAAATAAATAAATAGCCGGCGCACTAGGATTGCAAAACATATCACATAAATCCTGGCCAAAGATAGCACATCTCACACCAGCGGCTATAAAAATACTGACCAAATTGGCATTGGACATTACTCTAAAAAATATATTCTGACTTAAAAGTGACGTGGAAACATTAAATATAATGTTAATGAAATTGTTATTTTACCGAGTAAAGATATCGTTGTCTTTTTTTTTTCTTTTTTTTAATCTCACTAATTAATATATTCGATTTATTAAAATTAAATAATAATGCCAAATGTAATAATTCTCTAATAATATTAAATGTATGAGAAAACCTTTTTTTATATCTAAAAATGGCCTATACAGGGCTGAAATATCATTTCAAGTAAAATAAAAAATAAAACAAAACAATATGTTTTGAGATATTTTCAGACTACAAATGGATAATTTGTTAAAAAAAAATGTGACGAATGAAGTAGATAGTGAAAATAATTAAATAAAGATATAATTTATAAAAGGGACTCATATTTTGATGGTAAGAGAAGGTTATACCGAAAACGAAAGGGCATCGAAAATCGACCAGTGTGGACACATCTTAAGGTGGGTACAATGAATACTTCTTCATCTCTTATTTATAAACTCTGTATTGACAAAGGAATGCAATGATTAACAATTGTTATATAGTAAAACAAGATCTATTAGAAATTTTTAATAACTTTATGTGTGTCTGTAAATTAGTTTCAGTTCTGAAGTTAGGGATTAAGTTCCAATAATATAGATTCCAATATAGATCCAAGTAAGATTGCTTTAATTTATATCTTCAACTTTCTACAAGCAACTTCTAATAAAATTTAAAAAAATAAATTATGTACATAAATGTACTAGATTGTTACAAAAGCCCTTTTGCATTAGTATAGATTTATTTCAGATTATTTTAAACACTATTGAATACTGCTCTTCAAAGTAAAGTCCATTGTTTTCTACTACTTTCATCCATATTTCTGCCAGTAATTGGATTTGATACCGGTACCTCTCCTTTAGTTTTGAAGCGAAGAACTCTTCGCATCCAATTTTTACGTCCTCGTAATTATCAAAGATCCGACCTTTTAAGAAATGAGTCTTTGGTCTAAACAAACCATAATCTGGTGGTGCGATATCTAGGCAATATGCTGCTCGGCTTGGGCCTCTGTCAAGTCATGTGGGTCGAACCTTTGTCTTAAATTCCGTACGCCCGAGTTCTTAGGATGACAAGCCACTGTGGCATTAGAAGCCCCTACTTCGGCCGAAAAATCACGAGTAGTTGCGTGTGGGTACTGGTTCACACATTCAAGAAGAACGTCATCATCAACGACCGATGGGCGAACTGATCTGGATTCATCTGCAAAGCTCATATTCCTTGCCTTAGCGCTTCAACCTCTTTTCCAGTAATGACTTTTCCAGTAAAAGACCGCGAATCACGATTTTTTCTTCTGACCATGCACGTTCGTTTTAAAAATGTAAATGACTCAAGTCACAAAGAATTAAAGGACAAGTCAAAGTAAACATTGGCATACATTGTAGAAACAAAAACATTCTTGTAGGATAATTATGGGAGTTGGAATTAAGGGTTGTGTTCATGCTCATGGACTTTTGTAACAACCTATACTACCAAATAAATATACACGGGCCGATATTATGGACAGTGAACGAGGGTCAGTCTCAAGTACTGCCATTCTTCCATGGTCCGAAACGTCGGCAGTCAATAAATAGTTATTTACTATTTTTAGTGTTACTTTTGAACTACACTTTGATCATGTTCTCCTTTTTTAATCACTATGGTCAACTATTTAATATATAATAAAATGGTAAAAGATTTAATTGTAAAATTAGTAATAGGTACAGTTCGCTGTTAGGTTAGGCGAATTATCTGCCCTCAGGTGGCTATGAAGAGAAGGCGGTCGTGTTAGATAGGCTATCTATAGTGTGCTAACAGCCCGTGCTCCGCGGCGTTCACGCAACCGCTTTCCAAACAGTGCGATATCTTGACAGCTGGCACTTCTTCACTCCTTTACCTTACTCTGCTCTTCGATTGTCTCTATCTCTCCAGTCCTCCAGGTCCGGGGTGAAGATAGACCAACTCAACCTTATGGCTTCTTATCATTTATAGTCTACAGAAATTTCATGCCGCCGGGCACGACAAAGCCACTAAAAACCGATAAAAACCCTACCTTTTTTCGAGGCAAATGAAAATTTATATATATTTATATATATATATATATATATATATATATATATATAAAAGTATAAAATAATATCATACGTTATGGTTATTTACATAGATGGTTTCTAAGTATAACATATGTTAAGGGTATAAAATTCACTTGCAAATAAAATTCAGGTTCATTGTTAATACATCAGTTGGCCGAGTCTATTGCCTAAGAAGGGTGTGAAAAGTTGCGATTCCCTTGTTCGGGTGAGTCCATTTCCTGAGAACGGGGAGGGAAGGTGAGGAGTCAAGTATTGCACAAGGACCGGTCCGGAACACAGTGTCATGCAAATGGAACCGGCGAACATTGAACCTCACATGGCAAGGAACAAAGTCTGCAGGACAGCCGGCACGCCTCCTCAGGAACTCTGGACAATGCTGGAAGTTCGCTGGAAAAAACCTAATAAAGACTCTCTGGGCAGCAGAACTCGGTGAGCGGGTCTCCTGTCAAAACAGTGACGGCTTCAATGGACGTCAGAGCACAAAGGAGGAACGGAGAGAAAAAATGATATATTTGACATTAATAGCATTTTAACTAGCCGAAGCTACCTCGCAACCCGTCCACTTGGCTACTGAAGGAATAATAATAGATTCTGTTAAACATTACATCTAGGTGTTTATTCAATTAAATATCATAAATAAATTAAATAAGAAGTACCATTTTAACCGCACTTGGAAGAGAAATTGTATCTTCACTAAGGGATGCTATGATGTTAAAATGTGAAAAATTGATAATAAAGTAAGAGCAAGTTTTCAACTTGAGATATACAAGAGTCGTAATGGCTAAAAAATAGTGGTAACTTGTAAATAACTAAAATGGCATTACATAAAGGCATATAAATTATTGTTTATTCTTAAATAATTCAGTGCATTAAGTCATGACAATTGAAAAACGAATCCATCCATTACGATGAATGGATTTCAATTTTTTTATTAATTTTCTTACATCAAGGAGTAAAAGGATTACCCATTAAAAGTTTCTGTTTTTCTTTTTTTTTTCTTTTTTTTACTTTATTTGTATTCATCTTTTCAAACTCATGAAATGATTCAGTTTTTATCTAAGCTGTATAGCTGTTGTATAACATGTGCAGTAAATGCTCTTGAAAAATAGATATTGAACAATTTCAATAATCGGCCCAATTAAGTTGAGATTATTCAAGCAAAAAACTAAAAATTTAGTTCATTTTTCCTTCAGGGTTCAATGTCTTTAAAACTATAGTCTTGTGTTTATTTGAAAAACATAATCTCGGGAACTATTAATCTTATAATACAGATGTCTATTTCCACTCAAATAAGAGCTAGTCAAACACGCCAGGAAATAGTTTATAATGATTATCTTCGTAGGCAGAGCATTTTCCATGATATTGCAAAAATAAATTAAAAAAATAGTGATTTCTGTTTATTTGGAGACATTTTTTTTTTCTAAAAAAATTATCTCGGAAAGTTGTTAACATAAAGAGTTCCGTTATGGCTCAAATTTTAGAAAATTTATTTTATTATAAAAAAAGTATTCATAATGTTTATCGCGCGGTTGGTAGTTTTCTATATATTGAGGATTGATTGAAAAATGAACGATAATTTTATGTTTTATTTGAATAAATTGAATCTTGGTGAATACCAACATGTATTTGATCTCTTGTCTTAATTAAATTCATAATTCATAAATGTTTTATAATACTAAATTATATTACATTTAATTTAATATGTATAAATATATGCATTTTGACGACACATAATTTAATATGTATAATAATTCCAAACTGTATTTTAAATTGCTGATTTTTTAATGTTTGTGTCTTTTTAGAACTGAAAATGAATGTATAACATTTGAAAATAGTTTTCAATAAGAACAAATTTATAAAAGTGGCAAATCATTTATCAATCGATTAGAATAAATTTAACTTCCGATCATTGAAATAGTTCAATATCTATTTTTCAAGAAAATTTACTGTACCTAGTTGCATAATGCAGGTAAAAAATAATTTATTTTTAAACTAAAAAAAATAAAAATAAGAAAAGCAGAAACTTTTAATAGGTAAACTTTTTACTTCATGATGTAAGAAACTCAATACGAAATTGAAATCCATCTAATTGTGATTGCGTTTCCAGGTATAAACCTAAATGTACTGGATTAAAGGATAATAATACATATTCCTGACAAAATTAAAATTCGCCATATACTACAGGTGTCTCCAAGTTTTAGCATCAGGGCTAAACTGGCTCTTCCCCTACCAAGACCTTGCGAGCTCATCATACCAACATACTCATTAAATTGGTTCAAACGTTCAGTTTCTTTATGTATATCAGTTATTGTATTTCTTAATAGGTCGTTAAACAAAAATATCTGATTATTATTTTTTATGATTTACTTAAATTGTAAATTTTACACTGTAATCAAAATAAACTGGCGGGCCGGATTGGTGTTGCTCGCGGATTGTAGTTTGGTGGAGGCCCTGGTTTAGAATATTTACTTGCATTATATACGTATACTATATTTGTATATATGCTGTACTTATATTAATGTACTTAAATTGACTATAAAAAATGTTCATGTATAAATGTAAAACAAACAGACTGAATATTTCCCTCAGTTAGAGGGCTTAGAAAATGAATCACATCTTATCGAAAATTTATCATTATTAAATAGAATTTTTAAAAAAAATAATCATTATTAAGAAATACAATCAAGGGATAAAAAAAAATAGGAGGATAAAAAAAAGGAAGGATTATTTGACGATCCAAAAATAGTACGTTGCGCCACAATTATCTTATAAATAAAAAATATACTTATAAATTCTTTACTCATTATAAACATATTTAAAATGTTAGAATTGTAAACAATGATCAATTAGTATTAGTTTTTAACTATTCGAAGCCTCTCCATGATTCGATGATTGAGGGGGGCCAAAGACTTTTGTCGAAGTTCGAATCAATTTGTCGAAGTTTTTAGATATTGGTGGTGCAAACTTGCACAAATTTTAAAGCCTGACTCTGCAATAATTTCTGAATTCCACAAATATCGCTCTGGCCTCATAAGATTAGATGTATGGCTAATCCATAAGAAATGAGAAATATTTCTTAAGTTCTTTACAAAGAATGTTGGAGGTTTAGAAGGAAAACAAAATTAGGTATTTAGATTTATAGATAGATAGGAAATTAGCTTTATTCTAGCTTCAGAATAACTACAAAAAATAAAAGTAGATAAGTTTTTACATCAATAGTAATAAAAATAAGTAAACAAAAAATGAGTTCTTCACTTAACAAAAATATACAAGTATTAAAAAAAAAAAAAGTAAAAAGTAATGTAGTTTATGTCAATTACACGGTCATTTTTTAAGGGATTAAAAAATTCGTCATATTCAGCTTCGTGAAGAGCGACCAACAAATGACTTTTTTTTTTTTTTGGGGAAACATTTGATTAGGCTAAAAGTTTTGCGCCGAAGTAGGGAGTTATCTTTACCTGAATTTTCGATGACCTTCTAACATCTTTTTTTTTTTTTTTTTAGTAAGACCAATTCCACCATTAGACCGCTGTCCGCAAACCTAGATAATAACAAAAGAAAAGAAAAAGAAACTCCGCATGACTCAGATCACGGAAGCAACGGATATGAATATTCTATTCGCTCTGTGAACAAGGACAATGCGGGTCATTGTCGCAAACTGCTAATTATACCGATTAATTTTATTTTACATCTGTAACTACCTCAAGATATTATTTCAGTTTGTATCCTCATGGTCATATAATAAAACTAATAAATAATAAATAAACTAATATTGGAAGATTACATCTTATTTTAAATAATATAAAGAGACGGATCGGTTAGGGATGAAAATAATCTGAGAGTTTAACATATGAGATAAAAGTTTTATTAAAAATTTCATTCCGAAGTTTGTTGAAACTGCGAGGTTTCGTGGTTGGTCTCATCTGCCACTGTAAGTTGGAATGTCAAATACAGGTCGGTTATAACCGAGAACCGGATTTTTTGTATCGAATAAACCAGTTTTACACAATAACCATTTTTTTTTTTATAAATCCAAATACCAGAGAACAACTGATTGCAAATAAATTTCGTAAAAAAAAAAGGAAAAAAAAAAATCTTTTGAGAGAAAGATACAAAATAAACATCCTGTCTTTTACCTTCCTCCTAGTGCTTCACCTCCTTGATAAAGTAACACCGTTAGACGGACTACAGCAACAATTTCCATTGTTTATTTTATGTTCACCAGTAACGCAGTAGCGGTTTTGTGGTTTACACGTTTCTGTTTAGTTTATCATTATTTATTTCTTAAATCTGTCAGTTTTATACTTTCTTAAAAATTGGCATTACTGAACTTGGAACGTAAAAGAATTACTAGTAATTTAATATTAGGTTCAATTGCCTTTAAATTTTCTTTTTATCTTTCAAAAACCAATTTTGAAATATTAGTGCAAATTGAATTATAGCTTTGCAGCCTTGAAAAAAAAATTACTTAAAATTGCCGAATCCGAAACGTGAAAAAACTGATTAGGGGTTGATAAATTATTTGCCACTTCTATAAATTTATTTTTATTGAAAACTAGTTTCAAATATTATACATTCATCTTCAGTTCTAAAAACACACAAAAATTAAAAATTCAGCAATTTAAAATGCAGTTTGGTATTATTATATATTTTAAATTATATGTCGTCAAAGTACATATACTTATTCATATTAAATTAAATGCAATATAAATACATAATTTAATATGATGTATAAGCCTATGTATTTTTACGACATATAATTTAATATGTATAATAATACCAAACTCTATTTTAAATTGCTGATTTTTGAATTATTGTGTGTTTTTTGAAATGATGATAAATGTTTAACATTTGAAACTGGTTTTAAATAAAAACAAAATTATAGAAGTGGCAAATAATTTATCAATCCCTAATTAGATTGAACCTTCTATACCATCATGCGTACGTCAACTAGTGAAAAAATTGCTAACAACTAAACTTGCACAACTGATTTTATTATAAACTTTAAAGCTTTAGTGCCTGAGATAGCGAGCCATAATTAGATATCATCACATTTGGATAATGCTTAAAAAGAAAATTTCCAAAATATTAATTTTCTTAAAATTACGAAACATGACTTATTATACTATGATTATCACCAGCTTTTTATCGTGGTTAAGAATGAAAATGGCGTAATGGATTATTATACCGATGAAACAACTTATTAAGTGCACGTTAAAACTTGCACAACTGATTTTTTCAAACTCTAAATAATTATTGATTAGAATCGAAACATATTTCATTTTATCTTGCTTAGGTAATATTTAATTAGCAAATATAGAAAACATTCATTTTATCGAACAATAAGAAAACTCATTCTCACCGGCTCATATAAGTGATTTTGGTAATACTATAAAAAGTATTACTAATTATCAGTTATTTATAGTATTTTAGTTATTTGTTTACTTGTGTACAGTTTTTTTTAAGGTTATTTCTTGAATATCAATGTGTAATTTACTTGAATTAATTAATTAATTAAGGTCTTGCCAATGACCAGTTATTTGCGACGTTATCAAAAAAATGTTTTGATGGGATGTTATTTCATTTGGAATATTCGATTTTTCCAAAAGGCGGTTATTTATATCGATCGAAACCGATCAGTTTTAATTGAAGGCAAAATAACCGATAACCGGTTTTAATTTTTACAAAAATTGACGCCCATACTGTAAAGTAACTGAGATTGAATTGAATAATTTAGATTCGATAAATCAATGTTTTAAAACTATATACGATAGCAAACTGTAAAAAATGTTTATAATCCACTTTTGATTTGTGAAGAGGGACGTAAAATGTTGACTTGCTAATATCAATACTGAAACTTTTTGTAGAGTTGGCAGGCAGCCTGGGAAGCTTCAAGAGCTTCAGAACTCCTCCCCCTCGAATTGATTTTTTTTTTTTAATTTACTTTAGAAATCAATATTTGTACATGCAATAAGTTAATCGCTGATTTTTAAAATAACTCCTTCTGAATAATAATCGGTTTGGCTCCTTCTCAAAATTAAAACGAGAGAAACAATTATTATGAAATGTGGAAATTATTTACCCTCTCCCGGAGTAAAATCCTGGCCACGTGCCTGTTGTAGAGCTTCGTAATGCCGCGTTCTGCCAAGAATAAACTGCAGCTGAAATATGAACGTAGTACGTAGAAATAATTGATAATGACGTCTTCATCAGAATATCAGTCCATGGTTGCCATTTTACAGGCAATTACCACGTTTCGGATCCGTAAAGAACATTGTCTTGTTAATGCTTACTTTATTGTTTCTAGACAGTAGACGTGAAATGATACATCTTGCATCTGAAAAATATTTCCTTTTGAATTTCGTTTTTTTTTAGTTATATTAGACCCCAGAGATTTAAATTACTATTATATTCAAAAACCACTTGCCCGTTTCTGCTACTAAATATTTTGTTTGTTGAAAGGTAATTCTTTACAAGGGTTTGTTCAACGTTGTATTCAATTTAATTTCCTACATATTTGAATAAAAAATATATAATTGACCGATCTTGTTAATTATAATTTATAGTTTTGTCTGTTATAAGTCTATCCACGATAATTTGCAACAAAAAAAAGAAGGTTTTTTTTTCTCGGAAAAAGTTTCGTAGCCCCTGATAGGTTTATAAAACTGTAACGCAATTTTAGAATCCCAGTAATTGACGTCAAATATAGGATTGCTAGTCTCTGCACGTGTTGAGAACTACATGAATTCCATTGGGCTTTGCTAAAAAAAAAATAAAATATGTACGAATGCTTTTAGACTGTCAAATCGCTAAATAACAGAAAGTACGAGGATGAGAAAAAAAAAAGGAATTTATTTCCGCTGTTTCAACGGCACATTGCGGGCTTAACATTCAGCTATGGAATGGAAACATGTGCTGAATCGGAATCGAACAAGCTTTGTCTAGGATCCGCTTTCATATTTAGCGGCTTCCCATCTTCAAGCAAATGGGATCCAAAAAAGCAATAAATAAATAATAATTTATTATCTATAATAATTATGATTATTGATATTTTAACTTCTCGGTTTTGTCACATAAAAATTCATAATTTAAATAAAGTTATTTACTACGATGCCCAGGTGCTACGCTTGATATATATATATATATATATATATATATATATATATATATATATATATATATATATATAAGTAAAGGGCCTGTTAATAATAATAAACCATGATTAACAAGCCCTTGGAGCATAATCAATTAATTTACACAGGACCCATACTTCATCATCCATCAACTGTAATTAGCTGAAGGTAGACCCCACTAGTGGCATGTCCTCCCTCATCTATATCGAACTATCTAACTAATATTATTTATGAAAACAGGAATTAAAAAAATAATCTTTTCTGGTAGCAATACACGCTTTTCATAACAAGATGTAAAGAAAATATTATAAAACCAAGAATAATAATAATAAAAGGCTTGTGAACCCGAAGGCCCATCTCCAACACTCCTCCAATCTACCCCTATGTCTACCGAAGACGAAAGGGGAGACACATTGATGTGTTTCTAAAACAAGAAATGGCAGCAGTTCTGTTTTCCCTCATTTCTTAGGGAAAAAATAGTCCAATTTTTATTCCAAAATGTGTTTTTTTCGTTATGAGGATTAGAATGGAGTAAAACAGATTTTAAAATTTTCTAACTAATATTTGTTGAAAAATTAAATTTGATGAGCGGCAGTGGTGAAAAAATTTAGAATCCAATGCATTTTTCAGTTTTCAAATCCAACAGTTCCACCGGAATCAGAAATTTTAGATATCAAAGGAATGTTGCAATCGCTCCAGGTACATATATAAAAAGGTGTATAATAAAACACGTGGAACATTAATTCTTCATTAAAAACCAATAATCATTTTTTAAAATATTAGAAATGGTTCCTTAGAAAGGGCACTTAGCGGTGAAGCTGATTCTCAAGCGCTTTCAGCCTTCTTCCTCACCAATAAGCAATCATTAATGCAATAGTTATATAAGATCATTAATGTCATTAAAGTAAATGATGTCGATCAAGCTAATAACTATTGCATTTATGATTGCTCATTGGTGAGGAAGAAGGCAGACAGCGCTTAGGATCCTTCAGCTTCACCGCTAATTAAGTGCATTTTCTAAGGAACCTTTTCTAATATTTTAAAAAATGACTATTGGTTTTTAATGAAGAATTAATGTTCCACGTGTTTTATTATACACCTTTTTATATATGTACCTGGAGCGATTGCAACATTCCTTTGATATCTAAAATTTCTCATTCCGATGGAACTGTTGGAAGGATTTGAAAACTGAAAAATACATTGGATTGAAGGAACCATTTCTAACATTTTAAAAAATGACTATTGGTTTTTAATGAAGAATAAATGCTCCACATGTTTTATTTGAAGACTTTTCGTTATTGTGGGCCGTTTAATTGCCACTGCTTTTAAAATTTCAACTTTTGTGTGAATGACTTGAAAAAATTGACATTATTTGTTTTTGTTCGTGTCTAAGCCAATTACTTTTTTTTTTTATTATTCTATGACTTATGATTAACTGACTATTCAGCTTTGAGACAAAATAAATTATGGCGAAATTAAGCAACAAGAAGTAAAATTTGGTGGTCCGCCATATTTTGGCCACTTTTTTTTTCTGGGAACATTTTTTTTTTTTTATCATTAATCACAAGGAACACAATGATGCTCAGTTTATTTGTTTGTGGGGAGATGCACGCTTGGAGGTCTGCCCCTCCTACTAGTTAGAGGGGAGGAAGGAAGTAACCCCATTCAACCCATAGGTTCGTCTTGAAGACTTAAGTCTTTTAGCATTTTCTTTTTATTACCTAAATAAATTGGTATTATAGATTTCACATTTCTGAAATGATCATATTTTCCATTTTTCAAAATGAATGGAATTCCAAAATATCTAAAATTTTCCGATGGAACCGTTTGATGAATTTGACAACTGAAAAATACAATCAATTTTTTTTTTAAATTTTCGAAATTAAATTTTTTTTTAAATTTTCGATGATAAATTTTTTTCAAAATTAAAATTATAGATTTAAAATTTCAGTAAATATTTGTTTGAAAATTTCCAAATCTATTTTCCACCATTCTCCTCGTCATAACATAAAACCGCTTATTTTTCAATAAAAATCGGACTATTTTTTCCCTAAGAAATAGGAGAAAAACAATTAGATAGTTTCTGTCTGTCACACCTGTTGTCCCATTTCGCCTTAAACTCCGCATATTAACATGCCCATTTCAATAATTTTTTTTTTTCCTAAGAGAGAATATAAACAAAGGCCCAATGAAACAGATTTTAATATATGCTGGTATTATTTTAGAACGGAATAATTTACGGTGTTAGCTCTTATTTCCGCATTGTGAAATAGATTTAATACAGAATGCTAACAATAGCTGATAGAGGTTAATGATTGAATATGGACTAGGATATGCGAGGATACGACCTTCATATCTAGCACAACATCACCACAACTGTCCATACAATAACAATGGAAGGAAGTTCGAGAGAGTCTCAGGCAAATTTTAAACAAGTATAATAAAAACAATGAAATCTTCGTGCAGCTGTAGGAATTAATACTAGGAAAGTTACTGTTTGATTAGGAATAATACCAGACTGTAAAAGAAGTCTGTGCGTTTGTATATACGCTACAAAAATATATACCTTACGCTAATGGTTTTGTATATATATTTCAAGAAAAAATCAACTGTGTTTATTCAGTATTTCTGTTAATATATGTATTAGATATAAATATTTAATTGCTTAAATCGATTTATCTAAATGAATTTTGTAAAATTTACAAAATGTCTCAGTAGTCTTTAAATACACACTATTTTGCATTATTATTCCGAAATTTTTATTTGAATATAAAGTGGAATTTGATTTTGGTATGATTGATTGATTTTTCCAAAAATTAATAGAAACTTAAGACAAATTTAAAGGAAGTATAAAATTAACACAAAAATTCCTTAACCATTCCCTAATACCTTAACTCCTTATTATAATATAAATATAATGTTATTATATATTATATTTAATTTAATTATTATAATAGCGCTTTGGGATTGCCCAAAATTTTTAGAGAGGTTTTTAAGACATGGAAAGGGCTAGGATCAAATCTTCCCAAAATCCAATTTTCTCATTTTATTAGGTTTTTGCAGCTAATTGGTCAAAAATTGGGTCTACATGCGTAGGTTTGTGCATAAATTAATACTAAATAGATTTGCTACAGCTTCACTCCTAACTCATTTCCTCGTAGGATTACTATTTTTCTAAATATTTGACAGAAAATTTGATCCAGTACTTAAAATTTCAATTTGTGAAAAACAAAAGGTTAAGTTGAAATTGTGGCAAATTTGGTCTATTTTGTAAAAAAATAAGTGTGATATTTTCGTTGTCATGCATACTTTTTAAATTATAAGAGAAAAACATTTGCCTGGACTGATACGAAAAACCTAATGGGTATCATGATAAATGCCATGTAACAATATTTTAAAAAATTAAAAATAAAGCTAATTAGAGATTGAAATGAAAAAAAAATCATAAATTCATCAAAGACTCAGGAGTTAAATTAATACATCACGTTGAAAATAACCTCAAATTAAATATATATGAAGCACTTGAAATAATAAAATCCTTCAAATCCAATCCAGATTTTTGCTTAAATGACCAAATAAATATCTCCAATAGTCCAATCTTAAATTTATTCCCATCTATAACAGAAAAACCAATTACTCACCGTTATTACTGAAAAAACCCTGACCCTTAAACCGTTTAACTATAAACATCCTACCTAGCTTTCATTCAATGTTAGTAACAGAATAACCTTTTCTGTTTGATATAATCCATTTAAACCTTGGTGAGTACCAACATGTATTTGATTTCTTGTCTTAATTAAATTTATAATTCATAAATGTTTTATAATACTGATTTATATAATTTAATATGTATAATAATACCAACTATATTTTGAATTGCTTATTTTTGAATTTTTGTGTGTTTTTAGCACTGAGGATGAATGTATAACATTCGAAACTGGTTTTCAATAAAACAAATTTATTGAAGTGGCAAATAATTTATCAATTCCTAATTAGATTGATCCTTCTATAACATCATGCGGAAGTCAACTAACTAAAAACAAAGCTATAATAATAGATAACGTTTACAAAAATAACGAGCAGTTTGATTACGAATTTCAGACAGTTCTCATTTATTTAGGTATGACTGTAGGTATAATGCTTCGCTATTGCTTAATTTGAGTATATATATAGATAAAATGAACACGTTTGATGCAAATTATTCTATGTATAAATGCAGGATTAAAAAATCGAATAAATAGAAGTTCAAATTAGGATTAGTTTTTTTTTTTCTTTTTTTTTTTACGCATGGGGATTCTGCAACGCGCACAACCGTTGAAAACTGCACATAGAAAATTTGACCCGATTACAATACTTTCCTTACCAAGCAGATCGCTTATGTCCTGCAGTTCCTCCGAACTGTAGAAGTATGAAAAAGAAAACATCCCTGAAATGTTCAATACGCTGTATCATCGCTAATAATGGGTCCGATTTCGATGATCTAATTTAATTATCTTTCGCATGAGCATTCTTATAATCAGCGAAAAATGTATTCTTCTCGAGTTATGCGTAGATAAAATACTCTTTCCCTCATAACTTTTTCCTTTTTTTTTTCTCGAGAGTATAGCTCATGTTAATAGTTAAAAGGCTTTAAGGAAAAACATGAGGCAAGTTTCATTAAAATTTACTTCCACTCTCTAGGGAGGAAGTAGTTTATCGGGTTTTGAACAGCCTCTGTATCGATATCTTAGCTTTTATTATTGCAGAACCATCTAGGAACCATGAAGATGATATAGTCGAAATTTGGAAAGATTGGTTTTTTAGTTTTTGCGCCTAGCGCTTACAAACGGAAAACGGTCTGTCATTTTATATAATAGTATGATTAAATGACCAAGTCAGAAACGAATGTGTTAGGTAGTTATCTTAATGTGAAACTACAAGATTTCTCCTATCGTTTATTTTTGTAAACGGCAATTAATGAAATTATCTAATAATTAACCTGAAATAGGGGCAAACGAATTTCAATTTAATTAAAAATATATCTTAAGCGTAAATTGTGAAACTATTTGTATATAAACTTTTCTATCCCTCTGCTAGAATCTTGATAGGCCTATCAACATCTTCCCGCATTCCATTCAGCATGTTTGTAGATCTTGAATGGGATGTTACTATTATTTATTATCTGCTATATTTATGTACTTTTATTATATAAATCCGTAAAAGAATAAAGTCTCGCATTGAAAACACGCTCTGTGTATAATATTGATAGCATTCCTTTTCGCTGCTGATTCAGCTGTTAATCTCTACATTTTTTCTCATTCACATTGTTATACTATACTGATGTCCAGTTCTTATTTATGGAATTTATATTTTGTGTTTGGTTTATCTTGGAATTCTTCAGCTTGGAGATGTGCTGACCAGATAAATAAAATGCTTCACCTGTCCCATAGCAGTGTTGAATACATTGTTAAATTCCTTTTTTTCCTTGTTCTTTTTTTTTTTTTTCTCAATATTTTTCCTTTTCCTATTTCTCTGTTGAATCATCCTTTTCTTCATTCTAGTGTGATACAGATATTTTTTTGTGAAAATTCATTTTCAATATTACAGCACGTGTTCACTATTTATTTGTTATTGATCGTCCAACCGTTGAAGTGTTCACGGAATTCACGGATGGCCAGATTTTATGCTATTTTTTTTTATCAGACGTATTCATTTTAGGGATTCGTCAGTTCTTTTATTCTCCGATGGCAGCAGATAGCTTCTTCTGTACTTGTTCTCCTAAAATTAGTTTTATTTTGTACGTTTTTACTTTGTATGGTTTCTACCATTAAAGGATTATTTATTGAAAAAAAATAATGCTCCATACCATTTGTTATTATATATATATATATATATATATATATATATATATATATATATATATATATATATATATAAAACTAGTTAATTTTAGGAGAACAAGTACAGAAGAATATATATATATTGCTACCTGAATTGTTTAGCAATTTCTATTTTTGTCTCATCCCCTTTTATTTAATGCTAATTTACCTTTAACATCGCGTTTTCATTATTTACTAAGCCATTTATATTCTGTTTGCTTATTATACCAACAATATTTCTATGCTTATATGTATATTAATGTATTTTTTCATTCAATACTTATACCTACCTGTACATGAAATATATGATACTTAAGAGAAAGTATTGCGAACGAACTTTAAAAATTTCGAATCAGAGTTTTCAACGGAAATACGCGTTTTAAGTTCAAATAACCAATTCTCGCAAAATAGTCGGTGTGTGTGTGTTAGTGAACAGTCTAATTAAAAAACGAAAAATTGTACGAAACTGAAATTACTTATTTAAGGTGGGCATATGCCTGGGATTTTGCAGCAACTTAATCACTTAACTCAACTATCAGAAAGTGCGACTTTATAGCATAAATATTACAGTTGTTTACTATTTTTTGGAAACCGGCTCTAACGATTTTGGTGAGATTTTCTCAAAGTCTTTTACTATGGGAACTGATCATATATGCAGTAGTAACTACATCACCGAGAAAATAGAGAGAAAAACTTATGACGAAAAGATAATTTTATTTGCGGATTACCCCCCCCCCCCTCAAAAAAAAAAAAATATATATATATATATATATATATATATATATATATATTGTTTTTTTGATGGATTTATGCTTAAGATCATACGTAATATAAATGAATTCTCTAAAAAACTAAAAAAAAAAATATCTAAATCGGACCAGTATTAGCAAAGATATAAGGTATTGGACTACAAGACCTTAGTGCCTGACCATAGAAGGAATCCACAGTGTATTTTAAAGTAGTCGGATGCGGTTGAACCATGGTATCTCCCACCATGCCTCCTCCGTTTTCATATTCTATTTACAACATATAGCTCAACTTTAATATATGCTTAGTTTTTAATTAGAAAGAACACTAAATTATCATCTTAACCGTTCAATAAAACTTATTAAAAAAGAAAAGTTCTAGGTTCACTGTCGAGACAAAACGAGGGGAGCAACTTCAAGAATACAAAGGGGTCCACTTTAGGCAAAAAAACTACATTTTTTTATCACTTTATTTTTCATTTCCCAACTTGTTAGAAATGACAAATTCTCTATGACTACTTCTTATTTATAAAATCGTAACAAAATGATAGTGAAACATTAATAACAAACAACAAAAAACTTTCATAACACCATTTTAGGTTTAGGCAATAAATTTCCCCTCTTTTGTAATAACCTGGCGTTAGTACTTAATTAATCACTACTCTTGCTCACACCATTTTATTCAAAAGGGATCCGTTTTAAGCAAGGGGTCCAGATTTGGCGTACTTTCCCCTAATTAAATGAAAATAATAATTCGAAGTTTCTTAAATTTCTCTTTATTTTTTTCTTCCTCTTACCACCGAAATTAAACAAGTTTATGATGATGCAAATCATTTTTAGTAATATTGAGATTACAGCGCAAAGACAATAAATAAATCACCTGTTTTTCTTTTCAGCCACTGCTTCCATGATATCAATAGAAATATTAATACATCGATATTACTATCGCTTATCATGAAGGCTTTTATTTTCATTTCTATTAATTACTTAATCTGATTTATTTTGTCTTCCTTTCCCGCTCGGTTCTAAAAACGAATTATCTAAAATGCATCGTTTCCTTTTTGATCCTCCCATGGCCGGGGGAGACACCACCTGCTGGTAGAAATAATGGACGTGGAGGAAGAGGAAGTGGATGTGGTGACTCATTGGCCGATAATTATCTCATCTAGACTGCGACCAGACCAAGGTCTAGGTTAGTCCCGCCAGGCTGTCGTCGCAGAGGAATCCTATCAAGTAGAACTGAGATCAGTTGTATTTTTAAGATATAAGGATAATTATTGTACCTTAATTACAGTAGGCACTTGAACTCTGTAATCTCTGTAATATGAACGTGAGGGAGAAAATAGTGCGGTTTTTAGCTATGTGCCCACTGTTAAGGGAATTTAGAGTGAGGTGGTTTGAAAAGAATACTTTAATACAGCAAATACAATAGAATATTTGGGCAAAATTGGAAAAAAAAATTGGGCAGCTTTGATTGGTTACTCGAAACAACCATGTATATAATAGATATATAGAGATTTCAGCTAGTGAGAGAATTTAATGACTAAATTAAACACATGCAAAATGTATAAATTTCAAATATAACATTTATGTTGTGCTCATGCAAATTAATTAAATAGGAATATTCTACTAAATAGTCTAGAAAACCAATCTGTTAAAAGCCAACAGTCAGGTAGTTCTGATAATTTGATATATTGTTTCGGGATGGATTGACATTAAAAATCCAAATTTCTTACCACGGTCCACGACTGGAAGTTGATTTTACTAAAGAAAAAATTAAAATTACCGTTAATTTTTACTATCCCTTAACTGTATACGGAGCATATAGAAAGGGAAAGTATTGCGATCGTGAAGTCTCGCAAAATGGTCTGTGTGTCTGTGTGTGTGTTTGTGTGTATGTGAACAGCCTAGCTCAAAAAAGAAAAGTTGTACGATACTGAAATTACGTATTTAAGGTAGGCACATGCATGTGATGTTACAGCCATCTTTTCGTCAAAATCGACTAATCGGAAGTGCCACTTTATTTAATCGATTTTACATTTTTTTTTACAATTTTCTTGAAAACGGCTCTAACGATTTTGATGAAACTTGCCTAAATTATTTTAAGTACATCACGGAGCAAATGCAGGGAAAAAAGTTATGATGAAAAGAATATTTTATTTGCGCATAATTTAAAAAGTACGCTTTTAACGGTAAATTATGTATGAAAGGTTATTAAATCATCTAAAAAACAAAAAAAGAATCATCAAAATCGGACCAGTATTAGCAAAGGTACAGCGTATCTTATGAGAAGTACAAGCCACTAGATGGATAGGAATGGAAACGGATGCGACCGAACCTCATCCCGCCAATCTGTTGTCAACAATACGCTCTGTAATAATGTAATTTAAGAATACAAAATATTATTCAATGATTTCTACTTTTATATTATTTAATGGAAACAAAATGTCGATGTAGACTAAACCGGAACTTTTAAAATGTAAATATACGAGTATATAGGTAGTGCACAGAATTGTTGTACTACAATTGTTAAAAAGAACTGTTTTATTATACTTAACTGGGAGAAGATGTGAAGTTAATGCTGCTGAGTTTATTTAAAGTATTTTTTATGTGAACTTTTAAAAATTATATTAAAAAAATAATTATTATAGGACGGTAAGGAAAAGTTGTGTGATGCGCGCACCGCACCAGATTTTTCATTCAGAGCTCGAATGACTTACTGCAAGAAATACATTATGATTACGGTAACGAGTTCCCTTATTTTAAAAATATAGACATAATTCACAATTTCTACTGTAGATAACAGCACTAGGTGTCGGGTAACTTTACTAAAGCTATGTCCATACTGGTCGATTCTCGTTTAGCTTTTGTTTTCGACATTGCTAATTAACCCTCTCATAGTTTGAAAATGTTAGTTCCTTTTATAAATTATTTCTTTATTATCATTATCATTATTTATTCGTCACATTTTTTTTTTTTATTTTAACAAATAGTTCATTTGTTAACCGAAACTATCCCAATACAATATATTGTTTGTTTTTTTTTACTTGAGATGATATTTCAGCTACATACCGGCTATTTTTATATATAAATAATAAATGTTTGCTTTAGTAGTAATAATTTTATTTTTATGAGAGAATTAATATATTTGGCATTACTTTCTAATTTTAATTAATCGATTTTATTAAATAATTAGATAAATAAACTGAAAAAAAAAATACAAAACTTATAATTTGTATATTATAGAGAGAAAAAAAACCCTCGAGTCTCTTAAATAACAGCAATTCATGATTGCGAAATTAACAGATTTTTTAAGATGCGGGAGATTGAAACGACCGCCATCTTGGATCGGAATTAAAAAATTAAATCCCAGTACAGAGGTCATTTTTCCTAACTTAACAACAAAACAGACAGACAAACGAAATGTCAAACGATCGAGTGGGACTTACATTAGGCTAATTAAATCTTTTAGCATTTAATCTCAAAAAATATAATATATGTGTGTATATATCGTTAGAACGGGATTCTGATGAAAACTACGGTACTGTACCTGAAAAAAAAAGGTTTTCGAAAAAGCGAAAAATAATTTGCATAACTGATTCCAAAAGTTAGACACCGGTCTAGCCTGGGGTGAGGACAGGTCTGCATTTTACAACCACCAGTGCCTCAACTTCTGTGGGTGGTTTGGCTTTATTAAATCTTTAATGGCGCCTTATTTCCCAGCCTCCCGGTTATTTCCCAAGCTGTTGCCTCCATTTAGCCTTAGAATTTTAAATTAAATTATCCAGTCTATATTCACTGAAGTCGTCAACCTTAAGTCCCGGACTTAATCAAATTATGTAATGACAAATTTGTTCATAAAATATGAAATTTATGAAACTATAATATCGGTCTCTCTAATACAGCAAATAAGGGTTTAAAAATACCAGAACCCAATGACTGAGCGGTGCTCAAAAATTATTTTCTTAATTTAGTTTTAAAAATACAATAGTTATGGATTGTATAGTTATGTACTTCACAGTAATTTTATACTTTATTCTTCATTTTCTTTATACTCTTATATCTTGCGGTTTCGGAGCAGCTTGTATACATTTCCTAAACATCTGTCCAGATCCGATAAATGATCCTCCTACTTATTTCTCGGTCATCCTTTAGGACACTTTCCCTCTGTCTTAGTTTCTTATATATTTGTTAGTAATCTATTGATTGGTATTCTTTGTACATGGCCAAACCACTTCAATTCTTTTCTATGATTGTTTTCCATTAGGAGCTTCTGCCCTGCCTCTTCTCTTTTTCTCTGATTTTTTATTCGGTCAAATCTTGTCTTACCGATAACTTTTCTCTGGGATTTCATCTCTCTGGCTTGTATGCGCCTCTCAAATTTGTTTATATACTGTCATCTTTGTGTTCATCTCCACTCCCCTTTCCCCGACTATGACATTGCAGAGTTATTCTGGTGTGTTATAATAATCCTTCCATTATTACTAATTTCGATTCCTTAATATCGATATACATCGACCTATTGGGTCGATAGTCATCTCTTTCCGGCTTTGAGCTTCCTCCAACGCTTGTAGCGCTTCCTCTGCTTTCTGCGATTTTGAGAATTTTGCCAAGTACTAGATTCTGAATGTGCATGGAATGTATTTTCCAATTTCCTACTTTCAAGTTGGGGCTCCTTAGTTTAGCCATATATATTACAAACAGTTATGGGCTTAAGCTGACCCCTTGTTTTTCTCCCGTATCCATTTCAAATCTGTCTGATTTATTGCCGTTGAGCCTGACTATCCCATATACTTTTCGGTATAAGTTAAGGATTTCCTAAGTTAATGGGAACTCCATTGCTTTCTTGTGCCTCTTTTAGTTCCACCTTGGGTACATTATCAAATGCCACAGAGTGATCATGAAAGACGAGGTGAATCATTTTTTATACTTTATTAAACACACGAAAACATCACCTCATTGACTGTATGTACTTTAGGTGTCATTTAGACCCAAGTTTTAATATCATAGACCTATCATTAGTTTGTTTTTTTTCAATCCTTCCGAATTTAAATCCAAATTTTGAACCGTATCCATAAGGGAATCACTCCACTCCAACCATCTAACGCTAAATAGAACGGGGAACGACCGTAAGCGTGAAATCCTGTGTGAATTTTTTGGAGTGAAGCCGAGCTGCTGGAATTCTATCTGTCCTAAACTCCATCACTCCTTGCCGAAATGCAATCAATCCAACCTACTGTTTGTGTGGAAAAATAATGAAGTAAAACGATTAAGTGCACAGTTTCCACACATTTTTTAGTTTGTACTATAATAATAATAATAATAATAATAATAATAATAATAATAATAATTGTTGATCAGTAAATAAAAAATAGTTAAAATTTACGATATTTATTTCATAAAAATATGTTACAGAAATATTGATATAAATATCGGATATTATGGGCAATATAATTTTTATAATATCCCGAGATAATATTTCTTATTAATGGCTTGAATTGTCGTATTTATGAGTTTGGAATAGCCTGGTTTGGAATTGTAATTTTGGAAACTAGCATGAATAATGGAACGATGGAATGGCGTGATCGTCAGTTGGACCCTTCACTCCAGTCCCTCCACTTCATCGTTCCATTGTTCCATTTGGAGTCGTCGTCAGAGTCCGTCTAAAGAGAAATTCTGCTTAAAAAGGGAAGGCAATTTATAAAGATAAAGGAGCATGCAAGATTCAGAAACAATGGAGTAAAAGAAAAAAAAAATCGAATTGAATGCTTTCAATTCAATCCATTGCAGGTCATGATAAAGGACAGTATAAAAGGCACCGACAGTTAATTACAGATTTCTCAGCAAGGACCCTGTCGGTTTTCGGGAGTTGGGATTCAATTAGCAAGGCCTTACCCTCGGACGAACTAATACGAGATGTAAGGACCAACTGACCAGTAATCAAGACAATTATATTGATTGGCGCTCATTTTGGAATAATGGACTACTTCAGTGGACACGCAGCTTCGGCCCAGCTTTTCATATGCTAAGCAGATCTCGTGAGAACAGTACCATAGCTGCCTCGTTAGTCCACGGGGGCTAATGAGGCCTACGCACCTCCTCTCAACAAATTGGTTCTGCCCTCTCCATAACCTGTATGTATATTTATATCTCGCCCTTCCAAATATAACGTCAGAATTTTAAATAAGAACTATAAAAGCTGTCGTAGCATTTTAGCTTCAAAAGCCCGAGTGTATCCAAAGAAACGTTAAAGTTTATGGGCTAGCAAAAACCG
Organism: Rhaphigaster nebulosa; assembly: GCA_948150685.1. Classification (NCBI taxonomy): domain Eukaryota; kingdom Metazoa; phylum Arthropoda; class Insecta; order Hemiptera; family Pentatomidae; genus Rhaphigaster; species Rhaphigaster nebulosa. The sequence continues at coordinate 14,972,235 of OX411312.1, read as the reverse complement.
GCTTTCCTTAAATCTGGAAAAATTCCAAGACCACTGTTATTGGGTCTGGCCCCCTTCTTAAAACTATTAAATTCTTTCATAGTTTCCTAGAGTGTATCTTTAAATTAATTAATTATACATGAGCAAACAAAAATTATAATATTTCCAGAATGAGATCGCGAACACTTCACTCTCCCGTCATTCTTTTCACTTAATTTTAATTTTTAATTTTTTACAATATATATCGTCATATTTTTCTATGTATACTTCATATATTTTTATCTTGCTTGTAATTTCTATATTTATCATTTTTTACTGTACCAGGTACTGCCTCTGTCGTTTTCAGTGTTCTTATTATGTTTTTTTTTTCTTTTAGACCCGATGATGGCCTAAGGCATAGGCCAAAACGTTGGCACTAAATAAAATAAGTCTTACTTATTAATGTGTTACTCTTTAACCGCACCCTCTTCCCTCCCCCTTCTCCTTCCCCTCCCCCTCCTCAACCAACATCTTCCTTAAGTATATCTACGGTTTATATTAAGTATATCTGTTATAATGGTTGCCAAGATGACGAGAATGCCTTCATTATATCTAACCATATAATTATTATATAAACATTTTAGGATTATCGTTAAATATTTTTAAAATAAAGTGTTCCCTCTATGGTTAGTACCGAAGAAAGGTGATAAAAGGTGAAAGATGATTTAAATAAATTAGTAATCAAAAGAAATCGACCAAGAAAAAAAAATGTACACCCCTCCCCCTCCCCCCCCCAACATTTTACATTTCGAGATACGTAGAATCCAAATATCCCTTTTATTGGTGTTTCTGTTAATACGGTCTATATTAAATTTATTTGCGGTCAACCAAACTCACTCCAATACTTCACTAATGTAATTCACTAATTACTAGTAATACTTTATCAATTCACATGACTGTCTGTAATGTTTAAATGCCACAAAAGGGTGGATTTATGTTTATATTTATTTACTTTAAGATAGAAATAGAAAAGAATCTTTGTTTTTATTTATATTATTTTTTATCAAGTATAATTGTATTTAAGATTATTTTTAATTTAATTTACTTATTTTTATTTTTGTAACTGCTCTTAGGCAAAATTGCATTTCTTTTTGTATATAATTGTTTATAATTTTGTTATTTATTTTCTTTTAAATTTGGCGATATTTAGCTTCTTTTTTAGTTTAAATGATTTTATATTCTGTTTCATTTTTGCAAATATTTTTTTGTTTCTTAATAGATTTGTAAACTAATCATTATCATGTTGAGTTAAGGCCAACTCTACTTGTATGGGGGTTTTCCCAAAGACAAATAAACAAATAAATAATAAATAAAAATAAATAAATAGTGAGAGGGACTTCAATGCAAATAAAGACGAGAATAAAAATGCAAAAACTCTTAATTAGCCAAAAATTAGAAAAAAAAATTATTTACCGACAGCTTTTTTATTTTTTATACTTCTCAATAGCTGGGATGGCTGACCTATAGCCCAACACCCAAACAGATGTAATTATTTTTCCATAACAGATGAATAAGAACAAACTGCCCATCCTATTCGGGGTAACCGAACTTAAAAAAATAAATATCGTGAAAAGTTGTTCTCGTTTTTTTTTTTTTATATAAGGAATTGAATTTCCTTTCAAATGATTTTACACATGATTAACCAACAAATTTATAATTTTCGAGTCGTTCGCAAATAAAATATTCTTTTCGGTATAATTTTTTATTCCTGAATTTTCTCGGAGATGTGCTATAGAATAGAATAGAAGAAGAACTTTATTCTGGGACTAGGTCCCTTAAGAATAACACAATCAAACAAATAAAACAATATCTGTCCATAACACTACAAAAAAAGATAAATTAATTTTTACAATATTTTCAATAAATTAATAAGCAAACAATATAAATTCTTGCCTTGAAAAAAAAAAAAAAAATAAAAAAATATGTATATATATATTTATATATATATATATATATATATATATATATATATATATATATATATATATAATTAATAATTAAAGGGCTTTAAGGAGAAGACTATAGGCAAACTTTATCATAATAATTGATAAATTATTTGCCATTTCTATAATTTTATTTTTATTGAAAAGTAGTTTCAAATGTTATACATTCATCTTCAGTTTTAAAAATACACAAAAATAAGCAATTCAAAATACAGTTTGGTATTATTATACATATTAAATTAAATGTAATATATATTAGTATTATAAAACATTTATGAATTAAAATAAGAGATCAAATACATGCTGGTGCTCACCAAGGTTTATTTTGTGTGTTTTTAGAACTGAACATGAATGTTTAACAATTGAAACTAGTTTTCAATAAAAACAAATTTATAGAAGTAGCAAATAATTTATCAATCCCTAATTAGATTGATCTTTCTATACCATGATGCGTACGGCAACTGTTTATCACAATCGTTAGAGTCATCTTGGGGCGCTGCAGTCTATATATAGAAAAACAGGTTTTTCGAATAATGCGTACCGAATTGTTTAATTATTTTTCGTCATTAGCGAGGAACTTATGTTTAAAATGATGACCCAATCATTAGTTAGTAGTAGATTAGTAGTAGTAGTAGTTTGTAGACATAAGAAATTATACATAAGGAAGGAGAATGGAATAAAACAATTATTTATTCTTTTGAAATAATTATAACTTTGTACTAATTAGTTGTATCTAGAAGTGCTCTTGTAGAAGAACAAGCTTTCTTGCAATTTATTCCGGTAGAAGAGAACAATCCCATTCGACAGTGGTGTATTGCAGACCCCCCTAGACAGGAGTCCTGTATTTCGAGATGATTTGTAGCCTACCATGCGCCCCCCCCCCCCCATCCTCTTGTTTTCCTTGATTAAACTTCCACTCTATGTAAACTAGAGGGGGGGGGGAGGGAGAGGAGGCAAGGATGGAACGGGATAGGACATAGCGACCAGCGTCTGATCCTTTGTTATCTGAACCTTCTATTGCGGTGCGGTCGTGTGTGAATACGATAAGGCCCATCTCACATTTTTATCAGCAGTTGATTGGCGTTCACAATAACGGTTCGTTTCTATGCCGTGGGATTAGAACAAGTCATATCTAACAGTTGTAGGCGGTGATATCATTTTAATTATAATCTTATCAGCTCACATTTCTAAATTTTCGTTTATCTGTAACGAATTTTAAATAACAGCAATATTCGAATAACGTTTTTGTAAATACTTATTATTTTTGTAGAGGCTATATTTGATAACATGCATTAGTAGAATTAGCCCGGTAACCGGCTTGCGAAATTAATAATAATCCAAATTTTGCAAAAAAAAATAAAGCTAAAAGTTTTTGGAGATATTCAAGAATATTCTATACCTCAGTATAGTAGCAATATACATTTATTGAAGTTATATTTAAAAAAAAAATAATGCGACAAAGTAGTATCAATCAAATTAAAAATAAAAATCTGCAATTGTCTGTCAAAAATCTTTCAGAGCGAAGAGAGCATCTGAAATTCCTGACATTGCGTACTATGAAAAGTACTAATTATTGCATAATTAATACCAGACTAATTTTTGGTATTTACAAAAAAAGAAATAAAAACGCTGCAAACTATTACCATATGGTTTATTATTTCCAAATATTATTTTTATTTATTTGTAAACACAAAAGAAGCATTGATTGTAACTTTACAAACCAGAAGTGTTTTTACACCATAGTTAATTGTTATATTTAATGTTTTAAGAACATTCTTATGTAGGTAATATAAATTTCATCTGTGTGCAAAGCCAAGAAGGAAAGTCGTATACTTGGACACATCAAATATATATATTATAATAATAAATAATTATTTAATGGAAACAAAATGTTTCCATGGAAAATTTTAAAATTTATTTTAAGCTAGACAAGCCCAAATTATATTATTATAATAATAGCTTTATTTTCATTCTTTACAGAACCATAAGCCTATCCTTTGGGTGGTAAGAGTCTGAATTATAAACACAAAATTTTCCACTATTTCATTTAGGAAATACTTTAAACTAATATAACATAAAATAATACTTTAAAATCAAATACTACTTATAGAATAAAATTAAATAAAAGCTTATTTTCGTGTTAAACACATCATTATATAACTGTATGTATATATTAAAGGTTATTTATTACTTTAATCCACAGGTCCCTGTTCCTGGCCACAGTAGACCAAGTCTCCTACTCCCTGCACCATCTCGTCTCGCCATTTCGTAAGTGGCCTTCCTCTCGAATTTTTTGTGGATAGTTAATGTTTTTAAACCATAGTTCATTGTTGTATGTAATGTTTTTAGAACAATCTTATTCAGGAATTCCAAATTTTATTTGTGTTAAAAATCAAGGCGTTAAGGAAAGCCGTGTGATTGAGAGAACACACCGAATATATATTAGTTAATGGAAATTAAATGTTTCCATGGAAACTTTTAAAATTTATTTTAAGCTTGACAAATTATAAATATACTCGTATTGTGCACAGAATAATCATACTGAAATTGTTTAAAAAACTATTTGGTTGTACTTCTGTGGAAGAAATACTTTTTGAGAATATTTTTAGTAGTGTATATGTGAACTCTTTAAAATTAATTTAAAAGATATATTATTATTATACGGCAAGGTAAAGTTGTGATGCGCGCACCAAACCAGATTTTTAACAATTATTTAAGAATCTTTTTTAAACTTTTTGGGTCTTTTTCGTTTCGACTAACCGCTGATTTATGTGATAATGTCTATTATTTTGCATGCTTAATGCTAAACATCTGTTGCTATTATCAACTAATCTCGTTACCTTTTTTGTTTACACTCCAACATTCTAAATTCGGGTAAAATGAAAATGATAAATAGTGGATCTTTTTCAGCAAATCATCGAGGAGATGAGGCATTTTAAATTTTAAACCTGAAGATTTGGATCTATAAAGCTTTTTAAATTGCATATTTATTTTATGGTTTAACAATGTTAATAAATGTTTATTTTTGTTGGTCATTGCATGCATTATTAATAATCTAAACTTTTTTTATTTTATTATTATTAAATTTATTGAACATAATACAAGCTGCCACACTCAAGGGCAATGAGTATTAGGGCTGAACTATGTACACAATAAAATAAATATAAAGAAAAATAAATCGATAAAGGACACTGGAGATAAATAAATATACAATGTTAACAAAAGAAGAAAGAATAAAATAAAATAAATAAAATAAAATAAATAAAAATTCTAGATTACATTCATACATATATAAATATTTACAGCCTAAACTTTAGCGTCATATGTTATACTAGTGATCACATAAATCACCGGTTAATAACTGCGGTACTCGAAACGGAAAAAAAAACCTTTTTATTCATGAAATTAATAATAATAGGATCAACTGCTTATTAATGTGTTCTACCGCACCCCAGTCTAACAACATCTCCTTAAAAATATAATAATATCAGGATATTAATTTAAATATAGTCTTTTAGTTCAACTTTTCAGTTATATTGAAAAACAATAATCATATGCGCACGAAAAACAACAAATCTGTCACTATCCCGTCCGAATCGGAACAGTGAGCACTCAAAGTATTCTTTGAAAATGGATCGTCGCGTTCCGAATCTGCAGCGTAGCGAGGATTTCGTTTCGGGAAGGGGGGAGGGGAGGGTTCATCCAAGGATCTACTTTAAAGAAACCTACCCTAACAGGGGATGCAAGGGAGCTCTCACTGTACATAATATTTTCTATGATGATGAAAATAAAATTCATATAGGTTGATACAATTTTTGTTTACAGATAAGAATAAGTAAAAGTATTTAGGATTTCGGAGGGGGGATCCAGACCCTCTGGACCCTCCCTCTGGCTACGCCACTATTCCGAACGCGCTCGTCCTCTGCTCCAAAACCCCATGCAAATAGACAGAACATGCTTCGCGCGTTGGAAGCGTTCGCACCTTTATGTTACAACCATACCATATCTATATGCACTTTTAGCATTAATTTATTCATAAAATGTAAAGTTTTATTCAATAAAACATTCCAATGTGAGTTTTATTGCCTACATTAGAATGTTCTAAAAACATAATATATAACAATAAACTACATTGTAAAAACAAGTCTGGTGTATAATGTTCGAATCAATGCTTCTTATGTCTTAATTTTTTTTTTAATCCATTAATCAAATAGAACCTTGCGCATTGCCGAATAAATAAACAATTAGCACGTAAAAAAAAAGGCCGAGGAAAATATAAATTCGGTTTCTTTACCAGCTCCCCTTAACAAAGGGCGAAAAATGTGGCGGCAGAACAAAATGAATTTCACCTTGCTTCAAGTTTTTTTTTTTGGTTGATCCTCTTTGACATGCAAATCAAACATTCCTTCTAAAACCCAATAGCCCTTTGGCGGCAAGTGAATAAAAACGAGTCCGGCCGTAAGGGGTAATTCCACCTCCGACACAACTCTATAGAATTTCAATGATTTCCCTTGCTAATATTTCCAATGGTGTCACTATCTGTAATTAGAGTCCTTTAAAACCAATGTTAAAGTACTAATTTAAATAAATTAACAATTGAACAAGTAATTAATCATAAATTAATAGTATAAAAATATAAAATTATTGAATATTAAATATGAGTTAAAAAAAAAAAAATGATGTATTAATTGAAGGGTAATTTATAACTTCCAAATATAATCTTCTCCTTCAGTATTTTGACGTTTCGGGGAAATATTTCCCCATCATCAGAACATTTTTTTTCAGCTTTTATTTCTCTCCCATTGTCCATCTATAAAATTTCAGCATCAATTATCTGCATTTTGCTGGTAGTCTAAGGTCACTGACCTTAAAGAAATTAAAAGAAAGAAGAAAAGGATGATGGTCGTACTTCATTTATGCATCGATGTTAAAAAGTTCAATGGGCTTAATCCTTAAAAAAATCGAAAATGATTTTTTTTTTTAATTTTTTGTCTCGATTATCTCCGTTCTAGAGAAATTGGGCGTAAATTATGGGTAGTGGTCCTCAATGTTTTTCATTTTGAAATATGAAAAATCCAAGAACAGTTCAATTTTTTTTATTCTGCGTCTCTACTAAAGTTTTCATTTTGAGGGTTACAACCATTTAACGTCGGTAAAAATATATTTTTAATATTCATATATATATATATATATATATATATATATATATATATATATATATATATATATATATATATAGTAAAATAAATAAATAAAATAAATATAGTAAAATTTATTATAAAATATATATATATAGTAAAATAAATAAATAAAATAAATATAGTAAAATTTATTATAATATATATATATATATATATATATATATATATATATATATATATATATATATATAATAAATTTTACTTTTGAATATTACATGCATTTGAAAATTTTTCTCTTTCTGTAGCTTTGTTAGGTATAATTTTTGTTCATTAAGATAATTACCTGGGGAACTAGGCGTGCTTGAAAATTATATAATTTAATTAGATTATTATTTTATTTTATTCCTCTACTTTTTTAATCGTACAAAGTTGTTATTTAATTTCTTGTTATTTTCTGTAAATATGGTATGAATAAACTCTTTAATCACTATTACCTTTGTCCTTAATTAAAACAGAATGTAATATTACTCAGTTAGACAGTATAAAAAAAATATATTTAAATTTATCTTTTTTAAATAATTGAAAATAGAAAATATCTGGTGTGTCCACTCACACGAATTTCTTATACCCTTTTGGGTGCTAAGACCAAAACAAAAATTTTTGAAGGATATTTAAAATGTGTTCTGTCCAAAATCGTATCAACCCTTTGAAAATAGTTCTCTCTATTTCTACAAACTATTCGAAGTCTACAAATTCCGGAGGGTTGTGTACAAACAATTATAACTAACAAGATTTGTGATGGTGGATTGGTTGGTACTGGTGTTACAAGAAGCGTTTCTTTTTGAGCCCATGTGGTGTGCGGTCGTGACCTGGCGCTAGGAGACCCATCTGCTTCACACGTGTGACAGCTCTTGATGATATGGCGAATCACAACTCGCATCTACCATTCAATCGTAAGACCTTCAACTCTCAGATTTATTCTTGTTTGGAAACCTGGCTCTAAAATATCCAAAAGAAACGAAAAATTACCTATTACTTGACTCAAAAATATATCATTGTTTCTCAATATCGATGAAACCTTTTTATACATGTAGAAAGTAAAAAAAAAAAAAATATACCATTATGTTTTTAATGAACACAAAAACATCTCGTAAATATGTCTTTATTTTTATAGCATTCACATTTTTATTCCACCAAAACTACCTTTTTTTTTTTTAAATGTTACTAATAAAATTATATTCAAATATTACATTAATTCCTAGCTTCTATCTCGTGTATTTTGATAAGATTTATAATTGACTTGAATAGTACTTAGTACGCACTTCCCCCTACCTTAAGGGTAAGTTGTTTGGGTATTTTCAGTTATCGATTTATGACTCCAAAAGGGTTCTTAGTGATAACTTTTAAATTTCAAGGACTTCTTACCAGGATGAGTATCTGTTATAAATTTGGTTCAAATTCGAAACCGACGTCGAAAAACAACGATTTTTACCAACTTTGCCTAGAAATTTAATATAGGTACTGACTGAAGGTCAATAACTTGCAGGGCATCAAACTTTGTATTTAGAGAGTACTTTATGCATATTTAAAATTTAAAAACTATACAACTCCTTATACGACTTACTCACTGACTCCCAAACAATAAGTCAGATGATCTCCAATCTCACTTATCTGTACAAATTTTAAATGGAAAATTGAGAAACTTTAGCCTGTAACCGACGGTAAAATTACAAAATTTAAAATTTTTAATACTTGGAGGATTAAAATATGAAAATTTTCGCTACAAAGAACCGTTTTGGGGTTATTAATCAATAACTGAAAATACCCCAAAAACTTCCATATTTTATCGGTGGCTTCGTGGTGGCAGACGTCTATTTTTTAGCTCTTCTTCAGGAACATAGTTGTCTCAAATAGATGAACTTTAGTGTAAAATAAGTCACGGTTTCCTGCTTTGGCTCTCGGACTCGAAGCTATACAGTATAGAGACTAGGTGTGCCCAGGAGGGTCTTCCGATTCTTTAGTCGATTTACGATTGATTATCATTATTACCACACATAATCTTCATCATTAGTGAAGCTGCCATTCTCTCATAAATCCGCCTCCATATCGCCCATTAATGTAATTAATTAATTGATACATTAATTTAAAAAATGTAAGACTGAAAGATGCTACTCAGCGAATGTCGAACAGGGTTGAATATAGTGGTTTATTATAATTGTTACAATGATTATAATATATCACTTTACTCAAATTTAAATTATTATTGCACTCATCTTAAATGGTTTTAAACCATACACCATTGTTACACAATTGAGTGAATTTGAATAGAAAAAATTGTGTCCAAGGTTAGCTTGCAGGTGGTCCGAGCCCAATTTCTTGTTAATTGGCAAGACGAAGCTCGCTCTCTGTTATCTCTTGGCATTATTTATTTATTTTTTGCACTGTCCTGAATATTTTATTGCCATTCACTGACTCATTAACTTAATACTCTTTTGTAATACGAGTTTATTTTGGTTCTTTTTTAAATTTGATAGGTTTATGAATTATGACAGTTTTAATGTTTATTTTTTTATTTAATTCTTTTATAAATTAAATTATTTTGCTGTGTTAGTAGTTTTTTTTCACTCGTACGGTCATATTTAATTATTCAAAATTAAATTAATGAATAATATTAAAAATATTCCTCATTGCTGTTATTATTCCATTAATGATTGATTATTTCTGTACAACAGAGGTAAACTGTCATGACATTTTGAAATTTTTATAGGAGAAGCTGCTTCAGAAGGAAGTTTCAAATCGGACTGTTTTGCTTACTGTGGTTTGTGGTAAATTTTTGTATTGAAGGCGTGAGATGCAAAATTATCCAAATTTTAAAAAATTTCTGAAGACCCTAAAAATATGTATCACCAAGAGAATTGTCCCCTTCGGAAACTACACCCAAATTAGATAAATAAAATTAGATTGGATTTAGTCCGTTTTATAAAGGTGAGTATGTACCACCCTAAATAGGATGCTAAACAATGTGGAAAACATAAAAAATAACAATAAATGGTTTTATCCTTTTTCGCCTAATTTGTAGTTTTACATAATTGATTGTCATGTTCGCTTATTTACTATACTTTTACTGGAAATATATGGCCAGAATAATGCACATACAATAATAAAATCAAAATTAGTAAAATTGGATTTGGATAGATTTATCGGTACATATTCGTTCCTTCATTACAGAAAATTGCTTATTAGAAATTAAGAAAATAAACAAATAAAAGGATATCATAGGAAAATTATGAAAACAAAGCCTCAAGCATTTAAAATATCTGTAAATGACAAACCGCAATGTGTGTAGAAACGTCTTGGAGTGACATACTATCTCTATTGGTTCGTATTTTATTAGTCTGATGATGTGAGGTGATCTTATCGTTTTCTGTCCTGATGTAGACGGATTTGAGAGCAGTGGCACATCCAAGGGGGAAGGGCGAAAGGGACGACCGCCCAGAGCCCTTCACTCTCGGAGGCCCGGTGTCATATAAAAATTAAATAAATGACTAATACTTAAAGGACAAATTTTTAGTTTTGGAGAGCCCCCGAACTCCCCCTTCCTCTTGGAGGATATTCCATACCTGCCCAAACCTCCTGGCAGTCCTCCACCTAAACCAATATCGTATTGCGCAGGGCCCCGCAAAGTCTAGATCAATTTGGGAGATTTAAGGTTTTGTTTTTTAAATCTTCCAATATAAATACGAACAATATATTTCTTTCGATTTTTTTTGTTTTTATTCCTTAATTATAGAGACGGATTTTTAGAAGGATATCTATGAAATAACCAATTTCTCCAGCTCAAAGTACTTACCTCACCGAAGCGCAAGTCGAATATTAATTTTATAAGTATTAAAAAAATTGTATTCGTAATTTAAGTATTATTTTATGATTCCTATCGATATTTAGAAGGAGTGATGTTGAGTGTAAACTTCCAGCATAAATGAATGCCAATCCTTCTACAGTTCAATAAATATTGAATTCAGTTATGTCAAAGCTGAAGGGTGATTTTAATGGAGTTAACATCAGCGAGGGATAACAACATCGGATTCCGTGATCAATGTCGGTGAGTCATGTTGTGAGCCATGTGTTGAGTCATGGTGCGCTCTGACGGGTTGAGCCTGGAAGTTTTTTGAACTCATTCACTGAGGTTGTTTTATTTTTTATAACAATTAACACAAAGGGAAGTGTGAGATTAGATATCGTTTGTCGCAATACAGTTATGTTGTGTTTCGAAAAACATTGGTCCATATAGTTATTTATTTAATTGGGTAGTTGAAATAAGATATTTATAACAATATTGTGGTCCATGTATAGGAAATATTCTATAACATAAATATTATCTTCAACAGAATAAAAGAATAATAACTTAGGCACGTTAGTGTGTTCATTATTTTTTAAGACATTTTTCCGAACAAGTAATCAATCTTTTAATTCAAGAATTGAAAAATTCAGAATTTTGGGAAAATATAGATAAAGTCATAAAAGAATTTTTTTGCCTGTAAATCATATTCAAAATTATCGCTCTAATAAATTTGCCCAAATTCCTTAAAAGATGAAAATCTGTTGAAGAAAAGTCTGGAGAATACGGTAGATGCGGAAGAACTTCATAACGTAGTTAGAAACATGAGGTCCGCCATTGTATTGGACTATTAGAGTGTTCCCGCAAACAGAAATTTTTTACTTATTCGATCGTCTTCAAGTGCCATGAAAATGTGGATGAACATTGAGATGTTCTGAGAGTCCCCTAACAGCTTGATGAGTGGTCTTCTTCTTCCAGAGTGAACTTGAGGTCTTTGTTGTAAATAGATAATAAAAGTAAGGGAAAGATAAGTCCTTTAACGTGACCGCTTTTCAAATTCTCTATCTTTCACCGAAAGCTTCTTAAATCAATAGTGAATGGTCCGTTCATTTACATTCTCTACTCCAAATGCCTGTACTGCCAAATGTCCGAATGTTTAAACTCTTAAAACAATGTGTAGCACGAAAATGACTTCTTTTCATGGAATTATTTGAAGATATCCTAAAGGGTGAGCAATGAGTTAGGAAGAAAACATTTATCAGTAGCGGCAAAAAATAGACCGCTAGGCTTATTATTAGTAAACAACAGGAGACCACTAAATCCTCTATAAATTTCGAACATAGTAAAACGGTCATTTCATGTGAAACAACCCAATTATATGGAATAGCAGAGCTTATTGCCGAAAAATTGGTTTTGATTTGGGCGTTTCGTATTGATTTTGAACCAATCCAGATGGAGTTGAACCAGTCTAATTAAGAATAATAATAATAATTAAATTATATGCCTTAAATTATATATATATATATATATATATATATATATATATATATATATATATATATATATATATATATATTAATAATAAAATCAATGCCCTAATAAACCTCAATAATATTCCTGAATAGTTGTATTTAATAAATTGAATTTTTCAGTGATTTTAAGTAATCTGTAAATCAAGTAAGATGAAGTCCTTGGCAACATATAGACAGATGGGAGTGGTTCACTATTAAATGATTCGAGAGCACAGGATGTGGTATTTTCGGTGAAGGATAAGGGTAATTTCCTGTAATTTTATGATGTTGAAGTTAATTATCCAAGCCCGAAACAACTAATGGTCATTGCCTACGGGTCTTTGAAGGTTTAGGAAGTCAATTATTACGGATTAGTAAAGTATTATCCTTTTCTGAAAACATCTACGTGTCACCAGGGGATAAGACAAAGGGTTCAGGATTCTTCGGGTCTTTTTTGCCAATGCCTTCATCATCTACTTGTATATTATTGGAAGATTCCTAAAAATAAAGCCTTTAGTCTCTCAAACACCAATAAATAAATAACCAGTCAATGTTTAACCAATTCAGGTATCTTCAGAGCAGGCAAATATAAGATCACATATCGTCGTTCCCATGCTAAACTAACGGATATGAAAATCACTACTTTTCAGTTGAGCAAAAAAATCGTTGTATACTTCTGTGTATAATGCGTGGCTACAATAATTTAATTTTTTTTCTTTTGGCACATGAAATACTAAAAGAAAAGATTAAATTATTGATGTTGCTTGATCAACTGAGACGTTATTATGATGAAATAAATAATCGGGATGCAGTCAGCAAAGTATATTTTTATTGTACAGGCCAACGTTTCGGCTCAAACAGTTCTGTGACCACTTCGAATTAAAATATCCCTGATGATGGCTCATATGATTGAGCCGAAACGTCGGTTTTTACAATAAAAATATTATTTACTTCATCAGAAAAGATTAAAATTAGCGAAGGTGTTCCTTATAAGCAGAAGAATACAACGTTTTTTTTTTGTTTTTGTTTTTTTATAGTCATTAGTTTAGCTTGGGAACGAGGATATATACAGGCCAAAGACAGCACATCACCAGTCTTTAGAAGGAGTCACCAAATAGTCAAGACGACACTCTTAGACAATTCAGCACGTACTTTTACTCTATTTAATTAATTGATGATCTTCTTTTGAATTTGGAAAGATTTGAGTACTATAATTAATTTGAAATTTTCTTGAGAGAGGTAACCGCTTTGAGGTAATAATTTTGAGATAAACAAACCGAATTTCTCTAGTTACATTTGAATTACACAGGCCAACGATGAAAAAACTTTTGTACTGAAAATATCTAATTCCTATAGTTTTTAGGGTGCTGAATCCAAATATGATATTAAAAAAGCTGTATCACCTACAATTTCTTCACATTTTATAGTTAAATTTATTAAATTAAGCGGTTTTTAAAGAATTGAACAGCTTTCAGTTTTAGGTCTCATGATACAATTAGGCCTTAAGTTAGGCCTCATGAAAAAATTTGTAAAGGCTTTGTCTAAAGATGGACCATGTTTCAAGTATCTCTGTCAAAGGTTTCCACGCCTTTCAGAAGCTAAATTAAAAGAAGGCGTCTTTGTCGGACCTGACATTAGAAAAATGATGTTTGATGTTAACTTTGAATCCATAATGACCTTAAATGAGAAACAAGCATGGGTATCATTCAAGCAAGTCGTTACAAAGTTCTTGGGAAATGAAAAAGATCCAGAGTATGTTTCTATTGTAGCTAACATGTTACAGAAGTATAAAAAGTTAGGATGTTTGATGAGCCTGAAACCTACGGAAAACTATGGGTGATACAAAAAAACTAAGGCCAGATTTAGATTCAGCACATAAAAATCTATAAAGATCAACTATTAAAGTTAAAAAAGTTTTCAAAATTTTTTTTATTGTTGGCCTGTGTAATTTATCGCGACATAGGCCAGCTAAGGACCACGCGTATATCACTTCATGGCTTTCATCTTTCTTTCAGCCCATACCTTCTTCCTCTTTTCGCCCATTTCCCTTCTACGCACGCACCTCTGTCCACCTTCCTACCCCTCTTCTCTCCACCGCAAGGACCTTCTTTCCATCTATCATCCTTCTAAATTTCTCTCTGTCTTGGTAGTCCTCTTCTCTGATCCCCAGTTTCTCTATTTCTTTCTTTATCTGCTCGGGGTATCCTTTGATGCAATTTGAATTACTTTGATCATATTATAATTAGGACGATCTAATTATAGCTAGAGTACTAGAGCTAGAGGAGGTAAGCTCATGAAAGGATTCAAACAGCTTTTTGAATCGGTTCATTCATATATCTCTTTTTTATTGCGGTATTTATTCGCAAAAAGAGAAGTAAATAAGGTTGTCGAATAATTTGGACGATTGAGCGATGTATTTTTTTTTTTTTTTTTTTTTTTTTTTTTTTTTTTTTTTTTTTTTTTTTTTAGGGGTGGGCTAATGTTGGCAGTTTAGCCCACTTTAGGCACTTTAGCTCTTTCCAGTGAATCACACCCTCCACACTTACCACATATTTAGTCAGTGAGATGCAGCTAGCTTTGTTTAGCTCCTACCTAGTTCTAAGTTCGACGTTACTCATTTTACCGAAGTAGTGAATCTTAAGAAAGAGCTGACTGTTCGAGGGAGATGAATCATTGTTATCTGTTTTTCGTAAAGAGTATTCACTTTGGAATCGGAATCTCGGAGCTAATTTTTTTCCGATAGCTTTACCTCCTTGGAGTCGTTCTTTTAAGTTTATTACTTTGAGTAAAACAAACCTATTTAATTCAATTATGAGAAGGCTATAAAAATATTTGGGAAAACTATCGAGGTTACCTGATGACTTAAGGCGAAGAATTGTCTTAGAAGAGGTAATAGAATTAACATTCAGATCGTGATTTTATAATGGTCTATTTCTTAGAGCTATTGACCGAGCAAGAAGAACGGTATGGACTAGGAGCCAGCGAACTCACTAATGGCATCCAAAGCAGTTGAAAAACAACAAAGGCAGTTGAAGAGAAGCAAAAGGAAGACTTCCGCTGCCGGTAGTTGTCGAAGAAATATGCACCGCATTAACAGTTCTTCGAACCGAAAGGATGAGGTCATACGGTTCGGGAGATGGTCTGTCATCGATCCAGGGGAGGGATCATACAGAGGGGTGCACCGAGGGTGACTTTCCAAAGTGGCTAGCTGAACCTTTTGTAAATAACTAGAAAGTGGCGATTTTCCTTTGTTTAAAAATTTAGCTAAAGCAATGATAGAGGGAGTGCACCAAAAGTGGACCCCCTATTTATGTTGTTTTAATAATTTCCATATGAGGAAATTAATCTTGAAGGCTCAAAAAAAAATGTATCTAGTTGCGAGAATCCTTGATTCAAAATCTTTATTTGAAAAAAAAATA
Source organism: Rhaphigaster nebulosa (assembly GCA_948150685.1). NCBI lineage: Eukaryota > Metazoa > Arthropoda > Insecta > Hemiptera > Pentatomidae > Rhaphigaster > Rhaphigaster nebulosa. Next base: position 14,956,365 of record OX411312.1, on the reverse strand, counting down.
TATTTTTTTTGTAAAACACGGATAAATATTATTTTTTGAAATCTCCGCCTTAAGTGTGCCCTCTACCCTTGGGGCCGTAAAGTGGACCTTAATTTTATAGATTGTGTTGATGTTAAATTGTGCTTTACAGATGCCTAGATTTATTTATTTAATAAATTGAACTACCTTGTATTCAATTCCTGCTTATACATAGCACAACATTAATATATCTCTAGCTATTAATTATGAAGAACTTTGAATTCTCATTTAAAACATACAATAAAATATTTTTAAAAAATAGAAAACTTCGAAGTCCTTTAATGAGACGAAAGGAGGGTGTGCCTGGAACAACATTTTCTTATAACTTCATTTTTCATTTCTCAACTCGTTAGGAACGGGCGACTAATTGTAAATTCTCTAAAACTACTTCTTACCTATATTATAGAAATATAAAAAAATAAAAACACTCATCCAAGCTAGTGGTACATAAACAACACAACACATGTAATTTTCATAATGCCATTTACAGGTTTTAGGGCATAAAGTTTCCCTCCTTTATTATAACCTGGCGTTTGTTCTCCCCTTATTACTCCCTTTGCAAATACACACATTTCATACCCCTCACTAGATTTCAGCGCTTACACCATTTTATTCTCTGGTCTGCATTTATAATATTTTATGTTTTTTCTGTCCTGATGATGGCGAAATATTGACTGAATATTTATTTACTTGTTATATTAATCTAGTTTTTGAAAGAGTTAAGGTTTTGTTTTTTTGGAATCATTCAATAATGTCTTAATAATAATTTTTGTATATTTTTTATAGTTTTTTTTCTCTCTTTAATTAAATTGCCATCACCACTATCGAAAATATGGGACCATCTAGTGGCATTGTAGCCATGACTACGAGAGTGGAGGTAGTGACTGACCAGTGTCATGCCACTCACTGACGTATCCTCTACAGCTATATGAAGATAGGACCCATCACTCACCAAGATAGCATCGGCTCACTATTTACTGTCCTCGAATTTATGTCCGCCCTTCGTGCATTCCAATCTCCAGGCAGGAAAAAAAAAAAAAAATCGAAAAAGCAGTATATGATGTCCGCTATAGATTACAACCTTCGTTTTATATTTAGCTATGCATGAAATGATAATAGCTTTCTTCATTTATGACAATCTAAGATAGGTCAAGTATGGTAACCAATTGAAAAATATATTTTCTAATGTCCTACTTATACTTATACTTTAGGGTTCCATGTATTGAAATATAATTGCGTATTTAATATTAACATATAATAATATCTCTAATACATAATTTACTTAATATATTTTTAAATAAATAAAAAGCTTAGCGAATCCATAAAAATCCTTCTCCTCAATGTCATGCAAAATGGCGGCCAGAGTTGGGCAAAATTGTAACTAAAAAATTAATTGTCACTAATAACTAAAAACTACAACTAACTTTTATAACTAAATTAATTATCAGTTTAAATGGGCAACTAATTTTTTTTTTTAGTTATGAAATATTAGTTGCAATGGCAATTACAACTATTTAATTTTATTCGTATTTGACGAATAAGAACTAACAACTAATTAAGCAAATTATTTTTTTTTTCAAATACTTTTCATTTATTTTCGTTAACTGCTTATAGGTATTATACTATATCAACTTGCGACACCCTCCTGTGTCCTTCGAAAATTAATTCTATTTTATTAAAAAAAAAATATTATTTTAATTAAAATAATGGCTTTTAAAATAATATTTTTATGACATTCTTTAGTTTATTGGATAATTGTTATTCAGTGATAATTTCAAGTGGTTAAAAGTTTGGAAAACAATTTTTTTAGTCTATTTGTTTTTAAGTATTTATTATGTTTTTCATTTTTGTTAGGGAAAGGGGGAGGAGATATGGAATTCATTGATTTGGTGATCGTTTAATTAAAAAAATAGTTAACTAATTCTCAATTCTGGTGGCGGCTATATTATTCAAAACCTGAATTACTAGAATACAACCACAAAAATTCGGAAACAAATACAGATTGAACAGAAATTCTTTCGAATCTGCTGTCTTTCTGTCTGAAAGATAAAAGGGGCGCCGATTTCAATATTCACTTTATGAGAAAAATACTTCACTGGCACATGTCACCCTTCCTGTCAGGAAGATAGGTGGGAGGAGCTGCCATCCCTTTCTACGATGGACTTGTATTCAGAAAAAAAAAATCACTGCGTACCTATCTCATGGATACAAGGTTAGTTAAGCAATTTTTTTATTTTGATCAGTAGACTGTGCTTTGTTTGTCCATGTATAGCTAAACGTCCTGTGTCACACTTCATGTTTTCTTTTCATTAAGGAAGCACTTACTCAAAGAAAAACTTAACCCAAACTACCGTTAATAACCTTGCCTAATGATCGTGCCTATATCACGTTTCTGTGCTTAATTGTCTTTATGCTTCTATTAGCACAGATTGCTGCCAGAGCTATGGTGGTGATCCTGGCGTTAATGTCCTCAAGAGTGGATTAGCGTTAGTCTTCTACGAATCAAATAACTAATAAACATTTACTTCTACAGGTAAGAAAAGGATGATGGACACCTACCTACCTATGTATGTAACATTTTTGTTATGCATATATATTATATATATATAACATACATATATTATATATATATTAATTACTCTATCATGGTCACATAATCCAATTTTCAGTCTTCAAATTCGCTGGTTGTCTGTCTTAAACCTAATGCTAATATTATCGAGAATAATAAGAGGATTTTGTTAGGCTCGATTTTTAACTGTAACGATTGTTGATGGTGTCGGTATAGAACCACCGGGTTCCTATCGCCTTTTTATTTATTTATCTAAAATATTGCGTGTCGTTTTTGTATAATTAACAGTTATTATCTGATATAACATCAGATAGTAAAACTAATAGTTGTGTTATCTGATGAGTGGGACTCGAAATTTATCAGAAGACTTATCTTGTTCTTGTCAGCTGGTGACCTCTGTAGGTAGTCGAAGGAGGCTCCAGTATATCACCTGCCTGGGACCCCTTGATTGAGTTATACCTTCTTACCTTTGCCCTCTTTATTTACCTGAACCAACCGTGACTGTGAGAGACAGAAGAATTTTACAGTGCTAGAACAATAAGTGATTCAAACAGTATTGAATATCATATTTGGTTTGCTTAATGTCTTTAATAATATAATTTTTAGAGATTGAGTTTTACTTCTCTCTAAAATATTAAAAAAGAAAACTTTCCAAATTATCCAAAACCATCTTTAATAAACAAACTGTGTACAAAGTACAAAGAAATTTAGGATTTTCCTGAAATTTTAAGCATCCAACGAATACAGTCCTTTCAGTTGAAAATATTGAATTATATAGAAGACACAACAAAATATTGTTATAACATTAACTTCCACCAAAGACTGACTTATAATTTAAACCATCCGAAAGAAACATTAAAATGTTCCAGGATACCATATAGCCCACACCGATGGATACGGAGGTGGTGCCAACAAAATATGCGGAATTAATTTGTTCTACTTTGAGATGCTGTCTAAGCTGTTGATAAATTTCCTTATTTCAAACCTGATTTTAATTTCGTTTATTTTTATTTTTAGCACTGCAAATAAGGGTCAGTCCCCCAAAGGTAACTTTTCCTTGATAACGATCCTGGATATTGGGAGATGAAGGAATGGGTTAAATACATGTCCAGCAAGGATTTCTCAGAAAAGTTGGAATCTGTCATTTTAAAAGGATCGGATCGTATTGTAAGATATCGGCGTCCTTTTTTTGAAAAGGCGTAAGCGCCATTTAGCATACTTTACAGAAAACGCATATAACGATTTTTCTCTGAATAATATTTTTTTTTTTTTTAATTTTATTCTTTATTGTATTCTGTAGGAGTTTATTAAGGTGGCAAAACCTTTATAATTGCAATATATTTTAAAGACTTCTAGCACTGGTTAAAGCGAGAGTGACTACTGAGAGTCGTTAATATTTGGTGCGTATATCATCAATAGTCAATTTTTAGAACTTTTCCAATTTTTTTTTTCGATGCATAGTAAGCGGGAATCGATAGAGGCGGTGTTTAGGTCCCATAATAAGTTTAAACCTAAATTTCGAATTTTCGGCGCTTAAGCCTTTTTCAAATAAGGATGTCGATATAGTGGATAGAAGGAATATCACTATGGTAATTACTAGCTAAGGTACCAACGACGATGCTGTTAGTAGAGAGTAAAAAGAATTCTTTGGCCAATTCCAAAAGGAAATAGAGGATATTCTAGATTAGTGGTTCCCAAAACAGTCCCTGTCGACCACTAGTCCTTAAAATCACTGGGGGAGTTCACGACATCATAAAGAAACACTTTATTATCCAAAAGGTGCTGCCCAACTGCATTGGATTGCTATATGCAGGATACTTGCATAATATTGACAATTAGTAAAACTTATAATTATATAGCTTAGTTGCAATATTCATAATACATAATATATATATATATATATATATATATATATATATATATATATATATATATATATATATATTAATATGTTCTTTTCCTGATTTTTCTTGGGGATATACCTTATATATGAATAGTTAGACAGCTTTAAGTAGAAGACTTCAGGCAAGTTTCATCAAAATCGTTAGAGCCGTTTTTGCACAACGGCACGCTTTTCGGCATCAGCTATTACGCACAGGGTGCCCGATTTGGTATACAGGCGTTGGGGGACAAAGCCCCCCCCCCCCATAACACAAACAAACAGATCAAAATCGGTCCATCCGTTTGAGTTGAACAGACTCACTCATAGACTGACCTTCATTGCTTTTTTCTGACTCAAAGGGCTCTGAAACGAATTGATCCGCTGAAAACTGCATATAAAAATTTTGATCCGATTGCAATACTTTCCTTGCCTATGTAGTAGCGGCAGAAAAGAAAAATCTCAACTCTATCTCTATGTACTTATAATAATTCAAGCAATTTATCAACCCTCCCCCCGGGTATGTGAGGCCCGTCAGGCTACTGGAGGCAACTCACATAAGCCGGGCGTGGGAGTGATGACCCTACCCCGTGTACCTGGTGTGGTCTTCCAGGATATAAAATGGCCGCCCTGAGGTTCGGTCCATGGACGGTCTGCTTCGGGGAAAGAAATATAGGTCCTCGTACGCCTGCTGACTCCGAACAGCCATAATCCGTGGATCTTGACCAGTTTGTCACTGTTCTTGAACCCGAGTGAGTCGGTGGGAAGGACACTGCGGAGTTGGCCTGGAGCTATGGATAGCCTCCCGCTGCATCATGGAAACCATGGTTCGTAGCAACGTGAGGCTAGGTGACCCCCTCCAGGCTCTGTTCTCCCGCAAGCGATACACGTCTGTATGAATACCACATCGCGATGCCAAAGATCTCCATGGTATATAGTGGCAACCAAAAAAAAAAAAATAATAATAGTACGACCTGCAGCCATTTCGTAGGATTACAGTGGATAAAAACCTGGGGAACCTGCCGAACTGTTGTTAGTGTATTTTATTCATAAATTACTTACTGGTTTATTTCAATTAAACGTTACCACGGTACATACAATGATAGACCACTATACAACCGCAGTTATCAATTATAAATGCCGAGGTTGAAAATTAATATTTAAGTCAGTTGTATGAAAATTTCTGGTTATTTTGCAGTTAATATTCGGGCGCCCTTCTCGGAAAGCTTTGAATAGAAATTCAAATTATTCATTCAAGAGGTGTTCTACAGAGCTATTATACCAATTCTTCTCAAATGCAGTCAACACAATTTGCATGAGCTATAATTAATATTTATGCCACTAATCAGAACATGGAAAAAGGAAAAGGATAATTTAAGAAAATTTTCAATGCGTTCGAGTAATTATTTAAAATACTAAATTCTGGCCCGCACTACAACAAAACACAAAATTACTAATCCATAGCTGTTCCAGAATGCTCTTGGAGATATTTCGATGCGTTGCTAAGCAGCACATTGGGTCAACAACGCCATATTTAATTTCAATCAAAGTAGTTGAATTTAATAGGAATTTCTTTTTATCCGTCCAAATGGAAAAACCCTGTATTGAGTGATTTTTCATATATCTAATTAGAAAAATAAAACATGGACCTAATATGCATTTCTAAATTAAATATTAATATGATAAAATATCAAAATCATAATTAAGTTATGAAAATATTAAAATTATGTGACTTAATTTTAATAACTTAATTATGTTCCTGTTTTTTTTTTCAATTTAAAATATACATACCTGAAGTTATCAGGTTAAAATTATTGTACTATAAAAAATTTCTCTTCTAAGCAAATAAATCTTGAATGAACTTTTCCAATGTGATAATTAAGAAAAAAATTGTATTTGTCTTAGAAAAATCCTTATAGCAACCTTGTGAAAAAAAAATTCATAAGCGTGCTGAAAACATTTTTTTAAAAAATACTTTGCATTGTTTTTTAACAATAATATTACGTAATAGAGCTTTAAAAAAGAAAAGAAGGCTTTTGAGAATTTAATCGGTCAACTATTCGCAAAAAAAACTTTTAATTGTTGTAGGAACTTGTTTATTAATGCCTATGTGCAATAAAAATTGTATGCGAAAATAATAATAACTTTTTGCGGAAATCGCAAAAATGTAGAAACAGATAATCACAAAAAACGGCTTAAACTGCCCAAAATGGTCCTAGAGCGATTTCTTCAGGAATAGTTCTTCTAATCTATTTCTATACAACTTATTCTTTTATATACTATTATTCTTTTTATATTCTATACAATTAGAAATAAAAAAAAGAAAATTAAATGGATAAAAAAAGAATATATATATATATATATATATATATATATATATATATATATATATATATATATATATATATATATTTTTTTTTTTTAATCCATTTAATTTTCTTTTTTTTATTTCTTTTTTCCCTCTCTTTTGCTAAATAGTCTCTTTCTATTAACCCTTATAAACCTCTTCCAGTATTACATCAATATATAATTTATTAATAAATAAACAACTATTTACTAATAAATAAACTCTCTAATTGATAACATTTATGCTAAAATTTAATGTATTATAAATTAATAAAATTTCGCACATTGGTATAACATATAACTAAAATTGAAGATTGAATTCCTCAAAAATCATTGAAAATCGTTTTTTTTTTTCTTCTTGATTTGACCGCTCGGACGTGCGCGCGAAGGTTAAGTATTACATGAAAAATCATGATATCTCAACTGCTATTGATGCAACGAAATTTGATGTTTCTTTTTTAAATGGAATATTTCGAAAAAATATTAACGGTGAAGAAGAGGTTATCGTAGATTCTGGTACAACTGTAGTAATTTGGAATAGGGTTTTCTGATAGTTATCTGTGTATATTGATGCAATTTGGTTCGATAACTAAGGCTTTGATGGAAAATTACTAAAGCTACAGGATTACCGTTACTTTAGAGCTAATAAATAGATGTTTCACCAATAGCTGGAGGACGCATTAACATAATGTGTTCATACATTATGTAGCATAATGGCGGCGGTGGTAACCAGGTTATGGATAAGTTGCCTGAGGAAGGCTTAATTCTTTTTAATGTTATTATTCTTGCGTCGCTAATGGACATCCTCTCAAGGAAAACCCGTCACATCTCAAAGCCGTTTTCGAAAATAATGTGGTCAGGCGTAAATATGCAGGAGCTTTTATTTATGGAGGTGCAGGAGGAGGAAATACATAATTGTAAATAATAGCAGAGAGACTTATTACTATCAATACTATCGTATTAATTTCAAGTCCTAAAAGAATAGACTCTAGGTAACATAAGAACCCCACTAGTAATTTACTATGACGACACCTGAGCGTTTGGATTGCTTAAATTGTCGGACAGATGACTTACCATAAAAGAGCTTCAATTTTGGTTTATTTTCAATAATGAACTTTTGTATTGCCTAAATTGTCGGACAGATGACTTACCATAAAAGAGCTTCAATTTTGGTTTATTTTCAATAATGAACTTTTGTATTGCCTAAGAAAAAAAATTTAAGTCCCCACTTTGAGGTTTTTCCGTTTCAAGATAAGTAGAATAGAAGAAAAAAAATCCGTCCGCCCGCTATTCGCTGTTTCTTACCGAGACTACTCGGCCGATTTTTCTTAATTATGGCTCCAAAATCGCAGGTCATCCCAGGATGATTCTTGAAGCTCGATAATACCTTCAGCTGCTTGGTTCCGAAATGGCGGCATATTAGAGGCTTCATACGTCTATATCTCAGATATTTATGAAGATGAAGGAAAAATATAAAGAATCTAGGAATTATTATACCAAAAACTAAAACAATATTTGGAAATTATAAACCTTAGTGTAATACATCTATGTTAATTGGAGTTGGCGGAGACCACAGGAGCGAAGAGTGACTACTAAGACTTTCACATTTAATAGGGTCACAGAATTTACTTAAGTACTATGTTTAATTTGTTAAATTTATTAAATATATACCAACTTAATGATCCCGTCCTCTCCTCTCCTTCTCTCCATTAACACAGTTCTTGCCTTCGGGTGGAATTTTACCTTCTTATTCTCACAATCTTTAGCTATGTGCCCATCCGTACCGCAGCATCTACATTCCAAGGCCTTATAACACTTGGGAATAAGCTGGCACCAATATCTTTGCATAATATATATCTTTACACTTGGGAATATATCTTTGCACCTGAGGCATACTTGGAAATCCAAGAAGTCTCTCAACTCTAGCGTCCATCCTTCCCCAGAGTCCATCCTGTTTTTCTTCTTGACAGTGGTTCTCAATGTGAGCTGGACCTCATCTACCCACGTCTTCTTTAGTTCACCCCTTTTCCACATTTGCATAGCTTGCCCTGAGCCCCTCTTTACAGTAATTCCCTTCTGTAGGTTTCCTAAACAATACTAAGCACCATGACAACATTATCCTATCTGTTTTAGACCTTATTCTCTGAATTTCCGAGACAACCTTATTCATCATCCTAATTCTGCAGCGCAATCCGTTTCTACAATGCTGGGCGAAGGTTTTAACAGCAGTGGCCCCGAGACCTTTTATAAATATGCTTACTAAAATTCTGGCTATGGCCATATTCTTCAATTCTGTACCGAGTGTTTATGGCTATACGAACTCGCTCAGTCTTCACTTTCAAAACAGCCAATTCAACAGACAATTTTCAAATTGTCGCGTGATGAAAATGAGACTGCACTCTTACTTATTGTACATTTCTAATAAAAAAAAACAAAATAAAATTGAAAACTATGGCGTTCTTAAATCTTTAGCGGCTAGAATTAATCATCGAACTGGGAAGCATCTTTTCCACTGGCCGTAATTTCTCATCACTGGGAAACTAATAAATACGATACTAAAAAATATTTATAATGCTGTACAATTATGAATAATGCTTCATTATTTCAATCCCGGTGTATCTACGTTGTACCGACAATCTATGCATATGTATCGACACTCTTTCCAGAAAAAAAATAAATTATCAAATCATATCTTACGCATTGCTACTTCGGAGGCCATGTAAACGATGACGTCATAGAACATCCGGTTGTAGTCAGGGCTATCCTTGTGTCGTTATGTACATATCAATAAGGCAGTTTCTTTGAATCGATAAATTCTTAGTGCTATATTTACTCTTAGACTAAAATATCATTTTAAATCTTTATGAATTTTTATACAATTGAAATGAATTAGTTTTTCCTCAATATTCTACGATTTCACAGCGATTCCGTGAGGGGGATCGGAAACTAAATATCTGTATCCACATCAATAAAAATGATCAAAAACATAAAATACAGAGAGAAACAAATATTTTTAGTATATAACACAGGCCAACAAAAACAATTTTTTTGAAAACTTTTTTAACTTTAATTTTAATGATCTTTATAGATTTTTATGTGCTGAATCTAAATCTGGCCTTAGGTTTTTTATATCACCCATAGTTTTTCCGTAGGTTTCAGGCTCATCAAACATCCTAACTTTTTAAACTTCTGTAACATGTTAGCTACAATCGAAACATACTCTGGGTCTTTTTCATTTCCCAAGAACTTTGTAACGACTTGCTTGAATGATACCCGTGCTTCTTTCTCATTTAAGGTCATTGTGGATTCAAAGTTAACATCAAACATAATTTTTCTAATGTCAGGTCCACAAAGACGCCTTCTTTTAGTTTAGCTTCTGAAAGGCGTGGAAACTTTTGGGAGAGATACTTGAAACATGGTCCATCTTTAGGCAAAGCCTTTACAAATTGTTTCATGAGGCCTAACTTTATTTAATATCATATTTGGATTTAGCATCATAAAAACTGTAGGAATAAGGTATTTTCAGTACAAAAGTTTTTTCATCATTGCCCTGTGTAATCAGAAGATTAAAAAAACACTTAAACACCCGTACTCTATGATATATGTTGAGATATCTTGAATTTGTATACATATCTACTTCTCTTATTTGGTAGATCTAAAAATTTTGATTTGAGATCTACTGTTTCATGTCTGGATTTAGAAGTTTGGACATTATCAGAACTGATTACTATTCTATACTATACCTGCACTGTCAGATATTTTTATATTAATTTATTCTTTAAATTCGATGCCCGATGAAGAGACACCATGTTCCGAGTTATTTCTTCATAACGAAAGAACTATTATATCCTTTTTGTATACGATAAATATTAGGATGTAATACAGAATAAAATATATTATATTGTATTTTACAAACTGGGACGTACTTGCCCCTTTTTTGAGCATTGAATCGGAAGAAACAAATGATGTGGACAACACATGAGTTCCTTGTATAGTCTATTAAACTATAAATCGGTGGCTCAAAATGTGATCCTGAATTTGGTTACTAGTTTCCGAAGATTGCAGTAAAAACGACACTCGGCGTCGCGACGTCTATTAGGTGCTCTGAGTCGTGTTAGACTCAGAATTTTATTTTCTAAAACTTTTATTTCTAAAATTGATATAGAACCATTTAAAAGATCTTCAAGTAAATTAACACTTCCGGTTATCAAATTTTAATCAAAATCGAATATGTTTTTTATATTGGCATAAAAATCTTATATGCCCAATTTGAGAATTTTTGCATTTAATATTACTTTTGATGAAAATCTATTATGACCTTCAAGTAAAGTACCACTGCCGGTGATCATGTAGTGACTAAAAAGGGAAGTGCTTAACTAGATGTTATTACAATCCTTAATACTAAATTTCAACTTTCTACGACTAACCGTTTTTGAGTTATACGAGATACGAACGAACACACGTACAAACGTCACGAGGAAACTAGTCAAAATGGATGCAGGGATGGTCAAAATGGATATATCAGTTGAAATATGAAAACTGAAAATTTTCGCTATTACAATACTTTCTTTACTGCGTACAAGGAAGTAAAAAATATTACAAAAATGCATTATAAACAGCAAGGATAAACAGTGAATATTTTTTAATTATTTTTGTTAATGTTCAAAAAACTCTGAAAACATCAAATAAATCTGTAATTATCTACATAAATTTGTTTAAAAATGAAGACCTTCAGATCTTTAAAAGAATTGATTTTCTTTATCTATAATTTTTTTTTTATATAATATAATTGAGAATAATCGATATCATCAAAAAATTATGGATAAATTTTACGACATATCGTAGCTGCTTGTTAAATATGTATTAAAATATATATCGGATGCAAATTAAATAATATCGATGACGGTATACCTTCTCTAATTTGGAATAAATGGCAACTGTGCATGTATTTCTATAGTTCCAGTCTGTACATGTAATTTATTAGACTGGAAAATCTTCTAAACGATTAAAATTACTCATGCTGTATTAAATTGCTAGCTTATTTTGTATTTAATATTCCGGATTTAACTTTCTACATGATATAAATTCAAATAGAATTTCCTCCACAAATTAATTAGCGAAATCCACTTTAAAGAGAAATAAAATGAAAATTAAAAATGGAACCGGTTCCCATTCAAACAACATTTGTATGTTCCGTTTATTTAACTTCCTACCTTAGAAGGAGGAAGTGCGATTGTCGTTCAAAACAAGTTTTCAATGTTTCGTTTAATTTGTTCGCTTTATGATTGCATAAGTCCAAAAACATTTTTTTTTAAATATTCAAGAAATAAAAATCAACAAATTTATCAATTTTATTTTTTAGTCTATATTATTTGTTTCTGTTTGATCCTTAGTTGACAACTCTTTTATATTTCTTCTAGATTAAATTGTTTTCCTTATACTAAGTATCTCCTGTCACTTTCATTTTTGTTTTTTCCAGCTATCGCTTAAGAATAGCTCAATAAGAAATAGAAGGAAGGTTAATAAAAAGAGTGGTAGAATAATACCAGTAATTATACTGATAACCTTCAAGTATTGACACTGTTAAAAATGATTAATAATTATAGGAAGGAGAAGTGCATAAGTATAGGTGCAGTGGGGAATGCAGGTCGTTGGCTCGCAGTAACAAGGTGCATGGCCAAGGTCTTGCATTTCCTTTTCAGCCTTAATGGCTTATCACTTCCAGTTGTGTTAAAGATTTTTTAAGAGGGAGACAATTTTAAAAAAAAAAAATTACAATAAACTTAGGTAGGTGTATAGTGAATAGATAATAGGCACATAGTGAAATATAATGTATATTATATGTCTATTGTAAATGCTTCAAATCTCCAATATTTTTTTGTGAATGGAGGGATGGTAACGATTAAATTATTTAATGCTCTCACTATTGTAAAGGCACAATTTATAAGTCACTAATTCTCAAGGTACATTTTTTTTTCTTTATATATATATATATATATATATATATATATATATATATATATATATATATATATATATATTTATTTATTATTGTTATCTTATTTCGTTGTGTTCTTTTTGTTTTTCGTTTATCTTGTATATATGTTATGAATGGATTCTCATAGACCTAATATCTATTGCCCTTGAATGTGGCAGCTTGTATTACTTTTCAAAAAAAAAAAAAATAATAAAAATTCTAAAGAGTTATATTAATCTGTACCCAGAAATATTTGTAGACTGTAAATATTATAAAATAACTATTTATGACGTATCCATGAGTTTACAGAAAGGAACTCCGATTGCTTATCGGGGTACTTACAGGTCACTGCAGGCTTAAAAGACACTTAAAGATGTGTGGAATAGCAGAGGATGAGACCTGCCACTCCTATGGGCAGGCTCCTGAAACTGTTTTACACTGCATAGCAGAATGTAATAGTTATGTGTCGCTAAGATATAGATTGTTAGGATCTGATACAATCAGAGAACGAGAGGCTCCCTCCATTGAATGGACGTCTCTTCTAAATTCCATCAGAAAAACCAGAAGGCTCGACATGGAGGGTTAATAAGCTTTCTCTATTGGTGACCACCCCCGGGGTTGGTAAAAAGGACCACTAGGACCACTTGCCGGACTTTGTCCCCCCACCCTTGCCAGTACCAGTACCATGAGTTTGAATCACTGTCGGCAAAAAATGGATCGGTGGAATGGAGTGATTGTCAGTGGAGCCCTTGAAATATTCTACACTCCAAGCACTCCGGTCGCTCCACTCCATTGTTCCATTTGGGATGATCGTCATTGACAATTAACAACAATTAAACGACCGTACTTGAGAATTTTCAATCCAAGGCCCAACAACCCCACGTGAACGGTCAGTTGTTTATGGCAGCATAAAAATCTGATTCATATTTCTAGATTAGCTTCCACAAACGATTATTTAAGATCAGGTATTTTATGAGTTGTGTAGTGCAAAAAATCGCTGTTTCTTGTAAAACCCCGGTTTTCTTCATTTGCTACGGTCGTTAACTCTTTTTAATGGGAAGAAAAATAATAAATTTTAGCAAATTTATAATATGTTATATGTTTTCAGCTCCGATGACCAGGCGCTATAAAATTATTTAACAGACCGTTAAAATGATGGGGACAACTGGTCTTTAAACACTCCGGATCCTTTTGTCGAAACCTTCTCGGAAGGAGCCAAGGAAATACCCCTTTTTAAGTCTTTGAATTAGTCTTCCTAGAATGGAAATCTATTGTTTCTTAGAAATTAAAAAAAAAAATAATAAAAATTAATAAAATTGCAGAAGGTGTCAATCAAATAAATTATAGTAATAATCGCCAATTCCAGCTAAATTATCCTAAACGATCCTTGATTATTTTTGTACTTTCTCTCTGCTTGGCATTGAGTTGGAACGGTTGCTGTTATCTGGTTTAACACAAATATTAAAACAAATAAAAATTCTAGGGTAAAATTAATAGAGTATTAAATAATCAATAGAACCTGCCCAAACCTTAAGGTATTGCATGCGTCAAGTAAGTATTATCGGTCCAGTATCTCATTGTTATAACTATTTATTATCCCAATATGGATTACAGATATGGATTCATCTAAATTATTCAATTTTTATAAAATTATATATTACCCACATACTGTTATTTACTTGAACTGTGTACTGGAACTGTTATTTAAATGAAATAACATATGTATGTTGGAAATCTTGGAACATTTGGAATGCCTTCTTCTCTTCATTAAATAGATATGAATATAAATCAGATCCATTCATTGCTTCTTATGGACTAGTGACAAATTGGATAATATTCTTTTCTATTTTTAGCTATGAAATCATATTGATTGATCATACGTTATAATAACTTCCCACCACCATGTGGTTATAATAACAACTGTTATTTGAAGGTTAACTGTTATTTAACTGTTACAAAGAAAAAATTACTGAAGGTAGTAAAGTAGAAAAGATTCGAAAATCTCTACTTATACAATGTAAGGGAGGAGAGAAATATATTGAACCACCAATTAACAATTTCTTCTTCTTTTTTTTTTTCAATAAAACGATGAATGATTTTTCATCGTTTACACTCAACGGAAGTATGTAATAGAGCTAGAAGTATCAACTGATGCCATGTATAATACTTCCGAAAAAAAAACCCGGTTAAATCCACAAATTCTTTTTCGCTAATTAATTATATTTAATTGCATTATATATTATATTTAATAATTGATTATATTTAACTGGTTAAGTATATTTCTGTAAATGATGACTCTTGCCACTTTAGTAAAATCAATCAGAACCCAGTGACATTGCCAGAATTTCATGACTAATAGTTATCTGTAGTTTCTTCCGTGATAGTTGTTTCCCATACTAAATAGTGTGTTTGTTTACGTGCTTTATTTTAAAATCATCATTTTATTGATTTACTGTTTACAATTCTCGTTTACGAACCATGTTTATGAAGAATCTTTGGATAATTCTTTTTGTTTACATAATTTTATCGAATAAGGCTGTTTTTGTTTGTGCCGGGTCTTGTCGGGTTAAATTTTGATTATTAACCTAAAATTTAGACCAATATTAGCTAAATTATACAAAAAAACGTCTTCCAAGTAGGTCGGTGTAGCTTTCTCACTCACTTTCTCTAATTTCGGACGAAATCGGTCGTGCAGTTTTCGAAATATAGATGCGCCAAGGAAAATACGTTTGCGCATGCCTAAGCGAAAATAGTGAATGGGATTGATATGGGACCATCTAGGTACCAACCTGCACAATCCATGAAAATTTCATCTAAATCGGATCAACTGTAGTAGATGTTATGCTGGTAACCTGGATTTGACTACAGACAGACAGACATGAGACTAAATTTCTTCCTTGATGTCTAAAACGTAAAACGCGAAAAGAAATTTCCGCTATTGAGGAAATTTTTTTTTTTCAATTCCTGCATGAACACAAGGCTTCCCTACCTTGGGGTAGAGAGAAAGAAAAATATCTTCCTCATTTACTTTTTTATTCCTTAATATAATATAATTAGTAAACACATATAATTATTTCAACGAAGTAATTATTTTTTATAATTCCTCCTAGATTCTTTCAATACCGTCCCGAATTTCACCCGGAGAGAATTATACGGCACCTTTAAAGAATTCAGAGGATGAAAATAGGTTATGGAGCTTGAAGAATTGAGGTTTAATGAAGTTTTACTTCAAACTTCTTGATTCCGACTTTTGTCCGATTTTAAGGTTCAATGACTCCTATGTGCAATTGTATGAAAGTAAAAACAGCTTCAATTAATTTTGTCCGGTTTTAAGACTATGTCCGCTTGTTTGAATCCGACCTGGATGGTGAAAAATTTATTTTAATGTTTTTGAATGAATCTCGACCTTTCCATTCTGGTTAGAATAGTTGGTAACCTGTAGGAAGAACCCGCACTCAGGGGCCTGCGGAGAAATTTTTTCCATGAGGGAGGGGGACTTTAATTTTTTTGGGGGGAGGGGCGAGGATTTAATAAGAAGAAGGCATGTAATCACTTAAGTGTCCATATTCGCCAAATTGGGTGTAAGTTTTAAGGATAAGCATGAAAATTGGATTAAAATTGACTATTAAAAATACAAAAATATTACTTAAAATAAACAAACTTTATTTTGGTGGGTATGAAAATCTTATTTTTTTATAAATTTCGAGGGTAGGGAAATATATCACCCTGATCTCTCCCTCTGCGCATGCCTCTGCCCGTTCTGCAAATTAAGACAAACAGGACGGTCTTAATAGGAATTGGAAAGGACGATATAAAAAAAAAGAAAAAAAAAGTTATAAACACAGGAAACAGATTGCAGCAAACTATAGCTGCACAAACATAATTAAGTGCAATGATAATACAAATTCGTAAATATGTATATAATATAAAATAATATCAATATAAAATTATATTAGGGATTGATATATTATTTGGCACTTCTATAATTTTGTTGTTATTGAAAACTAGTTTCTAATGTTATCTTCAGTTCTAAAAACACACAAAAATTCAAAAATAAGCAATTTAATTAAATTTATAATTCATAAGTTTTTATAATTTTTATAATTCATATATTTATTATTATTATTTTTATTATTATTTATTATTATTATTATTATTATTATTATTATTATTTATTATTATTTTATTATTATTATTAGTTTATTTATTTATTATTATATTTTTATAATTTATATTACATTTAATTTAATATGCATAATAATACCAAACTGTATTTTAAATTGCTTTTTTGTGTGTTTTTAAAACTGAAGATGAATGTATAACATTTGAAACTAGTTTCCAATAAAAATAAAATTATAGAAGTGGCAAATAATTTATCAATCCCTAATTAGATTGATCCATCTATTCTATCATGCGTACGTCAACTAAAATTATATTATCAATAAAGCTGTCGAAACGTGTTCACTTTTCGCACATTTTTTTTTTAAGTTCTCCCTGTCTCCCTCCCCCCAAAAAAATATTAGAAGTAGCAAAACCCACAAGAGCATGTCAAACTAATTAAAACGTTTGTATAGTGAAGCTACTTCTGCAGGTACCTGTAAACGACAATAAAGTTGTCACGTACCTAGGTATATACGTTTTATAATATCGATTCTAAGCATCCAACAATAAATGTTCCTATTTGGTCGAACAGAATTATATGTTTTTTTTTTCCGAATAAACTTTATTCTATTATATGTCAATAAAAATAAAAATAATGGGCTGTAATTATACAACATTTATTTAATTATTTTACTGCGTTTCGGCTGTAAATATCATCAGTTTTACATCTAAAATGACTCATCAAATCTTAATATTTCAAAACATAAAAAATATATCACATTTTCATTATAAAATGTTATGTTATATAATCCTAATAAGGATTATTGTCGATTAAAATTTTGAAACTTATGTTGAAATTTATTTTTATCTAATATTTAGTCTGATAAACATCTTGAAAATAAAAATTACAAATACATTAGATTATTATACATTACAT
Organism: Rhaphigaster nebulosa; assembly: GCA_948150685.1. Lineage (NCBI taxonomy): Eukaryota > Metazoa > Arthropoda > Insecta > Hemiptera > Pentatomidae > Rhaphigaster > Rhaphigaster nebulosa. Next base: position 14,938,538 of record OX411312.1, on the reverse strand, counting down.
AAGATCAGGTTGATTAGCATCCTTTGCTGTATTTTTTGTGATAGTTGTGATAACGTAACATTTCATAGCTCAAATGTGATATATTTTTTATGTTTTGCAATATTATGAGTCCTTCTAGATGTACCTGATGATGGCATTTACAGCCGAAACGTAGTAATATAATTAAATAAATGTCGGTGAAGTAAAATTACAGCCAATTATTTTTAATTGAATTAAACTTATTCACCTAAATCACAATACAAATACAGTCTAACTTTTATACATCGAACATGAAGGTTCCTTGAAAAAAAATCGATACATGGAAAATTCGATACATAGAAAGATTGCAATTTTTCAATATTTTCAGACTAAAAACAATTACATTTATTCTCAAAGAAGTACTACGGGCAATTTTTGAGGTTAATAATGTAACAACGGCAATGTTTAGGGTTAAAAAAAACACTACAGAACGATCAATAGCACTTATTTGAAAAATTGTACAAATTACATAAGTGATTGCAGATTTTTTACAAATGTACACTTATAATATAATAAGGACGTGTATTAAAAATAACGTATATAAAAATTAATTCTTTTTTGTTTTCGCGCAAGATAGTTTCTAATGTCTATTTGTTTATAATTCATTACCGAAGCCATGTTTAGGAGCAATGTTCACAAGAAAGGCAAAGTTAAACTGAATTTAAAATGAAAATTTCATTCTATGTTAGGAAAGAAATTCAGAGAATTTAGAATTATCCTGTGCTTCTTCTGAAACAAGATATTTCCTGAATTTGCATTACTTTGTAAACCAGTGGAACATTTTTTTTTTTTCTTATTTAATTATTACCCATTCTTATGTACGTAAACTAAGGGCTCTTTTTGATGACTATCACATATTATATTTTTTTTTATGTAATTTTTTGTTCAATATATAGAAATTTTATTCGATTTACAGAATAATTTTTCTAATAAAAATTCAAGGTTCATAAAAAAAAAAGTTCGATATATAGAGATTTTCGATAAATGGAAGTTCGATATACAGAGGTTCCACTGTAGTTATTGCCGCAAAAAAAAAAAGTTCCTTCTGTGACTGCAATAATATTGTAATAATATAACAGAATTTTCCAATTATACCTGGATAACTTTATTTTTAGTTGACATCCGGATGATGGTCTAGAAGGATCAATCTAATTAGGAATTGATAAATTATTTGCCATTTCTATAAATTTGTTTTATTGAAAACTAGTTTCGAATGTTATACATTCATCCTTAGTTCTAAAAACACACAAAAAATTCAAAAATAAGCAATTCAAAATATAGTTTGGTATCATTATACATATTAAATTAGATTGATATAAATCAGTATTAAAAAACATTTATGAATTATGAATTTAATTAAGACAAGAAATCAAATACATGTTGGTACTCATATACTAATACTAGGTATCCTACCTTTCGTTCATTGTTAGTTCAATGCGAGAAGAAACCAGTACAAACTTTTCTGTTTGATATAATCCATTTAAACCTTGGTGAGTACCAACATGTATTTGATTTCTTGTCTTAATTAAATTCATAATTCATAAATGTTTTATAATATTGATTTATATTAATCTAATTTAATATGTATAATGATACCAAACTATCTTTTGAATTGCTTATTTTTGAATTTTTTGTGTGTTTTTAGAACTGAGGATGAATGTATAACATTCGAAACTAGCTTTCAATAAAACAAATTTATAGAAGTGGCAAATAATTTATCAATCCCTAACTTTATTTTTGTTTATATTTGTTGTAAATAAGAAATCTTTGAGCAAAGACTGCCTTAACTTTCTCCGCTGTCACGGGATGGCCGCATTCACCGTGCGTTTTGTTCCGCCGGTCCTTGCAGAAGTTTCAGTTCTTCGGGTCTCCTCAGGTAGTCTCTTTGTTTACAAGGCAGCTTTGGATGTCGCCTTTGTGAATATTGGCCATTTCCTTCGCTCTGCATTATTTACCTATCGATTCATCCAATTCAAAGGAGCAAAATGGAAGGTTCATTCAACAAGTCCAAGTTGTTCTCCGAGCAGCTGCGCGTATTCAAGACAGGCATGACGTCCTCTACACCTTTACAAATAAATCAGTTGTCCAACAGTTTTAAGAAGAGGTAGCGCGTATAGAATTAGGGCTCCTACCTACAAAACAAAATTATGTTTTCGATCTTCATAAAAAAAATGCATAATAATAATAATAAATAAAATCAGTTAAAATATAATGATACCTATTTCAAATTATCAAAAAATCAGCAAAGTTATATAAAAACACAAAATGGCAATAAATGCATATTTTATCTTATTAACACCTTGCGTATCTCAAATAGCAGCAAATAACTATCCAATCAACATTTCGCCAATTCAGGCTTCGTCGGACCAGAATATAGATCAGAGATATCTCATCTCACATCGACAGTCTAAAAACAGACGAAACAAATAGATATCGCACATCTCTCAAAAAAACTACATATACATATCTATATGTGATGTAGTGTTTTTGTGTCCTATCTTTCCTTTTTTTGATTATTACTTGCGATAAATAATCGACCAAGAAAATGATAAATTTTAACTCCTCCTTAAAATTTGAGTTTTTACCTTTCAAGATACCTAGATTCCAACAAACAGGCAAAAAATAAAATAAAATCCTTCCGCCGTCCGCAGTATTCTTTGAGTCTACGATGCCGATTTTCTGTTTAAATTTAGCAATGAATAAATCATAGTGCAACGTATTAAGACTAGAAATTCGTTCATTACTTGGATTTCATAAATGATAAATTATTTTTATACCGTTTTCTTCAGAGTTCTTGCAACTTTACAGCTCATACTCTGCCTCCACTATCTAATAACAGTGACGCGGTGCGAGAGAAACGCTGGGATCTCTTGGCTTCACCTTCCCTTGTGAGGGGAGGAATCGTTGTCAGGAGCCCTCAGGCTGAGTGCATTTTTATGTTTTATTTTTAGTGTATTTTTTAAGAGAGGGAATATTTTTTATTGTACTTATTATATATATGTATATAATCAGGCTGACCATAGAAGAGCTATTAACACCGTAACTCATCGTAATACCTGCCATGTATAATACTTGATTTACTTATTTTATTGTCTTATTACAACCAAAAAAAAAAGTTTATAATAAAAATAATAAATAATAATGTGCATTGTGTATTCCTTTCTCTCATTATTTAATCAAATACATTTAAACTAAATCCAGTGAGGCGTTTTCATACATCGAAAAACTGATGATAAGAAGAGACGTCAGTTTAACATTAGCTCCATAAATTACATAAGGGATGTTTGCAGCTATATCTTCCAATTGTATTCTTCTGTATTTTCCTAGGACACTACTAAAATAAAAAAATCTATAAACTACTTATTTTATTAATAAACTTACAAATCATATAGAAATATAACCATTATTAAGTTGTTTGCCACCTGATTCCTTAATGGACTATTGCAGGCTTTGATTTCTTTTAATAATTATACGTTGTCATTTTATTTATTTATTTATTTTTTTAATAGGTACTGAATTAAGTATTTAGTTGAATAATGTTTATTTTTAAAGGAATAATACTAGAAATTCACTTTATTTTCCACTTTACAGGGATATGAATAGAAATGTTCCAACTAAGATTCGTCCAGCCGTTTAATAAAGCTGTTAGTAATTTTTTAAATATATAATATTAATGTATTTGCTGTTTATATTAAATGAGCTGTCCTATCCAACAAATTCAATTTTAATTTTAATTTATGCTCTTGGATTAAAAACACTATCGGTCTAAACTTCTCTGACCTGTAAATCCTGTCAGAATTTCTAGTCAAAACAATATAACTGATTTCATAAATTAAGGATACTGCGATTAATTTTAAGGTCCAAAAATGCAATTTTTTAAAAAAATTTTCCGAAACTAGATTATTTTCTGAAAAATTAAGACCAGTCCCATGAATTTCTAACTACTAGAAGTGATTCAAATATTTTTGTTTATCTTTACGGGTTAGGCTTTGTAAATCACTGTCTCGATATGCTTAAATAATTAGACTCATTAGTTTTTTTAATGTAAATTTATTATATTTATTTAGAGAAGCCTGTCTTAACTCAAAGGAAAGGATCAATGGATAATAATTTTTTAGTTGAAAAAGTGGTTCAATAACTAATTTTATTCAAAAGAGTTTTAAAAGGAACCGGCTGAATTACTGGTACCACTCTCTTTCTCCTGAAAAGTAAGATTTTTTTTTCCTTTCAGTACTCGTTTCTTCGAAAGGAGTTTTTTTTTACTGGCCCATAAAAAAACCGGTCCACTTAGATTTTTCTGTTTAAAACTCAATAATGGAGATAATTAGTGCTCTATAATAAAAATTTATTGTTATTAAATGAAAGGATATAACATACTTTCAATTACATCCATCAGCCCAAAAGGGCCTGTTAGACTTTAAGGTAGTTGAACCTTGATAATTCATCAGAACACATTCTCCATTTTTATTTTTTTTCATACGCTGTTGTACTTTTATTGCTTTTTTTTAAAGGTTTTATAAACATCAAATCAAGGTCATTAATTTGATATTTTGGCTGTAATCGAAGATGGTAGAATGGAGCGTTACGCAGTAGTTTTTTTGTGTATTTCCAGAACCACAAGGGCCATCCTCAGATGTAGGGAATCTGTACACGAGGAGGCCAATTTGTGGGCAGCCAAGAGCAACAAACCTTCCTGACGACCGATTTGTGGCGATCTACACCCTCAGGAACAGCCATTAATGACTTCAAACCATTCAACCCATGCGAACTGCCCTCCAAGTGGATGTTTGTGTGAAAACGGCTTGCAGAAGGTGGGCTACATTCGAGGACGACAGCTACTGGGCCGCTGTCAACACCAGCGCAACGAATTTTTTTCAGGTGCACCGAAACTGGACGGATGCAGAATGGGCTAATGTAATGTTCTCAGATGAGTGTAGAATTAAACTGTTCAACTCCTATTTACCTTTGTACGATTTTCAGAATTGAACAGGTTAATTCTGATCTCATCTGAGAGCATTATATTAGTCCACTCTACATCGGCCCAGTTAAAAGATAACAACGAGCACGCAAATCAGGCTTGTAATGCAAAAGAAAAAGGTATTGAAAAGATACTTCTTAAAAATCATAAAACCAAACCGATTAATGTGGTTACTCTGTAAACGTGGTTGTTTTTGTTGAAAAAAAATGTATAATTATAGCGTTATGCCTATGGAAAAAGCTAAAAGAAAATCCAATCCTTACAATCCAAAATCCTTCGAAGAATCCTTAATGCTCCTTATTATGTTACAAATAAAATTATCCGTAAAGACCTCAATTTTCCTTTTGTTGCAGACAGCCCGAAATAGATATAGCTCTTTTAATTACAAACTCCTTCCCCATACTAACCCTCTAGTTCATAACCTTTCATCCCAAACTATTCCCGATAATATTCCCGATAATATTCCAAGGCGTCTGAAAAGAAGATGGCCGCGAGATCTTCAACGTAGAAGCCATCGAAGTGCTACCAATGGGTAGCTCCTTCACACGCCATTATCAAGTGATATATACTTAGTCTCACATTTACTTTTTGCATATTATTATACAGTTTTAAATTTCAGGAAATAAAAAAATAAAATTATGACGATAGTATCCATACTACCTGATGATACAAAGATTTGAAAGTAGCCGGTCCCGTTTGATCCATAAAAACGGTAGCAGTGACCTTAACGATGGACACTTTATAATATTAGGTTTAAATTTCCGAGAAGCAACATTATATTCTGTCTGGACAATATTTCATTTCTTGTAAAAACTTTTTGTCAGCTGGCCGGTATTAATTGGGTTTTGAGGAAGCGGTAATGGGAAAGTGGTCGGGACAAATTGATTAACTGCTCACCAGATGGTGTGCTCTACCGTGTCAGACCCATCTGCCGGCTGCCAGATTCCTTAGATTCGAAGACTTGTATTTTAGTTATTATTATCATTTTATAATAACAACAATGAGGCCTAACGACTCGAAGGTTCGATGGCGATAGCAACAACAGGATCAAAGGATCAAACCTAAGACGATCCTTCAATCCACTCATTATCCAAGTAGTAGCGGCTTTGGGGCAAGAGTAAAATAATTCGATTTCCGGAGAATTATTAAACTGTTGTAATCACCGATAAAAGTTAACACTTTTTTGTGATTCACATTTTACAACCTTCATTGACTTATGAAAGTGGGTTGAGTAATATAATTGAATGAATGTATTGAAAAGTATAATTTTTGTTTTAATTCGCTACTCCTTAGTTGTCTCCATAAAAATGATAGGATGGATAAGTGTACACCACGCACACTTGTCACACAACAAAGATCTGCACCCTACCATCATGTTTTGCTGGGTGGTTGCGCTTAAAAATATAAAACTAATAAGGAGGTATGCAAATCACAAAGCATTTTGAAGAACAACTTCCGTTGGTTCCGCTTATGGCAAAAAAATAAAAATAAAATAAAAGCCCACTGGTAGATAAACGTATATACAGGTGTACAGCAGAAGTTGAAAGACACGAATTTATCAACAGGTTGGAAATAATATTTTTACAACTCGTATTTCATCCAGCGAACTTTCGTAGTTTATTTCTGATACATCAATGTTTAGGTTTCATGCTCCGTAAAGGACAGCTCTAACCAGCTGAGGATTTGGATTTAACGAGACAATTACGCACTTACCTCACATTACCTTATATATTTCTTATGTAGGTAAGTGAATGTAATTAATTCTTTTTTAAATCTACTAAAAATAATCATAATGTTTTTCTTTTTTTTAAATTTTGCTATGTTCACATAAATCATATTTTTTGAGACAAAAATTTATATTGTTTGCCTATTGATTTTATTGAAAACATTGTAAAAATTAATTTATTTTTATTTTGAAGTCTAATGACCAGATATTGTTTCTGTTTTATTTGTTCAATTCTGTTATTCTTAAGGGATCTAATCCCAGAATAAAGTTCTTCTTCTATTCTATTCTATTCTAAACAATTTAAAATATCCTATTGTTCGGCAAAAATATTTCGCCAAATTCGCGAAATTACAATATGATATGAATGATTACATAATTTATTCCTAGCTAATTTTTTGCATTCACAAAGAAAACTGTACAACTTTAAAGGTAAACCATTTGTCCAAAAAATTGACCAATAGAAAAGGTGTACCCAACGCTCTGAAGATGAGCCCATAGCAGTTGCTGTTCCTGGACAGTTGCTATGGGGTGACACAAATAGTCTTTAAGGTAACTAACTCAAAAATACGAAAAAATATACCTCAACGGTAGAGACGCCTTCAGTTTTTGGGATTTTACGACTCCAGCTAAGTCAATTTATAGCGGACAGTTTCCAACAATCAGGCATTAAAAGAGCTAATTATATTCAGTGTCATTTTTATTTGGAAAATAAAGAGTAATTTATTTCGTTTTGAAAAGTTTATTGATACAGTGAAGACAAATAAATTATTTATGAATCGGATGAAATTAATAATTGTACCCTAAATGGACAGTTGTAAAAATTCCTTTCACCCGAGCGACGAGTATGTTCAAACGAAATATATATATATATTCTAGATTAATACTATTAGATTAATATAATATAATAAGAAGAACTTTTATTTGACGCTTTTCTTTCTAAAATTGATAGAGAGCCATTTAAAAAATCTATTATGAAAATTACAAAACTTCTATTATATACTTTAAGTAAGGTGCCACTTCCGCTTATCCAATTTGACATGAAAATCTTATATACCAAATTTGATTTTGCATTTTGTATAATCTTTTATGAAAGTCTATTATAACCTTTAAGTAAAGTACCACTTCCGGTTTGCCAATTTTAACCAAAATAAATTATGTTATTTATTTTCATATGCAAGTCTTATATACGAAATTTGAGAAGTTTTGCATTATATGAAAATTTATTACTACCTTCAGGTAAAGTGCTACTTCCGGTTTTCCAATTTTAAACAAAATCAAGTATGTTATTTATATTCATATGCAAGTTTTACATGCGAAATTTGAGAAGTTTTTCATTCTATTTTAATATCATTTTTGATGAAAATTTATTACTACCTTCAAGTAAAGTACTTCAACTTCCGGTGATTATGTAGTGACCAAAAAAGGTGGTGCACAACTAGATTCAGAATCCGAGAACACAATCCCAAATACGAAATTTCAACTTTCTATGCGAAACGTCACAACGAAACTTGTCAAAATGGATTCAGCGATGGTCAAAATGGATATTTCCGTTGAAATGTAAAAACCGAAAATTTTAGTGATTACAATACTTCCTTTATTGTTTACAAGTAAGTAACAATTAGGAAAATCTGAAACTTTTCATTTTTTATAATTGATAGTATTGCATATCTACAAAAATCATTTAATTCTGTGTATAGACTTAGGCGGTACCAAATCATGTATGTAATATCAAATAAATAATAAAACTATTCATGCAGGCCTTGGTATTATAAAGGTCTCCAAAAAGTTTTACCTTGGTCGTTATTTTTTTGAAAGTTTCATTTCTATTCGTCTCGTTTAGCAGTACAACTCCACCCATTTAAACTCGCTCTTAGTGGGATTCGAACACGACCGGCTGTTGCAAGAGATGCGGCGATGCGAGAGAGAAAAGAACGAGTAAAAAATTAGAGAAGCGGCCTCGGTTATTGTGGACGAGACGAAGAGCCATAAAGACCTGCCGTAGCCGCCCTCTACAGAAGAGTCCATCCACCGGCTACTTTATTGTCTGTTTTACGTTCGCTTCTATCTGCCTCTTCTCTCATGATTATAACTTCCATTGAAGCAGTTCCCTCCGGTGGTCCTAGACTCTGAAATCGATATATTAGTTAAAACATATCCCTGTACCATTACAGTCCTTGGATTATTGCGGTATTGGATTTCGGCACATGATAAGGAACTATTGTTTGACAACTAGAGCAAAACCGCTCTTCTGAGGATTCAGATCACTCACCATTTAGAGATCCCTCTTTTTCTTGATTCACTGATAGTGAAAGAAACTATGCATAGGCAACATCTGAAGGGAGAACCTTATGGGAGGAGCTTATGCTCAAGGAGGGGAAAGACTTCCACCACTTCAGACTGAACAACGTTGAAGTTTCCATATGCTCTAAGAGAATGGAGTATGTGTATTAAATCGATAAACGACTCTCTCACAGGGCTACTGTGGGTGAGAAAGAAAGAAAGAAACGTTGAACTTATAATCGAACTGTTTTTTTATTTGTTCAATAATTTAGCCACATTGAAAAGTTTATGGCAGTATGGATTGGCTTATTATTCTTTTACCTTTTCTCTTATACTAGGTTGTTACAAAAGTCCTTGCGCATGAACACAACTCTTAATTCCAACTCTCATAATTATCCTATAAGAATGTTTTTCTTCCTACTATTTATGTCAATGTTTACTTTGACTAATCCTTTAATTCCTTGTCACTTGAGTTGGCTTAGTGAGATCATTTACATTTTTAAAACGCACGTGCAATGTCAGAAGAAAAAATCCTGATTCGCGGTATTTTGAGGCATCATTGGAAAAAAGGCAGCCGCTGAAGAAATTTATGCCATTGAAGGCGAATCAATTATCCATCGAAATACTGCCGCACAACCCAGACTAGGTCGCCCATCGGTCGTTGATGATGACGTTCTTCTTGAATTTGTGAACCAGGACCCACAGGCAACTACTCGTGATTTATCAGCCGAAGTAGGGACGTTTACAGACAGAGTTTATGCAGTTTTGAGTGCAAAGTACCCCGCTTTGGTCAACAGGAAACCAAGCCATTTTGCAACACGACAATGTCCCTGCACATCGTTCTCATTTGACCAAGGAAAAATTATCGGGAAAATTGTAATTACTCCTTAAAACTGCAAGGAGTAAACGTTTTGCCTCATCCTGCGTATAGCCCGGATATTTCACCATTAGATTATGGTTTGTTTAGATCAATGCCTCATTTTTTAATAGGTCGGATCTTTGATAATTATGTAGGCGTAATGGTATGTACGTGAAGAGTTCTTTGCGTCAAAACCAAAGGAGTGGTACCGGCATCAAATCCAATTACTGGTAGAAAGATGTATGAATGTATTTGAAAACGATGGACTTTACTTTGAAGAGTAGCATTCAATAATGTTTAAAATATGTAATCTGAAATAAAGCTAAACTAATGCACAAGGACTTTTTTTAACAACCTAGTTCAGAAGTTGGAGTGAGAACTGAAGAGATTGTTGATGTTGAGGGTTAAGGTGACGTCATAAGTCCTGTTGTGAAGTGGAAGGACGAGATGATTCCGTAGTAAAATAAAAGAAATTCTAGAAAACAAATATAACTGTAAAAGACTAAATCACATATATATATATATATATATATATATATATATATATATATATATATATATATATATATATATATATATAATATATATATATAAAGAATAGACCAGACTAGAAAAAAATATGTATTCCAGGATCATGCCTTTTATTTATAACATTAATAAATATCATTTCGCACATACATATAATACATTTATAGTCATAACTTCTAAAATAACAGACAACAGTGCCAAAGTGAGGGACGCAGCTGAATTGTCTTAAAACATGTTTAGCACTATCTCATTGATAATATTAAACTAAAACTGAAGGGATCGTAGAATTGAAGGGTTCCAAAATAGTAATTCATTAATAAATTCGAAAAGATGTGTACTCGTAATTCGTGAAGTACGACATTTTTTTAACCCTTTGACTGTGTTCGAATATTATTGTTTATGCAAAAAAAATACGTACAGAAGACACAAGATTCTGCACATTTTTTTCCTTGAGATTGTCCTTTTACAGCTATGATTTAATATGAATGATTTACTTATTTCATCAAATTTTGCACTTTAAACAGTATCAATTTTGGCATTAAGTCTATATATGAATAAGATTTTTAAAATAATCATTCCTTGTGCGTTCGATATCGTCAATTTTATGTCTTCAAGGAGATATAAAATTTTTCGAGAGAATAAAATAACTAAAAATTCTAATTTTGTCCCACATTTTAGTATTTTGTCCCACTGTGCAGCGGCAGGTTGCCCCTAGCTCCATAACCAGTCCCTTCGGTGCCAATTGGGCAGTGTTCTTCCCACTGACTCACTCGGGTTCAAGGTCAGCGACAAATCGAGGATAGATCCAGGGACTATGGCTGTTCGGAGTCGGCAGGCCGACCAGGACCTAAATATCTTTCCACGAAGCAGACCGTACATGGACCAAATCCCTATGCGGCTATTTGACATCCTGGAAGACCACAACGCTATTCGCGATTAAGATACACAAGAAGGGTTATCATTCCTGCGCCCGATCGTTGTGAGTTGCCTCCATTAGGCTGACGAGTCTCACATGGGCGAATATGAATCACAAATAAAGTAAATATCAATTGACTGTTATTAATGCAGTCTTTGGCCAGACATTTTTTTCTGTTTTCTTTTTCACTTGCACATACTTGTTATTCTTAAGGCACCTAGTCCCAGAATAAAGTTTAGTGGAGGAATATATTTCGAAATGTACAATGTTTTACTTGTCTAGTTTTTGTAAACAGCCTAATTAAATTAAATTAAATTTAAACGTCCTGATTAAACAACCTAATTTATATTTAAAATTATTTTGTTGACAAGCATGCAATATGCACACCACTGAAGGTATATCATCAAGGCATTTGAAATATCTCATATGCAACTGCAAAAGAAAATCAAACCAAGTTAGGTATAGTAGAGAGGTATAAATTTTAGAGAATTACTTGGTGTGGTATTCTATTGGCATGTGACAATGAGGCTTTGAATCAAAGACACTTAAATATGAACAATTTACCATCTATCATTTCTATCATACTGTTAATTTAAATCTACATTAGATAAAGTGGAACTGATATAAAATATACCTGGAAGACTATGTTTCAGTTCCTCTTTTGCCTTACCGTTTCTCAAACCCTTTCCACTTCATGGTTGCCAGGCAATATAAAGAACAACGGATTACAAAGTTAATCTTCGTAGATTTTGCGGGATAACATCTAAGTTGTTGACCGAAACGTATATGGGAGGATTGCATTAGATGTGATTTTGTGTTTTGCAGGTGTTCAGTGAAGGAAGGCATGTATTCAATGCTCTAAAAGCCTTATTTTAATGGCATTCAATTTATTTTATCCGACTGAGCTCGAGGTAGTTAAATTCAATAATAATTTAATTTAAGATGACCTGAAGGGTTCCTTCCACGGCTGGGACAGTAATTAATTAATGAATTAATGCTGACTCTTACAATTAGTGGCTAGGCCGGCGGAGATAAATGGTTTCCAATGGCGATTTACCTCGAAGGGAGTTCCACCTGTCCCTCGGTTAGCGCTTGTTAATGATGTTGTTTAATTGCTTAATAATGTTGTTTAATTAGGTAATTATTGGAAAATTTTAAACAAGGCTTATAATCTCTCAAATAGCAGTTAATTACTAACCGGCCAACGTTTTGCCTACACCAGTCATCGTCAAGACTGAAACACGTAATATCACATAAGTACATATCATTATTAATACCATAATTTAAAAAAAATGATAATAATAATATAAATGTACAAGTAAAAAAATTATATCAATTATAAGTTAATAATTTTTATATTTCTCAATTATGCTTTTCGCTAATCCTTTCTGTCAATTACTTTTCTCTTTAGTTTCGAAAAATAGGTTTACTCCAATTTTCTATCAACATAAGAAAACTTGCGTTGCTAATAAATATTTTTAATCTAAAGGTTTATTTAATGGAAAATATTTTTAATGTTATTGTGAGATATCTTCTCATTACAAATTCCATTGCTAAATAAGACATTTATTATTTAGATATGATTATTTATTTATTTCAACAGTCCTTTCTAATTCTAATTGGTTAATTTGAAAAAATGATGAATTTAATCATGGAAAACGTCTATAAAAACAATCCAGTGAGGAGACCAGTGATATTAACGAAATATGTCGTGCGGGTTTATTATTACACTCCTTGTGAAAAATATCTAATTATATCTATAATAACTGTTTAATTGATGGCAGGATCTATCCAGCTATGTAGATACATATAGTGGCGGACAAGAAATTAGGCGTGTCTGAAAAATTCCGACTTTTCCAGCTCTCGCTGCACAACCTAACTTATTCATTCACAGACGAAAGGTTTGGATCAGGGTTACTAGACAAGAAGGAACAATCGACGTTGCAACAAATATGCGTTTTGGAAGCTGAACTGGTCCGGCCGTCGACAACAAGATGACAAAAATGTCCACCCGCCTAATTTCGTGTCCACTGCTATAGATCTTCTTAATAGCACCTATACCAAGTTTGTGCCGTTACTGGTAGGAAGATAGTGCTGGTATAGAAATTTAAATCACGCCTATAAATAGTCATCATGCGTTTATTATTGTCTTTAAAATAAATATAGTTGAGAAATTGGCCATATCACTAAAGAGAAAGCACCGTATATCTGTGGCTAGATCAAAAAAATATATTTTCTGCCTTCTCATTTTGGCTGATAGTGTTAATATGAGTTTACAACTCCATTAATACTCATATATTAGTCGGTAGTTAAAGCCGGGATCTATTGATGGTTGAAGAAGCACTAAATGCAATTAGTAGATGTAGGCTATCTGTGCTGGCTCTATAACTTAATGAAGGGTCCATCACAGGTACACAGGTATTCAGGTACTTGAAGCAGGTACAAGTGATCATGGAACGGGCCAGAGGCCACACGCACCTTCTCCTACCTGCTCTTGCCAAAAAACTGTGTATAGCTCTTTACTGGACTCTCTTCTCTTCCATTTTCGGAATACTTCTATCATATATCAATAAAATTACTGCTAAAAGTAATAACGTTATTTATTAAAATAATTAATTTTTTCTTTAGGGACCTAAAGATCTTCACGTTTAAATTAATGCTTCGTAAAAGCACCAAATAAACAAACAAACGTTTTGACCAAAAATATGGTCATGTTCAATGTTAATTAAATGTTTTTCATATTCTGAAAGAAAACCTGCTGCGCACATCACAACTTTCACTAACCATCTAATAACTACCCATTCTTACTTCCTTGTACATAAGTAAAGAAAGTATTGTAATCCCGAAAATTTTCGGTTTTCAGATTTCAACGGAAATATCCAATTTGACCATCCCTGTATTCATTTTGACAAGATTCGTCGTATCGTCTGTACGTACGTTCGTACGTATCGGGTATAACTCAAAAACGATCAGCCGTAGAAAGTTAAAATTTTGTATTTAGGATTAATGTAAAATCTAGTTGTGAACCTCTCTTTTTGCAGTATGATAATTCTGCGAAGTATATATTTCGGTTTGTCATACTAAATATAAATTTAAAATAAAAAATATAAATATAATATAAACTTAAAAAAAAAAAAATTCCATTTAGCTTCCTTAAAATTATTTAAAAATAGAAATTATTATCTCCAACAGCGTGGAAATTATTTTAACAACAGGGTTGAACTGAGCATATTGAGAACAGGTTTGTGGTGGGAGATCCCGTGGTTCGGTCACATCCGTCTGTTTTTGGACACACTTGGAATTCCATCTAGGGTTTAATTTTTTAGTCCAATACGCTATCTTCACTAATTCTGTTTTTTGGTATTTTGGAGAATTTAATTACCTTTGTGATCGTATGCATAATTTACCATATATTGCATAATTTTTGAGTTATGTGCAAATAAAATTGTCTTTGCACCTAATTTAAGTGATTTTTTTTAACTACACATATGATGAGTTAAAGGGCTTTAGGGAGGAGACTTTAGACAAGTTTCAGCAAAATCATTAAGGTTAGGGTCCTTTTTGAGAAAATTGTAAAAAAGAGTTAAATCGATTATATGAAGTGACATTTTCGGTTAGTCTATTTAGGCGAAAAACTTGCTGTAACACCCCAGGCACATACCTACCTTAAATACATAATTTCAATATCGTACATCTTTTCGTTTTTGAGGTAAGATACGATAAAAGGTGTATTTTCGTTAAAAATCTGGATTCGAAATTTTTCACGATCGCAATACTTTCCCTTTTTATTTATTTCAAACATAGGTAAGTAAAAGTAAAAATTGAAAACAACAATAATAGCGATTCACAACACTATTTCTTTATCTCCAAAACCATTTTTTAATTGTGTTAATACAAAGCACATTCTACGCACTCCGAGCCAATTTCTCCGCACTTCTCTCTTAGTTAAGTTAAAGACGTAAATGGCTTAGAAAATATACTGAACTTTCGATTGAATATATAATAATTCAATTAATAATTTATTTTTATATCCGAGAAGCACCTGTAGGCCCTTGCCTTACTAATGCCATTTACCATTTAAATAAATAATGAAAGCAATTATTAAAGCCTCTCCTCTAAGGACATTTAATATAGTACATCTTAATGTTTGCTCGTTACTCGAGGCTTGGTTTGGAATGCCCGCCCATTTATATATTTTACACTGTAAAGTTTATAGCTGTTTATATACCTCCTATCTAAACAATGGTCCTTCATGAGTGCTCACTAATTGCATTTATTTATTGCGCTCAATATCTATATCAAAATATAATTAATTATAAGTAAATAAAGATTATATATGTGTTGACGTCAATACCAAATTAGTTTGTGTGATGACCAGATGATCTCTTAATATAAATATGCTAATGTTATAATAATTAAGGTATTTATTTAAGTTGATTGTTTTCATGCTGAAACAGGAAGTATTTTAGATTAATTTAACTAGATGGATCTTTTTAAAATTATTTTATTTTTTGCGTTGGTGTAATATTTTTCTTTATTTAATTATTTTTCTTTATTACCTGGATTGTTGGTTCTGTTTAATGTAGTGCTGTGTTTTTACAGTTTTTCTGATATTGCTGATCAGTAGTATAAATGTAACCTTTTTCAACTGTGCTAATATTAACACTCTTTTCTATCAATAAATTGGAGTCCATAGTCCCCTGGGCTGGAGTACAACTTCAGTTCCATTTGCAACTTGAGAGACTGTATTACTGATGTCGCATTCGACAAAAATACTATTTTGGAGCATGGTGTTCTGTTCAGTCGCCTTTTAAGATTGCCTCCAGTTCAGCTTTGAAGTTTTCCCATAAGGACCCAGTTGGGATAGCATTGTCTAAGAAGTTTCGACCCGGAAAATATATGTGTACTCCTGTTTTCCGTTAGCAGGTGCCACCGCTGATCCGTCGTTGTATATCTTGGTCCATGAGGGAGAATGGTATCTCTCATTGAGCATCTTCTAGGAGAAATATCTCACCACATAAGATTCGAGGATTCTCTTTCGTTTGAGACCTGAAACTAGAACAATCTGAGGTTTAGGAAGAGAATCCCAGGGGGGTAAGTTGTCCTTTATTTTAATCGGTTCAAGATTTACAGAGATGTGATTGAGTTCTGATATTAGCTTTATTTTGTCAAACGGGCTGTTGCGTTTATTCCTATATATGTTTCTTTCTTGAATTCTGTTTTGCAATGGATGTTTTTTTTATTTATTAAATTATTATATTTTCATTTTTGATTTTATTTATCTGTAGTATATAATAAAATTCTTAGGTGCGTCCGACCATGTCCGTCGTTTGGATCCGCTAAATCCTCAAAACCGTTCAGTATTGTGAGTACGGTATAGCCTGCCCCGTGTCTGTTTCTGAG
Organism: Rhaphigaster nebulosa; assembly: GCA_948150685.1. Taxonomy (NCBI): domain Eukaryota; kingdom Metazoa; phylum Arthropoda; class Insecta; order Hemiptera; family Pentatomidae; genus Rhaphigaster; species Rhaphigaster nebulosa. The sequence goes on along the minus strand of OX411312.1, from coordinate 14,921,830 downwards.
TTTCATCGATAAAAAATATACAAACATCTCACAGTGAAATAAAGAATACTTGTAGACAACTTTATTATTTATGTTTAAAAAAAAAGTCAAATAAATAATAAAATAATGCTAAATTAATAAATATTAAATTTTGTATTTTTTTCCAGCAATTATAACTGTCCTCGAGAAGGGATCCTCTCCCCTACTCTTCCTGTAATATTTAATGAAAATTCAAATCCTCTTTAGATTCAGAAAGACTATTGTGGCCTGGCCTGTACATTATAATTATCCTCAGAGAATAATATGACTAAAAAAATTTTTTTTGCCATTTACTTCAAAATACACTGTAAAAGACTAAAGAAATATTCAAATGTTCACCTTTGGAGCTTATTGCCCATCTAAATAAATAGATTGATTGTTTTATCTAGCAATTACTGCTAAATAGTTGCTCTTGTTCCATCGTCTTATCAGATAAGAAGAGCGCCGTGAGAAGGCGCACCTGTTATCATCAGGTGATAAGGAAGCGTCGCGAAGGGGTCGAGGCCTGCCTAAGTGGATTTCATGCTCTGTAAGGCGGATCGTAAGCGGCCTTACTGTTGCCAATATTCACAACATATACTGTCTATATAACATCAACAAACGTATCCATGCCTACTGTCTAGTTCAAATAATAATAATAACATATATACTACTTATGTAATACACTAATAGAGCGATAATAATACACGGTTTGATTTTTTTGCTCCAAGAAATAGAGTTCTCCTTCAATGAGTAGATAAAACAGAAATAAGCAATAGATAATAACAAAAAATTAAATAATTAATGATAAAAAGAAAATTTTTTCCTTGGTCGATTCCAAAGGTCTATTATTGAAAATAAGAAACCAAAAGCGTTTACAGATAGAGATTTTTTTATTTTTGTAATTTTAATGCCTTGTTATCCTGATTCCAAAACACCTTAAATTTCTCCTCTATCTTTATAAACGGCCATGTTATGGACATATAAGATCTTTAATCGGCAATTAAATAGATTTTTTGTTTTTCATTTTTTTTTTTTTTTAATATCTTTTTTTGCTAGTTCCAAAACACCTTACATTTCTTCCCTATCTTTATAAATGGCCGATTTATGGGCTTAAAGGTCTCTTATCGGCCGCCATTTTGAAACAAACAGACGGATGGCAATGTCGAGTTCCGAGGATCATCTTGGGGTGACCTGTGACATTGGTACCGAATCTCAAGAAAATCGGTCCAGTAGTCTCGGAGAAAAGCAGCGGACGGATGGATTTTTTTTTTTATTCAATATTTGGATTGAGGAGGGAGGGGGTTACAAAAAAATTTTCCTTGGTCGATTCCAAAGATCTATTATTGAAAATAATAAACCAAAATACAGTAAAATAGGAAACATTAATAGTAATGTTCTTCAACCATAATATACAATGTTGACATTTAAAACGTACTTAAAATAAATGCAAACAAAAATAAATAAATGAATAATAATAGTAATAATATTTGAAGAGAACAAAAGCTTAAAAAAAGTGACAAAAAATATTGTTAGGATATAATTGATAGGTCAAATAAAAAATATAATAAAAATAAGTATCTCAAAAATCAGTAAACAATTAACCAATCAACATTTCGCTAATTTCGGCAACTTCAGAACAGAAAAAGATAAGACCACATAGATGCAAAGCAGTAACAGCATATCTCACACCAGCAGCCAAAAAAAGACTCGTCAAAGAGAGACAGTACCTCACTCTCGAATCTTTATTTTTGTAATCCTCGAGTGGCAGTAATTGTAAAAATAAAATTATGAGTGTAAACTGGTTTGTATCACTTCTGATTACCCTAAATGTGTTGGATTGTAATATTTTCAATGAAATGCAAATTAATTTATTTATTGCTTACGTGTTTTTTAAATGCCAGCATTGTATATTATGGTTGAAGAACAAATACGATACATAGACCCGAGCCAAAATATATATAACTGCATTTTGTATATGATATACGAGTATGTATATATATATATATATATATATATATATATATATATATATATATATATATATATATATATATGAGAACGACTCAATCTCTAAGGTCGATCTCTCGACAGTGAAGCCTTTGTGCTATTGAATCAGTTGCCCTAGGTAAGTTAAGTTACACATGTCATGTTTGTCTCACGTGGACTAGGATCGTCTTTTCCTCGAAGAGCATCTGTTCAAATAGCAATATTATTCTGTGGATCAACTGATTGTGAATTACAAATTCGATCTATATATAGAATACCCAGTAGAATTAGCTCGAAAAAGCTGGAGCAATTTTGATATTCATGTGAGGTTGTATGTATTGATTCCCATATCAAAATTCCAAATTTTCAACCTCCCACCTCTTGTGCGTTTTCCTCCATCTTCAAAGAACCGCTAAGAAAACGCACTTGTTTCAATTTTTTCTCGATAACTCGCTTCCAGTACATTTCAGGCCAATGGTCGTTACAAATTTTAAAGAGAATTTAATTTCTTACTCGTTTTATACGTAACATGCTTGAAAATTCGGAACAGCTACTCAGATAAGGGACCGTCAAAAATCTCGAAAAACTCAAAAAAACGCACCAAGTCAGGTATGTCAGTGGTTTCGCCTTAATAACTATCTTTCAGTGCAATTTTATGTGAAATGCATAACATCCATCTTTTAGAGTATTTAATTTTCTGAAAGTTTCATACAAAATATTTTTAATTATTCCCAACAAACGCCAAGAAATATTGAAATAACAGTTTTAATTTAAGTGAACTGGTAAATGAAAATATCACTTTGTTGAAATTAGTATTCCTGAATGTAATATCATCATTAAACCATGATGTTTGTAAATTATGGGGGATAAGAACTTTAAAAAAAAAAAAAAAAAAATGTACCCATATTTACAAATACTTATGTTTCAACAAAATATAATTTGTTTTTACATATATATATATATATATATATATATATATATATATATATATATATATATATATATATATATATATATATATATATATATATATATATATATATTTTTGGCCTAGATGTGATTGACGTGCATAATTCGTCACTTTGAGGAATACGCAGTAAATCGTCAAACTCCTCTTCTTCCATGTTGAATACATCTGGTACATAACCGCACGATTCGAATCAACAATTAACACTTGATTTTGATATATATATATATATATATATATATATATATATATATATATATATATATATGTGTGTGATTTCTTTTTTTTTTTTTCTTTTTGGTCTAGATTTGGTTGATGTACATAATTTTTCTGATATTTTAAAGAAATATGTGATCTTAGTGCAATGATGTCACGGTTAAAATATCTTAGTTGAATCGGACCCCGGTTCATATGAACTTTTTTGAAGCACTTGAGATCCAGAATCAGCCATTGAAGTTTCCCGCTATCGTTTACCAACTATATTTTGTTTCTTCCTTCTACTTTAGAAGCCATCCAAAAGATTTCTGAACCGTAGATGATAGCAGATTCGGCTTTTGATTTAATTATATAGAGCCATACTCACTTCATGTTATATAAGTTAATTTGAAAAATATTGCTTGTTCTAATATAAGATTATATTCACTATGCAATTAGTTTACTCTTTAATTATAAATTATTTTTAAAACAAAACACTAATTACGGTTATGGGTTAGATGGTAAAAGGAACGCTTGCTCACTCAAGGGGATTAGCTTTGTATGGTGCTTCCCAGAAGTCGGTAATCTAGAAGAGGTACTCAGGTGAAGTAGAATATGCCAGAGATGCTTACAGTTACCTGGAAGTCTCTCATCCTACTCAATATGCCATTCCTCTCGAGAATCGCTCAACTAAAATTTAAAATTTTATTATATAAATAAAGAATAAGTAAAAATAAACTCACAACTCGGTGAGATATAAGTTATACTTTAGGCTATATTTAGGCTACATTCAAGCCGGATTTAAAGTTATACCTAAGAATTTTTAGCGTACCTAGGTCCAAGACTTTTTGCCGCCTCCTATTCATACTATCGGAGAGGGGGGATGAGGGTGTGGTCATTCCGTCAATTTACTTCAAGAAAATAATCTTTATGATGATAATTTTAATTTTATGGTATAATAACATCACTTATGAAAATAATTTGAATTTTTTTTGTGTTGGGAATATTTAGCAACTAAAATAGGCCAACTAAGTGTTCGAAATAAGTTTGATCTCTTCTATAGCTATCAACACAAAATGCATTTAGTGATGTCGCAGTGTTTTGAAGGGAACAGGTCCATTTAGTGTTTATCTCTTTTTCCTTTGTTCGTCCTCTTCCCCACCCACTGACCGCTTCTGTGAGATATTTTTTATTGATAGAAACAGTTATCTCTTTTTGTTTACTGAAATAAACTATTTCAAATAATCAAATTGGTATTAAACATACCACCACCAGTTGAGACAAATCCATCCACGAGATGATCATATAAATCCCTCCAACACACACCCAGTCCCCTCTCCACCTCCCAGCTCATTCTAGGGGGCTCACTGCCTAAGCGGTATTAGTTGGGTCTGTAAGAGCGAAGGAGTCCTGTTTCTATTGATTTACTCAATCTCAAATAAATATTTTATATTTTATTTTTATAAAGTAATTTTTATTTATTTAGCTAGGGAGATCACGTGCTCATGTGCACAAATGGAATTACCGTCACTGCAAGAAACTGCTCGTAGATTCCGATTATTCCAACATTTACTTGACAAATTTCAATTTATTACAAACAGCTCACATATATTACTAATATCAGGACCATATGCAGGAACACGAATTCTTCACTTACCTAATCTTAACAATTCTTACAATTCAAAATACTTTGATCAATCCTTAATGCTCCTCATTACGTCAGAAATTAAAATATCCATAAATACTTCGATATTCCATACGTCCAGACCTGGGCCCAACATAGGCGTGCGCAGCATCCTTAGTTAGAGGGTGCACGAACCGGGGATGGTTGAGATATTCTTTACATCTCTGGAAAATCGTTTAAAGAATATGCTGTCTAAGAAGGATTTTAAACAATTTTTGTGGTAAAATTAAAATAAAAATTAAATACTATTGGACTACAAAAAAATATTTGAACTTTTTTGACCTTTAGCTCTAAGTAATAAATATATTTTTTAATATATATGCCTGTATATATAATAGATAATTCCATATCCACAAAAACGCAATCACTAGTGCGTAAGATTTCATCGTAATCTATTTCAGATAAAACTCTGAAGCGTCTGAACGTAATAAAAGATGATCAGATGAACTCCGAACTTTGAATAATCATTGAATTGCTACTAATGGGTAGTTCCCTCACAAGCTATTGTCCTGTATTATTAATCGGATATCACATTTACTTATTATATATATTATTTATACAGTAGTAAGTTTCAATAAATAAAGTCCAGTTATTTAAGCTTAATAAGAATTTGTTGGTAGTTTCTTATTTCTATAACTATGCTCTAAATGATTAATTAATGCATGAATGGCTTAAGGTAGTTTTATAAATACACAGGCTAAGTCGATGTGTTTTTTCCATCTTGCTTTCTTTGATCATAATTAGATATTACATCATAAACTTTATAAGAATTGCTACTATCAACTCGAAACGAGCTTGTTATATGCTACTCGTGTAGACTCAGAGACGAAACGGACTGAGGAGAGGAGACAGAAAGGAGCGGGGGTGGGGCGTTCGGAAAAACGCAGTTAGCCTTGAGGAAGCATTGAACCTGGTCCGCTCGCTGCAGGTGAACGCTAGATTTATTGCAGCCTTTCTTCGATTTAATAGACCGATCCGCATCAATATACAGCATTCTTCTCCGACCGCTCCAGTGACCTTCCGACGATGGAGGGCTTCCAGCAACTAATGTCCAGCCGCGTTGATCCAGGTTGGTCATGATGCAATAGTCTGGGTGCTGGCGTGCAATACGTTGACCTGCTAATACCAAGTTATGGAGATCTTCAGAGTATAAAGTCCTGCGGGAATAGACGATATCTGAAGTATGCACTTAAATAACACGCATCTCAGTTATTAGAAGAATACTCCGTAACGTTGTCTACGAAGCATTATGCAGGTTATTTATCTTTAGAGCTTCACTTTTAGTTAAGAACACCCATTGTTGAGGGAAGACAATTTATTTTAATAAGCTATGGTAAAATCAATAAGACTGACCTTACTCCTATCTCTGGACCAGCCATGAGAACTAGAAGAAGGCAGGGTAAATGGGTCAGGAATAAACAAAGCTATCCACTTCAGGCATATTTTAAGTCTGAGCTCAGTTCTATTTACACCATTTTTATGTTATATACCTATTTCAAGATGAGTGAGTAAACTCAAGACCCAAACAAAACAGAGGAAATGAAGGGAGAATTTTAAAATTTAAATCAATAGATTAGGGCTCTATTTCATAATAAAGTATAAATGCAATTAGACCTTAGTTTATTTACTTAGCATTGTATAACACTGTGATATGCTGAAAAATGATAAAATTTAAAATAATTATTAACAATTTTAAATTTTATCGTGTTTCAACATTCATATGAGAAGTAAATTATAGGTCTACTTGTACTTTTGTACTTTATTATGAAATAGGGCCAACAAATTTGAAGGAAAAACCTAAAAGGAAACCCCAATACATTTATACCACCCACTGTTACCATTGTGAACCAATTTAAAATTGTATTTATTTTATTTTTTATTTAGCAAAATTTTCACTGACATATTGATCCACAATGTCTTTGGATCTGGCACAGACCCCCAAATTTCTATTTGCCACATGTAATTAATTCATTATAGCTTGTATTTATCTAGTTATATTTTATACAAAGTTACCCGGATATTAGCTTAATTTCACAATATAATACAGTCCACTAGCGTTCTTAATACTTAACACCAGCGTAACCACTAGAACCCAATTAATTGTGGTAATATCCCTACTGGACTGAGAACACCAAAATTAAACACCCATAATTATACGATTTTCGTCCGTTTCGACTTTTCTACTCTAGGCTTCGTGTGTGTTCAATCTTCCATTTATATCCTAATAAATATGGTCTGGAAGATAGATAAATCAATAAAATTGTCTAGAGCTGCGGTAGAGCAAGCACTAACGAGTACAATTCTAAAATAATAAAAGATGAAAACTTGGAAGAAAAAAAAGAAGCAGTAAAAGTTAAAAGAGACAGGTCGGTCCCATCCCATTATCTTTTTTAAGTGGCAATGAGACCATTTGCACATTCTCACATTTCTCTAACCGGTTCCTCGCCAGCGGTCCCAATGGATCCCATTCCAAATGGACTCATAATCATTTAATTCTTTTCTTTCTGGCGATAACCATCGACGTCGGCTCTCTACCTCCCGCTATCGGCAACTAATTGTTATAGGATTCCGCCTCTTCTTTTTTATCCATTTCTAAAATGCATAAGCTATATTATACATCTGTTGAAGATCGATGTTAGTTCGCATATACTTGTGACGTTTAGGGATGTTGGAAAATGATTTCGATATTTTTGTCCGGTATATCTAAATATCGGTATCAAAATTTGAGGATCCAAAAACAGATATTTTTTCACAAAAAAAATAACCTATTTTTTAGGTATTATTTTTTATTATATATAAATACATATAGAAAGAGATGCCGTATTGGACTTTGGACTCATGTTTTTAAAGTATATTGCGCCTGTTCCTTTTGAAACCCGTTTACTTTTTTAATTTGTTAAATAACTTGAAAACTATACATCTCCCGGAGCTGATTATTTGAAAGATAATTTTATTATATTTGGCATAAAGCAATATAGGATGTTATAATGACAAGATAACAATATATAGCGTTATAAATAGGATATTAAAGGCAAACTTAAAAAAAAAATAGATATAGTTAATGATTCCTTCTCAGAATCTAATTCAGCTCATGTCAGCAGCATCAATGTTTCATTATTATTTGCGACTTCATCGTTTTTGTACCATTTGTTTTCTAATTCCTTCAAAAACTTTTTTTGAATGATAAAATAAAAATAATGTAGAAAGGATCTAGATTTAAACAAGTCAGTGACGAGTAAATTCCATTCTATAGCCATACAGAAATCACAATCCGATGTTCTTTTATTTAAGGTTTACTATATTGGTTGGGGCTGGAAAATTCTGCCTAATATTACAGGTGGCATGTTATTTTTACAGAACAATAACTGTTGATTCTTTGAACAAAATCAATACACGAAAAAAAAATTTCAGGTATTAACTGTGTTCCCAAATATGTCCGGCGTGGACGGTCTACGAAATGACCAATAAAACGATCGTAAGTATGATAAGAAATTACTCTCGTGGATTATACTTTTAATTTGAATATTTTATAATAATTTAATAAGTATTATAAAACAGATATTAATCTGTTCTTGTTTTACAGTGCAGTTGAAAGTTATTTTTTAGTTTTTTTCATCTTTATTATTATGAGCGCTGATATCATCTAAAGGTGTAGTTTTATATCTAAAATACGATTAGAGAAATTTACATTAAATATTTTTTATGATACTTATAATAGCAATATTTTAGAAAATGTACAAAAGATGTTTATCTTTCTTTGTTTTTAACAAGATATTGTACGTTATAGTTCCCACTGGCTGAACATTGTTAATAAGTTACTGAGAAAACCAAAATCCTTCTGCGGGATTTGGCTTAAACGTTTAGAATAAGATCTTCTTTGTTTCAATCATTAGGAAGTTTTTATATTTGATAAATTGCGAGAAATTTTAACTTCCAATTTCATATGGACGGCAAAAAGGTTAATGAGCATAATCCTGAAAACCTAAAATTTAAAAGATATACAAACAACATTTTAAACTGTTTTCCTGGGATTTCCGAACTCGGCATGGTTCCCGAGCACATAATAATTACAATAAAAATATTTATAGAATACAAGTAGTAATGAAAATACTAATATAAAAACGACATAATTTTAATTCTTTCCTATGTCTAATCATACTATTACAACAATACAACTAAATATAATAACACTAATGAATATTGATTAATTAATTAAATTTACTTAATTTTACATTTCACACTTAACCATCATCGTTTCCGGTGATTGAAAGCTATCTAACGATTTATTGTGTTCAATTTACAGTAAAAACACGAAAATCTGATTTGTTTATTTTATAGAAACAGAATAGTTTATTATTATTATTTTTTTATATTATCCGTTGATTTTAACAGATCTTGATAACGTAAGTTAATTATTTGAAGCATTGTAGTAAAAAGTTATCTAATTGTACCATAAAATTAAAAAAATATGTTGTTTAATACCAAAATAATCTGGATACCATTGCCAACAGATTTGAATTACTGAAATTACTCCTATTTAGTTTAAACAAGTGCCAAAAGATGGAGCTGCCTGTATGTTTGCGCTTGTCTGCTCTTCCTAAATGATCTAACTATAGTAAATATCCCATATCCAATTTAGACGCTTAGATCCTTTGCCACTAAACGCTTCATTTTAGCGTAATTTTCAAAACTTATGCAGCATTTCACTTTATTTTTTAATTATTCTACATCACTTAATTGATTACTTTAAATTCTACAGATAAAGGAAAAGTAATTATAGCAAATTGACAGCGGATAACTAAATTCTAGCATTCAGGCTAAACATTAAAACAAAATATACTAAAACATATGAACATATTATGTTGAAGATATGTTTTTTTCTTGTCCTTAACAGATTGTAACTTTGTACAAATAAATAAATTTATTTTAGGACTAATATAGTAATAATATGATATAAGGAGAACTAGAAAAATAGGAAAAGGAAGATAAACCATAATAATTATTGTAATAATGTCAGTTTATCAACTTTTGTGTTCCTTCAGGAGTGTTATCTGTGTCTAAAAGGGTTAAACGGGAATCTTCTGTTAGATTGGTAAAGAGTAGCCATTTTGTTTAAAGTTAACAGCCGATGTACGTTTTTCAGGTAGAATTTAATTTTAGGAAAAGGAAAATTTGAAAATCAGAATAACATAATCAGTATTTTAATTCATTTTCATGAGTGTTACCCTAGTAATTAACTTCAAATGTAATGTTTTGAACATTCTTTCAATTTAGTTTACTAGTGCATAGTAGTCTTACTCAGCAAGCATAATCTCAAAATGGCTAACCGTATTGTTAGCCATTTATAAATTGTGCAAGCCCAATTCATTAGGAATGCTACTGGTCATGATTGTTACCTTGAACAAGTAAAATCCCAATGAACCTCCTTACGAAGCTGTACGGTGTTAAAATTAAGATTTTAAAGGAAATTTGAAGTCTAGATGCATTTACAAATATAATTTACATTAATAAAATATTTAAAAAAAAATAAGTATGTCTTTATTTACTTTTTCACTGAAAATACACCACGCTTGTATAATGATCTCAAAGCTCCATTTTACTTTTGTTTACATATATTTTTGGTCTCTTTCCATTTCTCGAACCCCCTAGTATATATATCATATATATATATATATATATATATATATATATATATATATATATATATATATATATATATATATATATAAGTATACATCAAGATAAAAAAAAATTGGTGAATTAAAGTAGAATGTAATTATTCAATATTATCAATGTGTTTGTGTGTTCACAATAATTTAAGGCAAATTACATTGTATTTGGTAAAACTTACTTATGAATTCTGTAAAATTACATTTATTTTGAAAAAATAATTATGAAAAACTATCGATTCTAAGTTTACACGCTCGAGTGTCGATTTAATTTGTTTTCCGATTAATTCAATTATTATTATTAATATTCCATTATTAATTAGTATTATAATATTAGTAATATCTGATAAATGATCTCCATAGCGAGGTATTCCAAATAAGTAATTACTAATAGAATGACTAGGAAATTCAATAAAGTTATAAATTCTACTAGCATATGCTTAATATATCGAGGAAATTGCATATCCGAAATAGCAATAATGTGGAGTATATCCGTACTGTTAAAATAAATCTGTATGCAAAAGTACAGCCTTAAAATCAATAGTTTTTTTTTCATAATCACCACTTTTGATAACCTAATAATGGACCTCAATATCGTGAAAATTCGAAATGTTAAAATAAATCGATACGTGAAGTCGTGATCTTAAAGTCGATTGGTTTTTCAGAATCAGCATCCTCGGTAATCTACTAATGGATCTCAATATCGATGAAATCTGAAATGTTAAAATAAATCAATACGTGAAGTCACGATATTAAAATCGATTTTCATAATCAGCACCCTCGCCAATGGACCCCAATATCAAAAATATTTGAATAACTTAAAATTCATAGTCAAATAATAAAATTTAAATATTTTTTTTTAATTGAATATATAAAAATCAAATCATCTTTTATTTTCAGATGCTAGATATAAAAGTCATATTTTGACTTGTATTCACTCAGAGAGAAAAATAAGATTTAATTTCAATCCCTGGTGCGTGGTGTATTAATGCGATAAATTCAAAATTAATTAATTCGACGCAGTTCGGCCAGGCTAAATTTATGTCTGTTACCAAAAATAAAAATCAATCAAATTATCAATGATAATGATACAACAATAAAGATGGCAAAATACGTCAATACTCAACTATAGTGAGATAATAACAATAAAGTTATGAGGAAAACCTTGAAGACAAAATAAATTAGACATAAAGTTTACTGCTTGGGTGCGTGATTTACCAGCTACTGACGATAAGGAAGAGAACCATTCTGTTCGTAATGACTTGTCGATTGTCATAGTGAAAGAGTCAGCGAAAAATTATTTAAAGAGGCCAGTAAATGATCAAACGATTTGATAAACTTGACTTTTCAAGGGATAGATATGAAAAACAAGTGTGCTAATGTTCAAACCTGCGTTTGTCAAACCTCATCCATTTTGAGCTAGGAGTTGAGTAGTTTACAGTCGTGATAATGAGTACTAACTTATAACTTGATGAAGCGTTTATTGCATTGAATATTGCTTTTCAGGGACTTTGCGAATTGGTACCAAGATGGTTCCATATCAATTATATTTAATTCCATCTACTGCTTACGTATGCGCAAGCGTATTTTCCTTGACACATGTATATTTCAAAAACGGTTCGTCCGATTTGGCCCAAAGTCGAACAAAAGTTGAAGATTAGTGTAAAAATGGTTTAGTATTGATTTAGCCATATTCCATTGATTTTTAAGGTTTTAATTTCGAATTTAATATCGGAATTTCGATCGCGCATGCGCATTCCGATTTACTGTTATTAATGAAGTTATCATCGATGCAGGGAACGTTTATTAACTATTTAAGGTTCTGTTTCCATGTTTTGAATAGGATTTTTGATCGCGCATGCTCATAAGTTCAATTATCTTAATTTATTTTTTTTTCTTTTTTTGTAATTTTGCGAAACATGTCGAAATAAACAATTTAATCAGTTTTTCCTTACGCATCTTTTTTTTCTCCTTTTTTTTACTTATTTGTTATTTTCATTTGTATGTGAGGAAGCAATACTGACCAACCTGGCAGACGTTTTTAAATCCATTTTTTCTTATGACTGTGTCCAGCGATTACGATTAGCTATTGCCCAAGACTGTGGCAAATTGAAATGTTTGTAAATAAATAATTTTTTTAATCAATGTGTATTTTTTTCCTTAATGGAATTAACAGTTTATTACAGAATATTGGTATTTTTTAGCGATATCGATTATGTCTTCTCATATTTTATCGCTAGGAAGGATAATTCCCCTTGAAATGGAAGACGGATCCAGCCTAATCCGCAGATTTTCCTTTTGTCAGAATAAATGGTGAAGATATTAAAACATTATAGCATTCCTGGCTGTATGAACAGAGAGCTATAACGGTACCAGAGAATCCCAACCTTGCACAACACAAAAGAAGATTCCTCCATAAAATCATCAAGAGAACTATTTAACGTCAATACTCTACAAGACAGCAAAGCATTGAAAAGATTTAAAAGGTACCCTTTGGACAATAGATAGGAGTCAACAACCTATTGAGAAGATATTCCGACAATATGGAGAGCTGCAATAAGTGTGAAATGCTCAAACATTTATTACCGCTATAAAGAGTGGTCTTTATTGCAGCGGGCGACAGGGGGGAAGAGACTACTTCTTGGGTCACTTACCATTCCGAGAAGGCTAAACCATTCTCAAGTATCACTTTTTAAAGTTGGCATTAACTTGTTTTAACGAGCTATTTTAAAGCTATCTTGTAAATCTGTTAGCTTTAGAATCCCAAGGTCTTGACGAGCAACCAGCGTTCTTTTTTGCGTTCGTTATTGCAATCTTAAAACGACCATTTCATTTTCTTTTTTTTTTTAATGTATCGAATTCTCAGTCCGGGAACCGACTGTGTCGGAAATTCGATTTATTACCGTTATCATCAAACAAAAACATTTTGTAAAACTTCATATGTTCCAGTACTAAGGTTCCAGTGATTATTTGGAATCATGGTTTTTATTTATTTTTTAAAAATAATTGTTTACTCTTTATTCGCACCTCTCTTAGAAGGGTGACAATAATCAAATATGATGGAGATAAAAGATAGGCATTTGGGTTGGAATATCGAAAGTAAAATATCGATATTCGATATTTTGTGATATCGCAAAACTAAATATCGATATCCCCCATAATCGCTTCGTTAAGCGTTCAGAGCAGAAAATACGTTTACACAAACATCCGATTTTGCTAAGAAATAACATACGTTGTAGATACATTATTTCGCCATTTTAGAACTAATCGTCGGCACATCAATTTCTTCTTCATCACCTTTTCATACGGAGTCAAAATTTCCTCGTCAGTTAGGATCTTAGCTACCGCTAAACCTTCGTCAAAATAGGCGAAATCTCGGAAAGTTATGGGAGTTTCTTAATTTTGAGGTAGGTGATTCCCATCCCCGATGCTGTCTAACAGTTGCAGCGCTACTTCCTTGCGTTAAGTATCTTAAATCGTTTAATTATTGCCAAGTCTAGAAATTACAGCTTAGAGGTTGTGTTGGGAAACAAAAACAGAAGATTAACATCGCTGAGTGATGTGATACTGTTGTGGGCCGTACAATTATTAATAAACAGTTGACAATTTTCGCTGTTTTTTATTCCATATCTGTATTCATTCATTGAAAATTTCGCTTGTGGTACATGCTTTTGTGTTTGCACGATAGGATACCGGAAACGTTTTTGTTTATAAAACACTTTGCTTTCGCGGATTTGCCAGTCATGAGCGAACTTAATTTTTCCGATCAATCCATGTTGGCGGCAAACAATATGGTTGCAGGTTTTTTACAATTTTTTTTAAAGAGAGGTGAATTGCAAAGAAAAAGGGTAAACGGACCGAATTCATAGAAAATATTCCTCTCTCTTGAAAAGATTAAGAGTTAACCTGATTCTTGGAAAGTCGAATTATAAGATGTTTACATGACTTGGAAGACGAAAATAAACAGAAAATAAACACGAATTATCGAGGGGACCGTATTGCAATGTTTTTATACGAAATAAAGGGAGATTTTAAGAGACAAGAAAATCCATATGAATTATCAGGATATACGAAATACCAAGATATGAAATATCGAGATTCTACTGTAATATGGTTTAATATATGAAGTCACTGATATATCGTTGTAAAATATCAATAACATCGATATATCGGATATTAAGATATCGATAGGAAATATACGTTTTTCAACTCCGATATATCGATTTATCGCATGTCGATATTCCAACCTTAATAGACATGGCATAGTGCAAGGATAGTGCCCATAAACACCTCTTCCTGGTCTTGGGTTAGTCCCTTAATTTAGGAAAGGAGATATCTCATCCTGCTCCTTTTTAGTATTTTCCTTATGACCATACCAGCCGTAGCCATATCTTTTATCAGTCTATTGATATGTCCTTGAAGGTTATTTTGAAAACGGGAATAAAGAGTAGGTATGTATTACTCAAAAGATGGTTGTTGTAAGTCGGTATGAAGAGTGATATTATTTACGTACCAAGGAGCGTCTGTTATTAGTCTTAAAAATTTGGATTAAAAAAATTTATTGTTTGTGAGTGAGTCATTTTTTCTGAACCGCAAATCTGTGAAGCGTACGTTCATAAGGGTTTAAGTAAGTATGTGTATGCATTTAGTTTCTTCATAATCAGTTGACATCCGCATGATGGTATAGAAGGATCAATAAAATTAGGGATTGATAAATTATTTGCCACTTCTATAATTTTGTTTTTATTGAAAACTAGTTTCGAATGTTATACATTCATCTTCAGTTCTAAAAACACACAAAAATTATTCTTCTTCTTTATTAGCTCTACAGTCCTGGATGGAGCTTGGCTTCCCTAACAATACGTTCCAAACTTCCCTTAGCTTCGCTCTGCGCCTCCATCCTGCCCAACGCCCAGCACCTTAAGGTCCTCTTCTACATTCTGTAACCATCGCCTGCTATCGCTTCTAGTTCTGATGACAGTTCCATTTAACATCTTGATTGGGATTCTCGGGCATTTTAACTTCAGGCATAACCTCAGCATTCTTTCGAAGCCTCCATGCACCACTGTCCAGAACTGGCACATAAATTTTCCGCAGTACCTTGCGCTCGAAGACTCTGAGATTGTTGCTAATTATGGCTGTCAACGTCCAGGTTTTCGCTCCATAAGTCAAGATTGGTCTGATCAATGTATTGTACAATGTTATCTTAGTAGCTCTTGATAAGAGAGAGCTTCTAAACAGTTTTAAGTTCTCATAATGTGTCCGGTTAGCTGCCATTATTCTTTTCTTTAACTCTTCATCAAGTTTGTTTTCATCGTTTAATTTAGAGCCTAAATAAGTAAACCTCTTCACTTTCTCAAAAGAACATCCATCAATATCCAACGATGAGTTATTATGATTGCATTCGCTGGTAATCATATATTTTGTTTTAGCCTCATTCATAATGAGGCCCGTTACCTTACTTTTATTATTCAAATTAATGAATGTTTCTTTGAGCGATGCAATATTCCGCGCAACCAAGCAAATATCGTCGGCGTAAGCACATAACTGCGTAGAGGAGTAAAGGATGTTCCCTGTAGTATTTAAATCTATAACAGCCTTGTGAAGGGCGAGATTAAATAATGTGGCAGATAGAGCATCCATTGCCTCACGCCAGCTGCTTTCGGAAACTCTCGACTTACGTTACCATCTATGCAGACCTTCCCCTCAGTGTTACGAAGGGTCATACCAATAAGCCTGATCAGTTTTTGAGGGATATGAAAATCTTTTAAGGATTCCGTCATTTTGGCTCTATTGACACTATCAAAAGTCTGCCGATAATCTATAAATAGGAGATGCAGGTCTATTTTTTATTCCCAACACTTTTCGAGGACCTGCCTCATAACAAATATTTCATGAGTGATGACTTTTCCATGGCGGAAACCACACTGGTAATCTAATAAGATCTTTTCGGCGAATAGGTTAAGTTTTCTCAGAAGTATGATGCAACTTCCAAAAGAGATATGCCTCGGTAGTAACTGCATTGCAGTTTGTCACCCTTTTTAGAAATAGGGCATATGATGCTAGTTGCACTTTTTGGCATACTTTCACTTTCCCATATGTCTAGTACAAGGGCGTTTATTTTCATTCGCATTATTTCCCCACAGTTTTTAAAGAACTCTGCTACGAGAGAGTCATTACCAGGTGCCCTGTTAGTTTTCAAATGTTCTACCACATCCTCAAAATATTCCATATCTGTCGGCTCTATATTATTTTCTTCGCTTCTTGAGACTTTATTGGAATCGGTTTCTTGATTTTCTGAGCTAAAAATTTCACTAAAATGTTCAACCCATCTTTCCATAACCTTTTCCTTTCCTTCTATAATGTTGCCACTTTTATCTTTACATGTTATAGTTTTTGCCTGGAATCCTCTATTCATGTATTTTACAGCTTCATAAAGTTTTCTGGCTTCGTTACCCTCTCTTAAACTTTCAATTGTTTCCACCTGCTACTTTAAAAAGCGTCGTTTTTTATCTCTCAACATCCTTTGGCTCTCCGACGAGCTGAGTTGTAGTCTGCTGTACTTTGTCCGGTGGCGCGTTGCAACATAGCAATTCTCTTCTCGTTCCTAGTCTTTAGTACTTAAAAAGCCCCGCAAGGGGTAACTGTTGCATGCAGTTACTTGGAGAGTTACGACCCCACGGGTTACCACAATTCACTATACCAACACACCAGAAAAGATACACAATCATACATTTACACTGACACAAGCGCACTTACAGTACACACCTCAGGATTACCTTCCCTGGGGCATCGAAAGAGGAAAGCCTGTCTGGAGGCTTTAAGATGGCCTGACACATCACTGGATAGGCTAATCACCCATCCAACTTAAAACAAATGATTATGAAACAATAAAATTTATATTTATATTGCATTTAATTTAATATGTATAATAATACCAAACTGTGTTTCCATTTCCAGTCACTGGAAGAACAAATTAGTTGTAATTATTAACTAACGCTTATGCTTATAATCCTTTGATTTATCTGTATAGTTTTATCATATCTGGTATTGCAAACTTTTTACAACTTTGTACACTGTAAAAAGCAAACCAGAAATCTAAACATTTTATTTATTAATTTTGAATTTATTATCTCAAATGGGTTCACATTGCTTGATTGCAATTGCAATTGCATTTAAATTCATTTTATTAAGTGCATCAATACAATCCAGAATCCGGATTACAACTTAGCATTATAGAGTTTATATCAACAAAATAATATTGTCTTGAACTCAGTCCTATTTCAGTCAACAACTTCCGCACCTTTCAGATGCGTTTATCAATTTACTAAGAGCATTTAACGTTTAAAACTTTATTTTTTCGTTTATGTAATCTTATTTATTTTTGTTTAGTAAAAATGCCAGAATAACTAATGGATTTTATGATGTCATGCTAACTCGGCTATGCTAACTTGGGTTCGAATCTCCTCTACCTTAAAGATTTTCCCTTTAATTAGAAATTAGGTTTGCAATGGTGCACACTCAGCCTCGTTAAAATAACTGAGTAGCTATTTTAGTTTAAAACCGAAATCAAGGGACCGTAGTACCGTAACTTGGGGCTACTTAGGCCCACTGAAATTAGATTGTAAAATGCACCCAGCTCTCTTATTATAGAAATATAGACCTAATTCAAAATCTTTATAATAGGTAGCAGCACTTGCTCTTAGGTTCTGAGGTTTTATGGTTCTGTATTTTTATTATTCCCTTTAATATTGTAATTAGTTTATTCTCTTTTTTATATTGCATTATATAAATGTAAATAAGCAGTTGATCTAGAACAACTGTTTTTATTTATATGAAAGCCAGGGGTAAACATTCAATAAAATTTACTGTAAGTAAATTAACTGTAAATTAAGTAAAACTGTACATTGAAATTAAACTATAAATTATGTAAATTAACTGTTATATTTGATGCTTTGCTCTTTTTATTATCATTTTATTTTATTTATGATACCCGAAAAATGTGTCTAATAACATACGATAATAACATCAAAATCAGCAAAATTGGACTTAACGTCAGTTTACTTCTGGCGTACTGATATAAC
Organism: Rhaphigaster nebulosa; assembly: GCA_948150685.1. Lineage (NCBI taxonomy): Eukaryota > Metazoa > Arthropoda > Insecta > Hemiptera > Pentatomidae > Rhaphigaster > Rhaphigaster nebulosa. Next base: position 14,903,245 of record OX411312.1, on the reverse strand, counting down.
ACACATTTTATTATATTTGTAAATAAAAATCTTGTATCTGCCTCATGTTGAATCTGACCTTAAAAAATTTAAATTAAAAAAAATATGGTATTAACGTGAAATAAAAGAGTAAAAAACTTATATTTTTTGAAACTTCGGAGAAGAATCATTTGAAAACTATACAATTCATCTGCGTTTGATAGCAAAGCTTATATCTTAACCGCAGAAATATTTTTATCGTTGGTCTCCCAACTGTTAGCATTCCCATGAATTTTATAGGGAAAAAAATCTTAATAAAAAAAAATGTATTCTTTACTTTTTATAATGAATAAACGAAAAACAAAATAAACGCAAGGTATTAAATAAAAATGACTAGAATCCATTATATGAATATACACACGTAGGTACATATTTATTTATCAACCTATATTTTGTTCATTACCATAGACTAAGTTAGTCATAAAATAATAATTTAAGTCTAAGAATTTTTTTTTAAATTAACTTATTGGAAGGACAAATAATAATAATAATAAATTAATTTAAGCAAGTTTTGATTTTGAACTTGGTATAAATCGACACGTTAAATAAATAAAATTTTGTTTATTCTATATATTTCTATTTATTACCAAAAAACCTTCATTTTGTTTTGAAAAATATAATGTCGAAAATAGCCGGAATATTAATCTAAAAATCAATCTTTACACTAGATCACTAAGTCTTAAATGGAATAAAGTTAATATTATTACCGATATAACAATAACAACATGAATTGCTGCACCGATGCACAAGATGTTTTATAATTATATTTTAAATTTAAAAATCTAAGTACATGTTTCCAGCGGAGCAATTTCTGGAAGACTGATGTCGAGAATTCAAATTATCTACCAAGGAGTGGGGGAAAAGGAGTAGGTAGTATTGGAAGCTACCTTGGCGAACTCTGGCGGCACTATTTAAAATTATTATATTATTTATTTTTTCATCTTTACTTACGGAATTACCTGAAGTAGAAAAAATAAATAAATAAATACGATATCACATTTGATTTGCGCGTTCCAAATTAAGTACAAAGATGTGATTTTAAAAAAAATGTTTCATCATACTCGTCTAATACTTAAGGACATTTTGTTCAGCTTAATTACTCGATATTTTGAGATTAAACTTTTGTTTTATACAACAGAGTTGTGGAGAAAGCAGATTCAGGAAAAAAAATGGTTTATTAAAACTACGAGTGATAAATAGACAAGTTTGTTTTTCTCTTTAACTTCTATATAAAATATAATTCAATGGAAATTATAAATATATGATAGAAAATTTTTTAGATAAAAATTATGAGACCTTCAATTTGTGTTATGGATAAATAATTGTGTTTTTATAGTAGCCCGAAAGTGTTCTGATATTAAATTAAAATCTATAAAACTAACACATCAGGAGACATTGTCATGGGAAGGATAGGGTTGGGTGTCACTCTCTCCAATAATTTGAAAACCCAAAAAGTTGAGAACCTACTCTAAATCGCGGAAATGGTGATAAATATTTCATTAAAATTAAGAAATTTGTATTTTATGGATACTTCGCTGCGTTTGAAAAAAAAAAAAAGTTTTCAAGTGTCAATATTCGCAACAGATAAGTAAAAAGTTCAAATCCAAAAGAGTTAGAAATTAAAATACTTCATAATATAGTTGAGAAATTTTAGAATTTACCCCCCTCCCCGACTCCAATAAATTGGTGTAGCATCCTCCGTGATACATCTTTATTCATATGATGTTTTGACCTACATCATTCGGCGTTTCTATCTTTTTTTATTTTGATGTTTCTTATTTTCTTATTTATTTATTTTTATTTTTTTTATTTTGACGTTTCTATCTTTGTTTTATTTTGACGTTTCTATCTTTTTTTTTATTTTGACATTTCTTATTTTCTTATTTATTTTATTGTTTATTTATTTTTTTATTATTATGATTTTGACGTTTCCATAATTTTACGTTTCTACATCATTTGACCTACATTCATTTGAAATTTTGACCTACACATCTTTATTCTTTTGACGGTTTGGCATATCTTGGGCCAATGAACAAGTGATTAAAATGTTAACATTATTTATCCATGGATTCAGTCATTTATTTACTAACTAATGTAAAAATACAATATTTCAAAGAGATAATACTGTAATGCATATTGAATTTTTTCACTTACAAACTAATTCTTCTCTAGTCTTATATCTAATAAATTATATATTTAGACGTTATATATTTTTATTACTTTGGGCCATAAATTTGAAGGTAGTAAATCCAAGAAAATAGGTTATAAAATATATTACTTGCCCCAAGTACAAATAATATAAAAATTTTAGGCTGTTCTTGATGATGACCAAGATATATAGATCGAAACGTTAAATGAATAAAGACATTAATTTTATAGATTATCTTTAAATATCTTCGTACGAAACATTTTCAAAGTTTTACAGGGAACAAAAAAGAGGTTTCAGATAGTACTGCGTTGCTTGGTCAACCATAATTTGAAGTGTTGAATATTTTATTGCAATTTTAGCTTATTTATGATACTTCTACTTTACAAATATGGACAGAATAAATCAAATGCGGCAATAAAATCCAAATCAGCCATATTTAGACTTATGATAGTTTACTTCTGGCATAATAAACTATGACAACTATAAGAAAACATTTTTCCTTATCCGTAATAAAAATTATTGAAATATTACTAATAACAATTTAGAGCCAGTAAAGTGCCGTTAGAATGCAATCCGGGTTAAGGTTATAAAATTTTAGTTAGTTGTGGTAAACTGAAGTGTATCTTTACCTGAATACCTGAGAACCATTTTTCTTCCTCTGGGCTGTAGTTTTAAAATATCATTGTTTACTCAGGATGGGCGAAAATCGTTAATAAAAATTGCTTCTACTGATTTAGAATAAATGCGTTTATTAGGTAGCACATTGATATTTCTCAATTTATTAATTTATTTTTTTAATTAATGGGAATTTGGACATTTCATTCAATTTTTTAATTAGTTTTCATCCATTGTAAGATATTTTATTTTAAAATTTAGATGTAGCCATGTAATGCATCTTATAATAGATCATACAATCAAAGCTTTTCAATGAAATTTTATAATTTTGTACGAAAAAGAAAAAGAAATAAATAAACACCATAATCAATACTATAATAATTAATAATATTGTACATAACCGTAAACTAAATTGAACTACATCAGCATTATTCATTTTTAAAATACTAATATATTGTAATACTAATTTAAAATAAATTTTAATAAGAAATAATAAGATGGTACATTGTAATTAAAAAAAAAAAATGTCCAGACCAATAATTGATTTAGAAGAATTAAATTGAACAGACTTCAAGCAAAATTTCAATTTAATTTTATTCAAATAATTCGTTAAAAATTTATAATAAATTTAAGTCGATTGTATTTATTATTCTTATCTAATTTGATAATTCGTTATTATTAAAAAATCTTGAATTTTTAAATACAAACTGTTTTTATCTGCATCGAATGACATAGTTATTTACATTTTTTTTATGTAGTCTCTATTTACCACTTTTTTTTTTTTTACTGCTACTACTGAGGTATCGGATCGATTGCGCTTTAATACTAGAACCTAATTTTTTATTGTGTCACATTTTTTGTTTACGAAATTAATTCATACGTCAAATATTCTGAACTGGTGAAACTTTTTCTACTCATTGCCTGCTATTTAAGAGACTTAAGACTTTTTTTTGCAATATTTTAATAGCAGCTATTAATCTATCTTTGCTGGATTCTAAACAGAGTAGTTACGCGTAGATTGCGTGCGTTTTTGTGTCCTTATAAGGAAATTCGCTCGGCATTGAGAAATCATTGAGATATGTTTTATTTTATTTTTTTTCTTAACGTTATATTTTCCACCGAAACTAGGATGGTACTAGAGGGAATTTAACAAGTAACGAGGATTGGGTTCTGGGGGGGAACGGCGAGTTTATTGTTGTATCCTTACCTGTAGAGAAGATTTGAGGAAGGGAGATGGTATTGTATATTGTATATTGTTGGAAAGGGAGGAGGGAACAGGGTACCTTTGTCCGAGGGTTCTTATAACGGACTCAGCATGGAGAGAGTCTTTTTGTCATCTCCAGCTAGTAATTATTGTGTTTAACAATAATAGTAAGAATAGCTGGGTTAGCTTCGTGAGAGGGTTTATTGTCTTGTGATCTTTTATATTGCTCGTATCCTACGGAGACGAATCTCTCTGTCAGGAGTCGGAACTGTCCCGCAAGATGAAGCTTGACATAAATTGTCTAACGAACCCTTCATTGTATGGACCGAAGCGAAACTCGGCTGCGAAGAGCAAACTCAATCAATAATTTACTTCCTGGTTTCTTTCATATCTAAATAGTACATCTGTATAATTATTATTAATAATTACAAGTCGTATTCCATTGTTTCACCCTTTTTTAAATATAAGGTTGACCCTTAAAATACAAAATAAGCTTTGAAATAATAAATAATCTATAACATATTGTTCAGTCTAGTTTGTTGCAGTAATTTTCAAGGAAATAAAGTTTCACTTAAATAAGTATGAAGATTTTTTTTTTTTATAATATTATACATTATCTTCTGTTATCCTGCTATTAATCCTCACTATTCATTACATTAACAACTTTTAAAATGTCTAACATTTTTTTAATGCCTCAAGAATTATTATGAGATACGAATATCAAGAGTTTGAGAGTCTTTTCCTGCTCAGTTTTGTATAAATACAAAATGATTCTAAAATGCAATTATTGTTGTATATTAGGGATTGATAAATTATTTGCCACTTCTATAATTTTGTTATTATTGAAAACTGGTTTCGAATGTTATACATTCATCTTCAGTTCTAAAAACACACAAAAATTCAAAAATAAGCAGTTCAAAAATAACAGTTTGGTATTTATTATACATATTAAATTAAATATAATATAAATTATTATTACAAAACATTTATGAATTATCAATTTAATTAAGACAAGAAATCAAATACATGTTGGTACTCAACAATAAACACCCCACCACTCATTGCTAGTTCAGTGCGAAAACAAACCAGTACAATCTGTATGATATAATCTACTTAAACCTTGGTGAGTACCAACATGTATTTGATTTCTTGTCTTAATTAAATTCATAATTCATGAATGTTTTATAATATTAATTTATATTACGTTTAATTTAATATGTTTAATAATACCAAACTGTATTTTGAATTGCTTATTTTTGAATTTTTGTGTGTTTTTAGAACTGAAGATGAATGAATAACATTCGAAACTAGTTTTCAATAAAACAAAATTATAGAAGTGACAAATAATTTATCAATTCCTAATTATATTGATCCTTCTATACCATCACGCGGATGTCAACTGATAGCTGTATATAACTGGAGTAATTAGCATTGAAATCGTAACTATTTTCCTTCGGTTTGTTTGGCATTGTATTGCATTGGTCTCCCATCGGGTTACAATAGAATTATAATTTTAAATTTCTAAGTGAATTAATTCATGAAATTACAAATTAAATAGGGTAGGATATCCTAAGAGCCCCTAGCCCCCTCCCTCAGGCAAGGGTTGCATACCATCTGTGTGCAGGCACAGTAACCAGCAGCCTCCATGTCCTCAATAGAATTATTGTTCCTATGCATATCAGGTTGTTTATATGCTTCCTGGTATTCCTGTTTATTCACACTGATTTAATTATTTATTTTACACAGCTGTTTTATTATTTTTATTATTATTTTTAATGATTTATGTATTGAATACAAGCAATACAATTTGCGAATGTACTATTAAGATTATTATTACATGTAATGGCTTATGAAGAAATTAGTCATTAGTTGCAGAATGATGACTATTTTAAGTCAGAAGGTCCCGTGGTCATCTTCTTTTCAGACGACTCGTTATAAGGAATAGATTGAATTGGCAAGGCATCAATTAGTGAAGTTTGTAATTAAAGGAAGTGTATATCGACTTCGTTTTTTGAAAAAGGCTTGAGCATCAAAAATTCCAAATTTAGGTTTTAATTGATTTTGGGATGTGAACACCACCTCTATCGATTCTCGCTCAGGATATATCAAAAAAAAAAAAAATTAAAAATGGTCTAAATATCGAAATATTGATGACGTAAGCACTAAATACTAACGACTCTCAGTCGTCTGGCCTTAACCAGTGCAACAATAAAATGTATTGTAATTATAAAGGTTTTGCCAGGTTAATAAACTCCTACTCCAAGCAATAAAAAATTAAATTAAAAAAAAAAAATTGTTATTTGGGAGAATTTCAGACAAACTATATTTTTTTTTTATGATTACACCAGCATAATCCGGAAACCGAACTATTTTGCACTTGCCCAAAATCGTTCATGCTTGAATAATGAATCTTCCATATAACTTATACCCAATTACCCTTTAAGGTAGGGATAAGTGCCTACTAAGTACTATTCAATTGAATTATCAGTCCCGTCAAAATGGACGTTGTTGCAACTTAGGCTTGAATGCAATATTTGAGCATAATCGTCTAAGGAACATATTTTAAAAAAAATTAGCTTCAAGAATAAAAAATTTATAATCCTATAACGTCGAACTTTGTAAGCACTTGCCTAATATTACCCTACGTCATTTACATACTGAATTTTGCTCACAAACTCAAAATAACTTTCAAGATAACTTTTTATTTGGTTTGATTAATATCGTGCCCGTAAAACAAAGATGGCAGCGTATAGTTAAGCAAGATGCACATTACAGCTCTATACGTGCATGCACATACAATAATTTCTGAAAAAGGCCATATTGAAAATTGTAGGAAGTTTTTCATTGACATTTTAGGCCTAACAAATAGAACACAATCTTATAAAAAAAAAAAAAGAATGGCAATCCAAAAAAAAGGAGTTACTGAATATGATGAAGTTTTTGGATGAGAGATCTTATTAATTTTACTAATAGTATTTTTGTATATGATCTATCTGTATTGCAATATTATTTAAAATTTATAAATAGTTTGTTTTTAAAAAATAAAATTTTATTTCATATGTCGATAGAACAGTTTTTTGCTTCTACTTAAAAATTAATTTTTGTGACTTACTGTCTTTCCCATATCAACACCTCAATTATAATTCCGATCGCTGCATGGGATAATCACTTGATATAACAATATTAGTCATGATCATTATAATGACACCGATGTCTTAATGTTTACATTAATTTTTCAATAAATTTACTTTGCCTTTAACTGATTACTATTATTACTTTAATTATTATTAATTATAGAAGGAGTGGTTTGTGTTTATTATTCCAGTAATGGTATAACATGTTGCGTCACTGGTTCAGAGCATTGTTTATTCAACGGCAATCGATATTTTTAGCTGGTGTAAAGTAACTCCTGGAGTCTTATCGATTCTTTCTGCTTTCCAGGGCACTACTTTATAACACTAATCTTGTAGGCGCTCTCTGCTGTTTATGTTCCAGAACTGAAACTGGACATTTAAATGTTCATCTCCTTTTTAAATACTTTTTGGACTAATGAATTTATTTGTAAAATAAGATGTGATTCTTAATAATTTTTTAGTTTTAAATAAAATTAGTTTTCTTTTACTTCATCAACTAACTAAGAAAAAGAAAGAAGTAAGTTAATCTTCGACTTTTTTTTTTAATCTTACTTAAATTTCTCAATTTCGTTTATTTGGAAAAATTTTACAAGACAAGAGTTTGAAGTTTGTCTATTTAGGTTTATCGTTGTTCCTTGACTCACAGATAAAACATCAGCAACTTTTCTTTCTTCTTTAAAAATAAAGTTTATCTTCCATTTTTTTATCATTTAATCTTGAATCATGAATTAAATAGAAGGACTTTTTCATAAAAAAACAGAACATGCTCCCAGAGGCGTATGCAGAACTTTTTGTCAGAGGTGATTTAAATTTTATTCGGAGAGAATTTAATAACAATAAGGCAAGTAATTACCTATAATCGCCAAATTGTTAGTAATTTTTAAGGACAAGCATGAAAATTGGAATTACCAATTACCAAAAATATTACATAAAATACAAATTATAATTTTTTTTCGAACATTTCCCCCGGATGGATACATCTCCCAATCCAAAGCCAAAATAAAAATTTCTGAATTTTGGCTCTCTTCTTTCAAACAAACAATTTAGTCGTTTCAATTTTAAAAATATATATTACCGTATTAGCTCCATCGTAGACCTAAACAATTGATCCATTTCAAGCCAACATTTTATTGGCGTTTTGACCAAGATAAGGTCGTTTTTAAATTTCATTTAAAATTTTAAAGATTATAAATTCGTTTTTTTTTTTTTTTTTTTTTTTTTTTTTTTTTTATCATCCAATATGGGCAGCATGTTATTGTAAACATTAGTTCAAATCATATTAAAAAAACATATTTTATTTTTTAACATTAGACAAAATCATTAAAACGACAAGGCAATGTTGGTTCACCGTTTCAATTACTTTGTGAAAAATAATGGATAATATGTATAGATTTATACATTCACATATCTTCATTCATTACCACCGTAAAAGCTTTAATGTGGCAAAAACTTGATTTTACAGGAAAAAGGAAAAAATGATTCATAAGAAATTTTATAAAATATAATTTTGTTAACTAATTATAATCATTCAAATATGGTAGGTAAATAACTGTTATTTATATTTACATATAAGGGTTATTTATATGAAGACTCTTGGAAATGTAACATGGATGATCTTCAGCGGTAACTTGCGTATGCGATTAACACAAACAATAGGAGAATTATTTTTGATCAATTTAAATCATGTTTCGATTTTTAACAGATTAGTGCTTTTCACCAGCACATTGGAGATGAAATATTTTTTCTAATAAAATCAAAATCACAAAACTGATTTTCGTTCACATAGGAGATTTCACAGAGGTAACAACGGTAAACATGGACCTACACAACAACGGATGGTATCCCATATTGGATGGTAAAAGCAATGTTAACCAATGTCTATCGGTGCCAGGAATTTATAATATGTAACATTTTAAATTACATTTGAAAATGATCTTATTTTGGTTGAAACGTCAATGAAATATTTAAAGCAATATTTAAATAATTTTAATTTAAACCTGGATATTGTTTATAAAACAAACATAGTTTTTTCTTTGAATGCTAAAATACAAGAGGTCTCAAAATTCAAAAAGAACTTTTCCTCTCATGCATAAGATATAAAGATATAATACCGATATAAATTCAATGCATATTTAAGGTTTATAAATAATATATACATTGAAAACCAATCTTCTTAGGATAAGATATTTCCTCTTATCAATTCATAAAGTCTAAATTTCATTATTTACTTCTCGTAACCTATTTAATCCCTACCTCAAGCTATGTCCACACTGTTCGCCTTTCGAGGCAACTTATGATTCTACTTTCGTTAGACGCATTGCCCTAACCATTGTTTGGCAAATATTATTCAGAAAAAAAAATAATGAATCACCCATTTATTCGTTATTTTATTATTCAGTGATTAAATTTATTCATAATTTTTCTATCAGTAATCAAATAAAAATAAGTATTCCACATCACATGGCTTCGTTCCCTTCCCCGTTCGTCGTGTTGAATAAAAAGTTGCCTCTAAAGTCGAACAGTGTGGGCATAACTTCACAGTTTAGTATTCTGACTTTAAAATTATTTATTTTTGTTCTCAAATAATTATAAAATCGAGAATATAAAATATATTCTTTATTATATTTCATGGAAAGATATTTGATTGCTCATAAATTTCCATTTTATAACAATAAATAAATTTGAGTGTTTAATAAATTTCCATTTTATAGAATTATTTAACTTAATCGTAAGCTATATCGCAGTAATATCACACTGCTAAGATTAATAAATAATTTCCAAAATCCATTATAATATCTGATATTCTTGGAAAGGAGTTGGAACGATTAAAGGATGCGTAGTATTAAAACTAATTTTAGCTTTTACCTATAATTAATTTTGGTGTAATAATTACACAAGGATTCATTACTGTATCTTATGTTCATTTTAGAAAATTCTGTTATTCCAATTTAAAATCTCTTGTATTTTTATGACTGGAAAAATATGATGTGTATAAAAAATGTGTAAGAGACAACTTTGATCAAAGCTTTTATTTTGTTTTTTTAATTTATTGTATTATTTTTTTTTTAAAATAATTGTTGAGGGTTCTGGGTTTCAAGCTCAACCCTCCTGAAAACCAGCTCCCCCCCCCCTCTTTTGAAGCAGGATAAAAGAAAACCTGTTTCTAAATCGCGTTTATCGTTTCGTGACAGCTGGAAAATTAAATTAATGAAACAACAAACACTATCCTTTTTTTTTCTTCTTCTTTTTTTTTTTTAAAGTACTTTTATTTTATATGTATTTTTTTCCTCTTCATTGTTTTAGGGTACAGAAGTTGATGGAGTAAAATTCTCCACATGAGGCATAAACTAAGAAAAGAAAAGTGAAAAAAGAGTTTTTCAATATTAAACATAACAATTAATATTTATCTTATATAAATTTCAAAAATGAAAATTTTTAGAAAATAATAATTATTATTATTATAAATGAGAACGATATGAAAGTCAGCTTTTTTTTTTTTCTTTTTTTTATAGTAGTGCCTTTATTTTTTATTGAATTTGATGAAACCTTAAATAATGCTTCTTCGTAGGAAGCAGTATCTTATTTCTTGCATTTATTTATAAAAAAATAAATAAATAGAAATAAACACGATGGGCATCCTTGGATATAGACACAACATGTGGTGTCACGTGTCTAGGCTTGAGGGACAGGCGCCACTATGTGCTTGTCTATCTCTTACTAACTTAGCCATAAAATCTTCGGCTGCCTGTGAGACCTTGTTTTCTTTTCACGATAAATATTAATCATCATAAAATTTTAAAAAAAATGAATAGATTGAATAGTAGAGGTTCGCTCATCTTAATCGTAATATTTTTGGGTTGTATAATTTTCATAAGAAAACCTTTAATTCAATATTAAATGTTGAACTCAGCACAAATATGTGTTCTGCATTACCCCTAATGAATTTTAATCAATGAGAAACATGTGTACCAAGTATCATCAAAATCTGCCGTCATTCGAAAGTGGTCCGAACCTAAAAATACTAAATTTTAAAACCTATATAAAATATAATATTATTAATCTAATTACATATTTAATTTTTCATATTAAAATTTCGTATAATGAGTACAAGGTATTTCTAATTTTGTTAATTTTATTTAATTTGTTAATTGTAATTAAATAGAAAGAATTTAAATTTTTAGGAACTTTTTTTTTATAGACTATAAACTATAGAATTATGCTGTAAAAAACATCTTAGATCTTTTATATTTACCGCGGCTATTTCTTCGAATTATGTTTTGTTTACTTGTTTTTTTAGTTTCCATTCTTTTCCGCTCTATCTATGTTGTTGATTTAGTGTTAACATTGGCCCTAAAGGAAACAACCACCGGACCAGAAATATTTAATTGGATTTTAATTTAAATGAAACAGACTAGTTTGATTGAGTTATTTAATTTTCAGATTAAAGGATTATAGGAGGATTTAAAATACATTATACAATAGGATGCAGAGGAAACCTGATTGATATCATTAGTCTAGAGTTGGGTTTAGATCATTTTATATTATTGGGTTTTCTGTGTAGCTTTGTTGGTAAAACCGTTTTTGTATAGGTTTGTCGATACACCAAATACTCGATAGTTGTTACTGGTTGTCTAGAAAAGTAGTTAGAGGAAATTTACAGACTTTATAATATTTTCATAGTTTTTCCTGATCAATAATAGTGAAATTTAATCAAGCCGATAATATTTATTACTTCATTAAGTAAACATTAATGATTATAAATTATGCACTGCCATAATTTTTTAACTGTTAAAAGCACTTATTATACGGCGAATCTACGGTGGGATGTACGGAGCAGGTAGATGACGAATAAAACTATTCTTGGCAACGAGAATATTATCGCCATTTGCGGGGTACGTCCAGAAAATGTCTGAAGAGAGAGTCCCGAGGATGACAGTGGATGCGAGATTAGAAGGCACGAGGAGAAGAGGAAGAACAAGGAGTCGATGGGGCGTCGAGGTGGACAGAGACGCTCGCCTATTAGGAGTGAGGAACTGGCGAGATGCTACACGGAATAGGAATCGATGGAGGGAAGTAGTTCGTCAAGGCAAGGGCCCCATTGGTCTGTACCATTGGAGGGTCTGTTTGTATCACATGTTGATACAGGTAAACTTCATATTGAGGATAGGACTATTACGAAGTTATATTTGGACACTGATGTTAAAATAACGCTGCAGATTATTACGCAACAGTTTATTTTTTTCAAATAGTTATATTTCAAAAATATCTAGTGAGACCATTCACACGACTTTCGTTAAAGCAAGTGTAGGTATACTAAACAGGCTAGATCGTCAGAATAGAGAGTGAAAAGGTAAAGAGGAAAATATTGGAGGCCCACTTGAGTGGAAAATGGAAAGACGAAGAAGCTAGTGGAAGTAGAGGATGGATCCAATGAAGGATGAAGTGGAGAAAGATGCGGGGAAGCTGGGAGTCAGCGGTAGAAAGAGAGAGGTCCAGGAGAAGAAGAAATGGAAAAGGATAACTCAGGAGGCCAAGGGTCACAAGCGCCGGGGAATTAATCTACAAAGTTTAATACTCTATATCTCTGCTAATACTGGTCCGAATTCGATGATTTTTATTTTATTTATAAAAAGGTGACTCGTGAGTTTATTGCAAAATCTCAAGAAATTCGAGTCAGTAGTCTCGTAGAAAACGACGGACGGATTTTATTTTATTTGATTTTTGGATTCTAAGTACCTTGAAACGTAAAGCCTCAAATTTTGAGGGGAGGGTGGAATCAGTATCATTTATTCAGAGCGCTTCATGAATTAAAAAAAAAAAATCTACAATCCTGGTGATTCTCTCTTTTATCACTGTCTATCAAGAAGTAGCTAATCTCAGGTAACTTTATAATCTCATTAGAAGTTTTTTTATCATTATGATGAGTGGTTAATTTAAAAACGCATAGACAGTGTTAATAGGGTGATCCTAGCAATTGAATCAGATCTACGAAGGGCCCTCTGAGGGCCTTTTTACTCAATGTTGATGCTTCAAAGGCAAGAAGGGGGTCTTTGGAGGGCCCTAATGAACTTAGTCCCTTCGGCCTTCTACTATTAGCCTCGGTTTCGCCCTACCAAAAGAACAAAAACTGGGAGGGTATCTGTGAATCTGAGACACAACATAATACCTCAACTGCGAAGCACTGTTTCTCGACAATGTTATGTTTGCAACAAAGGTCCAAACCACAGAAAATGGTAGAAGAAAGAGTTCCATTGGATGTCTGTATTATTTTTACCGTTTTTCAAGTAAAATTAAAGTATAGATTAGCCCCTTTTTTTTTTTTGTTGTACTGATTCTATATTTGTCTATATCTGTAAACATTTAAAAGTAAGAACTTTGATTTATTTAGAATATTTATTTTTAAGTATCATACTCATTTTATCTCAACAGAATGAATTAATTCAACATATCTCTTGGCAACCATCATCTGCGTGGACTATATGGCTTCCCTGAAGCATTAGGGGTACTCCCAATTTTATTAAGCGTGCTATATGATAAGCTTGTCCGATCCAGAATTAGGAGCTACCCAGTGTAAGTATTGTCGCAGCTTGCTAAATTGATACAGTGGCGCTGTCTGTGGTAAGAGGGTGTAACTTTAATTCAAATTTGTTTTAATTTTCTTAATTAATTTAATTTTCGTATATCTTTCTTTGTCCATCACTTGTTACCCTTGTTTCTAATTCTCTTCTCCTGCTTCTCCATCGAACTAAAACGAAATAAAACGTTTTTAATTTTACTGAACGAAGTGAACAATTACCTGAGCGTTTGAACAAATACATATACCTAAAACTTTGTAACCTGTGAGCTGACAAAACAATATGGCTGCCATTTAGTAGATTGACATTGTCAATAGCATACAATCAAGTCTGCTATACTGAGCCAGCTAGTTGACTTGTTTTCTACTAAATGCTATTGATGAAACTCAATAAATAGCATGCTTAATGAGAGGATTTTGAATGTCCCTATAATTCATTTCATTTTAATGCAATTTGGATTCTCTGAATGGTTCTTGCCCGTGCTAAACTTAAATAACTTTTTTTTTGAGATTTAAAAACACCTTGTACCACTAAACTCTTGAATAGACTACACTAAACAAGGACGTACTGATTCTTGAGCAATGGTTGGACAAGCAGTTGTAATTTATATAGACTGGTTGTGCCCCAGAAGGTATACTCTATTGCCACAAATATGGAATTAAGATAATCCTATTTTTTTAAGGAGTTGTCTGGTTATTTATCTGAATTATCAGTGGAAAAGATGCAAATATGGGCACCCTTTCCGAAGGAGGTATGGAAAGTGCTGCAGACTGGTGTCCAGGACTGTAAACGATGCCAATTTTTGATATAACATAGCACAGATAAGATATAAAGGCAGTTTTGGATAAGATATAAAAAATATATATATAGATATATAAAGAAAGATATAAACATTTTTGGATAAGATATAAAGGCAGTTAGAACCTTTCAAGTTTGTTCTAGACTGCAAAACTTTGACACGCATATAAAAACGTTTTCTTTTCATGTCCTTATGGGTAGTTTAAAATAAGTTCACAGTGATATCCGGAAAGCAGAGATCCTAAGCTACTTTTAGAAGCACGCCTTTAGTCATGGACGGCTTTAGATTACATTTGATAGTGGCCATCTTGCTTAGATAGAGTTGGTGTAAATATGGATCTCCATTTAAAGAGCTATACCTACGCCAATACATGAGAGTGCTGAAAAAACCACCATGTTCCCCGCGAACTTTAAATGCAGTTTCTTTGTTCGATGTATCTCCTGTCCGCAATATTAAGAAGAAAACCATCACTCGGGTACCCAAAGCACCAACGCCAAGCAAACCCCATGACGAGCTCTCAAGGATAAGTTGATAAAGACACTTGACAAAAGTACTCTCAAAATGAGGTTTTGTTTTCCCGAGGTTAGAAACTGGCCAGGGTGCAGGAGTGGAAAAACCAAGAGCCTTCAACAAAAAAAAATCAATCCAGGAAACAATACGATTCATCCGATACTCTCCTTGGAGACAGCGATAATGACCTGGATATCAATTATGGAGATAAATCAGACAGAGCGATGCAACTTGCATCTGATGCAAAATTGTGATGAAAAATTCTCTCAAGACACTTCGGAAAAGTGTGGGTTAAATGATAAATAATTTTTTAATTGATGTTCATATAAAATTCTCAAATAAACAAGTTGCACTTTGTAGCGCTCTTTGTTGTTTTGCCCAGTTTTCAAAAGATTTTTTGTGATTTTTGGAGAGGGCCCGTATTTGTATCCCATTTTTTTCTAGTGCTTTTCCGAAATCATTTTTTAAATCTTCGTTTTCGAATTGAAAAAAAAAATATTAATCATTGATTTGTCTCCTATCATTTAGTAAACTTTTTATAATTAATAACGAAGATCGAAAATCTAGTTTTTTTTTTTCGAAAAAAAAATAACTTCAAGTTACGTGTAAATAAAATAGGAGGTCTACTATTAAATTCTTTTTTAATTTGCAGATTTTTTTAAGTGAAATTTTTATTTTACTGTACTGAATACGATGAAAATTCGTGGGATCATTTTTAATAAATAGAATATCATGATAAAAAATATGAAATTTACAACAATAAACTTTAAAATATTCCGTTAGATAATGTTTTAAACAAAATTAATTAGTGTTTTTAAAAATTCAAATTTATCTTTTAGGATAGAAAGTAGATTTTAAATATAAAGGTTAAAGTATAAAGAAAATAATAGAATAAAAAAGATTTATTATAAAATTGTAGGTCGTATACAATGACCGCATTGTTTATAGTTTTATAATTTTGTGGTGTTTGGATAAAGGGGTAAAAGTAATTTTTTTGCGACAATGGGTTTAATTTATATTTTGTTATTATTAATGAACTGTATCTTTGAGAAAGGAAATAAGTCAATGGAGCAGAATCCTCATTCTATGCAGACACTGTCCCATTGTTTTAAAGCCTTTATATCAAAGGTAAAGTTCATTATATAGAATAAAATATTGCATAAACCTATTGAAACAAAAAAAAATACTTATTCCCTTCACCCCAACCCCACAGAATTATCGTAACAAATAAATAAATGAATAAAGCAGAAATTTCATTTTTTCATTAATTTGTCTGAAATTCATCAGCTGATAAGTTGACAACACCCTTGGGGATGTTTTAATTTAATATGGTACTTAATTGAAGGGATATTAATAATCATTAAAAATCACTAGTAGGAAAAAATGAGTTTTCCATATATTATTTATGTATAAAATCTGTGTAGTACTTAGGTTTGAAAAGGACTAGTTGCGGGCCATGAATCTTGAATCCCAAGATTTTGTATGGGTACAGGTGAATTCGAGTAAAAAAAAATTTTTGTTGTATAATTTATCATGTAAAAAAAAAATCTATGTTATATAATTTATAATGTAAAAAAAGAAATATATATATATTAAATAATGAAATTAACTACTAGAGCATTTGTTTTGTCTGAAATTTATGGCTGATAAAATAGCAACCCCAGTAGGGAATGGACAAGGTATAAATGTCGATATCAGATCTTTTTATTAATTTTTATTTTTTTCATATCCCCAATTTTCATGTAGATTTGACTATCGTATGTTAAAAATTTATCATGTTAAAATGATTTATAATTGTGCACATACAGCTTTAAAGATAGGAAAAGATATCGAAAATTTAGTAATTAAGAATAGTTGGATCCTGTTAGCCATTTTATTCATTAAAATATTGTAAAAAAATTTTTGGAATGATATACGATTTTTTTTTTTTTTAGGGAAAATTAATTTGTATTTTTGAAAATATGCATATGCATATTTTTTTTTTTCTATCTGTGTACAACCAGATAAATAAAAGAATGGTATATCTAAACTTAACGATTAATTAAGTAATTAATAATTACGTACTCAAGTTAAGTTAGTTAATAAATTAATTACTTAAGACATTGTTTAATTTATTTTTCCTGAAATTTATGACTTGTAATTTAGCACATGTACTGATTGTAAGTGATGAATTACAGGTGCAAAGTAAAATTGTTTAGTGAAAAAAAAATCTGAAAATTTATTACCTGTTTAGGTAATCGATTATGTACTGATTAATGTCGATGCATCCAAAGCTGGAGTAAGCGGAAACCGACATGGCAAATACGACATACATTTAAATAAAGGGTAAGGGTAAAAGTGATTTATTTGATAAAAGAGATATTTCGAGATAGTACAAAAATACCTAATTACATAAGCGGGCACATAGGCGGCGCTGGGGTCGGGGTGGGGGAAGCCTTCCCCCACCACCACCTTCCCTCCCTCCAGTCGGTGGAGCCGGCTTCTTCTCTATCAGTTCTCTATCTGAGGTCAGGCCGAACAGTCCCAACATATATTTTTATACAGTGTTCTTAACATTTTCTACCCAACTCTTTGTGATCGTGTACAGTTTTATATATATATAATATTATATATCTTATTATTGAACTGACTATTAGTCGTGTCAAAAGAAAAATAAAATAAAAAAATCTTATCTCCCCGTACGGATTATATTCAGACATGCCGGCGAACATGTTTTGCGACTTGGAGCCGAACGGTTTCGAAGATCAGCGGGCACTGCAGCTTGCCTTCGAGCTGTCTATGCTAGGCCTCAGCTCGGAGAACTCCCTTAGTTCTGGATCCGGAGTCAGCTCCGCTACAGCTTCAGAACCCGAGACACCCACCATCACCTCCTTGCCGTCCACCTTCATCGTCCCGGACGAGGCTAGGAGTAAGAAGAGCCAGAACATGACAGAGTGTGTACCCGTACCTAGCTCAGAGCACGTCGCGGAGATCGTCGGTAGGCAAGGTGAGTACATCTCAGACTCTGACCCCCTGGTTTCTAAGCCTATGTTTACCTTTAGCTATTTAATCCTGTATTATAATCCACCGATGTATACATAAAGTTTTTTTTTTTTTTTAATAATTCCAACCTCTTTTCATTTTAGTAGTTCTCCCTTAAACCACGTATTGATTCCATTACTGGCCGATCGATGCATGCCTATAGTCTTGTCAGTCGTTTTGTAGTCTAATCATTTAGTTCTAAATATCTCCGTAATTAAACTTGACCGTTTACATTTACAGGACGATGTTAAAACGTTTTACAAACGCCTGACCTATACCCTGTATATTTGTATTGCTCATGTATGGCCTGTACGATTAATTTATAAAAACTCCTGACTTGGTTTTGTTTAGTAAAAGCATATAAGCAACCATTAATATTACTTATAATAATTAAAAATCTCCAATTAATAGTTTGAATTGTTAAGACGTGTCTATATTTATTCCTCAGCGTTTCCTGTTATTTTTTTCTCTCTTATCAGGTGACTAATTGAAACATGCCATGCGTTTATGTCATGTTTACTTGTTAGCGGTTTCTTTTTTCGCACTCACCGGTTTATTTTATAGGCGTTTTGTTTAGTGTTATAAGCCGGTTTTTCTGGTAAGCGGCGTTTAGACAGTTCTGAAATTGACGCTCGACACAAAAGATACGGTGGGGAGAGGGACAGCTGGGCCGGAAAGTGTACAAAAAAAAAACCCATGGAGGGCACAACATATGGCCTACAGAGCCTTCTACCGTCTGCGCTCCTCGATGATAAGGATATTTTGGGCCTTTATTAAAATAATTATATATAATCATTATATATTTAATTAGTTTAAGTAGATTGGTTTATGGTAGTTGTTGAAAATTTGCAGAATTTTTTATAGCATGGTTTGAATTTTAATTTTAGTTAATTTTCCCATCAACAACGACGTTTTTAAACAAAAATGTCCCATTTTTTTTTTGTTTACCGGTAAATAATTATATTTCTAGTTATATGTGGGTATTATTACTCACTGGAATTGTGGATATTATTGATCACTGGAAAACAGCAACTTTTTTTTCTTATAGTTTGCGTATTTTCAAGACTAAACATTTATTCTCTTTTTTTTTTTTTTATATCAAACAAAACCGAAGCGGGCAAGTTATAACTAAAAACATTCAACAAAAGAAAATCTAGAAGAATATTGCTCATTATGCATGTATTAAACCCTAATAAATATTTTTGTAGAACAATTGGGAAATATTATTGTAGAGTTGCCTACTTTTTTCGTTAATAATAGTTTATTTTGTTACTATTTTATTTTTTAATTATTTAAAATTAACTTTGAGATGTTGTATGCTTTTCTGTTTTAAGTTAGGATTTGAGTTTTATAAATAGAACTTGAGAACGGACGTCTAGATAACGTGCGTTGACTGTCTTAGTCATCTAATCTTACTTTCCACCAAACGATGCGTTCATCTCCTTTCGCTGATAGTTGCCTCTCTCGCGTTCTTTCGCTATCGAATTAGAGGATATCTGGCGAACTTTAATCATAAAACTTAAAAAAAAAAATCCCTCAGATTAGCAACAGAATTATTGTGGTATCCTCAAAAATTGTAGAAATTGTTTCAAAACTCAAAATATATAAATAATACATATTAAATTGTATGAATTTATTTAGAATTTTTTTTTTACTCCATTATATAAATTTATCGTCGTGAACAATGAGCTATTTTTGTATTTAAAATTATAAAAGTTATAAACAATCAAAATAAACAGTTTTAAATGTTTAGAATTTTGTTATTGCTTTAAATGAGAGCCTGTATGCATGGTTTGAATCCACATAGCATTGTTGACAGTAACAATTGGAAATTAGTGCTATTTGTTAATTTTTTTTTCTTTGATAAGCGTATCAGAGAATAGGTGCTTTCATTTTTAAATGATTTCCGTTGCTAATGTAATTTTATCAGCCAATATTTGTGATAGAGAATGTAGAATGTTTAGAACAAGAAAACCTATATATGTACATATTTATATCTATTAATTTTTTTTTTGTGTATTTCTCAAGTTGATCTTAGTAAATTTTAGCTTTTCAAATTCATTTGAAGACTAATGTAGAATTGTCCATTAAATCCACACTAATTTTTTTTTTAGTTTTAAAGTCTTGTGTTTACTATTTAGAGTTGTTTGTTTTCATATTTATTATATTTTTTTACAAAAGTTACCTTAGTTTTGTGTGGTATGTTCAAGAGTTTTTGAACAATTTTATTTAAACCTAGATAGATTATTTCTGATACTTTTCACAGGTCATTTCTATCACAAATATCAATGATTTTTTTGTTATTGCTTTTAAGTACAGTACAACAGTTGGAGTTTATTGACAGTTTTTATTATAGGAATTTTCTTTTTCGTTTTAAGATTGAAGGACGTGAACAAAGGTATTTTCTAGGTTAAAACATATCCATTGAGTTCAGACACGACTAGAATAGTTAATGTACGGGAGGGCATTGGACTGAGAAGTTTTTTCATCCGGCCTTTTGAGTTAATTGTGGAGGTGTAAAGAGAAGATGTACCGTGTGAAAGGGAAGATGTCATTGACATGGAGGAATAGCTCAAGTTCTGGAAGGTCTCGGGTGCCGTTTCCTCGAAGGGACCAACATCGGCAACAAAAGGAGCCCTTCCAGGTAGCCCTTGTACCTGAAGTTATACCTGAAAACCTTCTTCTCTTTTAGCTGAATTTTCTTCCTTGGGCATCGTCTAATTAAAATTCCATCCTCTCCTGGTTCGGTTTCATCTGCACAGGTTTTAGTATCTGTATTGACAACTAAAAGGGTGTACTTAAAAGATGAATTGAAATGCTATTAGCTTTACTTAAATGGTCCTGTGTATGTTGTCAGGATTAAAATCCAATATAACGTTTCTGAATACTTAAAACATTTACTAGAATAGGCTCATGTCCATATCTGTTTGGAAAACCATCAAATTTTTCTTAAAAAATCTCCTCTTATACTAAAATGGAACTGATATTGGAGTGTACTAGAGCCTATTTCTTGCAAGTCATATTTTTTATAATATTTATGTTTATTAGCAGTATAAATATCACAAAATAAAAGTACATACATGTATAATATTATAACATGATCGGCTTGAGTTTAAGCTGTGTATTCAGTTCTGCGACCTTAAAGAAAAGTCAAATTAATCATATAGACCTTCATATTACAGATTTTTTTGTATTTAGTTGAAAAAATAAAAATAACGCTAGAGATAAAACAGTTTATTCATTGGTATAAAATAGGCCATAAATATAAATTTTAATTACAGTATTATATAATTATATTACAATAATAATTATATTTCTTTATAATTCTCTCTTTTATTTTTATAAGGCACCAAGTTTCATTTATATTTTTTTTATTTATTTATAAACATCTGTAGTTTTTTTAAATATATTATATATATTCGTACAAAATAATGTTATTATATTTATAATTTTTTTTTTGTGTTGGTAAATAGTTAAGATAATAGAACTACTAGGTCCTCAGTTGAGGGCGGTACTGACACAAAGAAATCTGTAGGGCCCAACCTCTCACCAATAATTAGGGACCTCTTCAACTAATGTTAACAAAAAACCTTATCTCGGGTATTTGTCTGACCTTCCACCTGCCGATTTTTCGAGTTCCTATTCTCTTTTGTGGCTCAGTTTCGATGGTATTTTCTCCTTCTTGGTTATCTTTTAAATCTGTTTCATATGTGATAAATATTTTATACTATATGTGTTTTTTTATCTATAGGGCTATCCATCATTGATGATTAGGTATTGAGTGGTCAAGGATGTAAACATGTCTGGATTAGTTAGCACTTGAAAATAAATATGTATGTACAGATAACAATAACTTATTCTGTTTTTATACTTTTATCTATTGAGTTTAGTATTGTATCGGAATACTAAGAATTTCTTAGGGCCCTATGATGTGAGATCTCCATTGTTCTCAATTCCCAATATTTTTTTATTTATCTTGGACACTTTTCATATGATTTTTAAAAATGATTCATTTAGGTTTACATTTTTATAATTATTAACAAAATAAGTAAATGCTTTCTCAAAATAATATGACTTTTCAGAGGACCATGAAGAAAATAAATATTTTAAAAAATTGACAAATATAATTGTCAATAAAATTCTAAGAAAAAACAATGTTAGAAAAATTTATTTTATTATTAACTATATTCAACTATATATACTATTCAATATCCTGGTTATTATATATTTTTCCATGCATGCTAAAAAATTTTGAAAAGACATTTCAGATATTTTAATTTAATTTTAAATATTATTCATAAATTTTTAAATTCTCATTTATTCTTAAAATGAGTAGTTGGATTTAAAAAAAAAATCCATGTAAAAAAAATCAGTTTTTGGTCATTGACATTTTTTTTTTTTTAATTTTGTAAGTAATTTATTTATTTGCTGATAATTTCCGTAACGTATGCATGCATATTTAATAAAAATGCCTAATACAAATAAATAGTTGACGTATTTATTTACTTAGCAAAAATAATTTTTTTTTTTTTAATTTTTAATGTCATCTTTTGGACATTACAATACAATTGATAATTTTTTTTATGGTAATAATTTAGATTAGTTCCATATTTTTTTAATTTAGGGCAAATTATCAGTGGCGAATTTTATTGACGCAACGTAGCGATTATTACAGAACAATTATCCTTATCTGATTTATCACTTGTTACGATTTATTGATAGTGAGTAATTCTAAAATAAAATTATTATAATTTTTAAGGTATATTATTATGTTTTGAGTGCATCAAGTGTTGTTCATAATATGATTTTATTTAGTAATTAATTATATATTTTACAACACGTTTTAAATTTTGTCTCTCGAGAGGTTAAACTTTTTAAATTGGTTTGTAGAATCTGAGAGCCTTTATCACTCTTGGCAGGATGCAGATATCAATTTCCTGCAAGTCAGCTGTTCACTGAAGATTCTTAAGCAGTGCAATAATGTACAATAAATTTAAATAGCTCCGTTAATAATAATTAACATAAATTTCAATTATAGCGAATAAATGTCGGTCTTTGAATTTTACTTCCTTGTCATACCGTGTTCCGTGCTGCTGACTGGTTTCCTTCCGAATCGTATGCTGCACGCCATATTCTAATTAACGTTTATCGATCCGCCTTTTTTATTTAAAAAGAAAACTAAAATCTGGGTAACAAGCGTTCTTCTTAATTTGGAAAGATTTTATAATAAGTAATTAAGGATTTTTGCCAGAGGGGGGCATCTTAATTTTGCCGCCCCTTCTTTCAATGCTTCCTCCCTCCCTTCCCCCAATATAAGTCAACTGTTTTATAACAGTATTTTATATTTCGAAATGAATTATCATCATCTGATGACATTAACTTATTTTATTAATTGAATTTAGGGCAAAACAATTAAAACGCAGAAACGAAAATTTTTTTTTACTTAAACTAAAAATGAAATTTGCCGCCAGGGATAAGTGCCCTCTTTGTACCCCTGAAGGACATCAATAGTATAATATATTTTAAATGATGATACATTTCTAAATTATATATAAATAATTGTATCAATTATACATGATACATTCAAGAGCTCATATCACTAATTATCATAATGGAAGTTAATTCATTGTCTTTCTACGTTATTGTTTCCATTGATCAAATATTTACGATTCAGTTTGAACGCTATTTTCTGTTAGCACTACTCTGGCTATCAGAAAACTTATTCAATTTTAATTGTTAATGAATTTAATCGCGTTAAGATATTTTTCAAAACATTAAGTCATTTGCTGAACTAATTTGAGTGTATAATACAAGAAAACTATATAACACACCTTAAAGAATATTAATGAAGATTTTATATTTAGTTATCTCCTACCTCTGAACTGGCAATGGAATTGTTCGATATTTATCGAACTGAAAAAATTTAACACAAAATTAATTTCTGTATTCTGGAATATTAAAAATGGATATTTAGAAGTAACTCCAAACATGGTACCTATACAATATTTTAAACAATAATAATAATTATTATTAGTTAATACAAAGAAAAAATATTATAACCCTGTGAGGTGATGAAAGAATGTGGTTGCTATAGAAGGCAGACGACTGTGTGTCATAGGTTTCATTTGATACCGCTGAAGGTTACGAAGGAATTCAAAGCGAAGCATTCTATCTCTCATTATCCTGTCCCCACCTTTCTTCTTCAATCATATGGACCTTCTTCCTTTTCTTTCTTATTCTACCTCCTCGTACCCGTGAAGGGTTTTGTGAGGTTAGTCCTGGTTTGAGGAGAAATTTGTACCGTTACCTTTGAGGATTTAAACGTACAAAGGTCACTTGGAGGGCTTAGAGATAATCCTGGGATTATTTTCTACAACTTTTCCTCTTTGTAAAAGGTTCTAAGTATCGTGTTAGAGCTTCCTTTAGTTCTTCGGTCTAAACTAAATTTGTGCTTCTACCTTTGTATTAAAATTTGATAGCTTACTCCGATTATTTAGCTTATTCAGGATTTTTTTTTATCACGTATAACTGTCTCTTTTCCCTATGTCGAACGAGACTTACTTTCTAGGCACGTGTCATCCTTATTAAATTTTTTTAAGCAAACCTACCCCGAATCAAAAGCGAGCCTTCGTTGGAGATACGCTTCTATATTTAGGATGATGTCTTAAGAATGTTCCTTTCCCAAATATTCCCTTCGCCTCGAGAAACTCCAGTTGGCATTTGATTTCCAGTTATATAAGTTTTGGAGATCATATACTTTACAGGACTGGAGATGGGACGGTGGCTCCTGGCCTGTGGCAGACATGCCGCCGGGTTGACCATTGTGTGATCCTGTTTGTAAACAGGAAGTGATGTCACCCTTCCCTTCCTGCGGCGCTTAACCCTCCTGGAAGACGTCGTTAGTGGGTTTCGAATTTATTCGGAGAGTTTTCGATTTATCGATATTGTTCTGTCCAGCCGTTTGTTATCTGCGTTCTTAACTCTTGTAATTCAGGTTTTCGTATTTTCAATAATTACATTGTCCTGTGCTAAATCCACATTGCAAAATTGATTCGCCTAAATTAGATTATAGAAATAATACTCAAAGAAAGACTTTTCTAAGAAATTCTGATGCGCGCATCACACAACTTTAACTTACCTTATTTGAAATAAACTTTAAAAGTTTCCATGGAACCATTTAGCTTCCATTAAATAATAAAAAAGTTAAAATTATTACATATCTGTAGCAATCACTCTCCATTATCTTCTACAACTTTATCTGTTTGTACCTCTTTAGCTTTTCAACGGTATATTATACATTTATATTATTACTATCATTTTCAGAAATTTGTTTTCAACCTGAAAAAATACTTCTCTTTCAGTTAATTATCAAATTCTTTCATAGTTTATAGTTATCAATTTTTCATTACTAAGCACTAACAATGAGAGTAGTTTAATTATTTCAAGTAAACAAAATTAAACATACTTTAGAGGAAGGAATTTTGAAAATTTGGCAATTAAGGTCTGCCAGACTATTTCAATAAGAATAAAACCTAGCTGATATTAAAGACCACTTAATTGTAAACTGATAAAACGAGTTTGATCAAAATCATTAGAGCCTTATTAGAGAAAATTGTAAAACTGAGTTAAATCAATGATATAAAGTGGCACTTCCGATTAGATAAAAAGATATTTGAATTATCTAATTGTAAAAAAACACACACGGTCCTCTTACTGGATTATTGATGGGGAATATTGGTTTATATAATGTAATAATAATATAAATATCATATATTATCGTACTTATTAGTTATGAACTTCATTCCTAGTCAAACATTCGCATTGATTCCGCTTACGAGTCTATATCTTATCGATAAGGGACATAGACGGCGACAGCGGCCGATAAGAAGAGAAGGCGGGAAAGTGCTAAGGTCGGGCGCGGGAATATTTTGGGCGCGAGCCCGCCAAAATGTCAGCGACCTCGGGCGGCTGTCTATGTTAGTGGGTCGTCTCTTCCCACCGCCTCTCTCATATCATAATTGTCACAGGGTCCCCCCCTGAATGCAGTCGTATTAACCACATCCTGTCTCTTCGCCCTCATAATTGCCCCCTCCCCCCCGCCCCCTTGTTCCTCTGGACATTCGGCCAATGATTTAATAGTCGTCTTCATTAGGCGTCGGTCGGATTGGTGGGTGTAGGGGTTTCGAGAGGAAGAGGCGCTTTAACAACAATATATATATATATATATATATTAGCAGTCAGATAATTGAAATTACAACCATGGATTATTCAAATTTCATGGGAATGAGAAATCAATTCAAATTTTCTTTCAATTTCTTTATGTTTTTAATTTCAAACCCCCGTGGGATATGGCATTGGCATTCAGGGAATAAAGCTAGTGGGTTAGTTGGTAACTCTTCTACTTCAGTTTATGGATTTTAAGAGGAATATGAGGAGTAGGAATTTTTTGGGGGTTCTGAGAAATTAGGAACCAGTTTCTAGTCTAGCCTAAGGCTTTTTACATGTGTTTGCCACTTCTGTGGCCGCTCTGTCGGGGTCTGTGCCATGAATTGTGTAATTGCAGTTAGATTTTGTATAAGTCGAGAGTTTTCTATTCGAGATGCTCAGGATTTAATAAACCTTTGTAATCCACTTTTTAATTTAAGTTAAGATTCATTTTAGTCTACTATTTTATTTTGGTATAAATGTACTGAGTGCAGAACGTTAATAAAATGTACGAGTATATTTACTCTATAGTAAAAAATGCATTCACTTTTTTATTATTTTTTTTAAATGTGCTTACTAACGGCCTAAAAAAAATTCTTTGATACGAATCTTTTTTAAATTTCCTTTTTAGACAACTATCTAATCTTGCGATTTATTATAAAATAAATTTGTATTTGAAAATGCATTCAACAGCTTGAGGTCTTTACTAAACCAACAATTCTTCTCTTGGCCATTATAATCGAAAAACCTTAGGGCAATGTTAATGTCTCCTTTATTCCAGATTTAGCCCAAAATACATATTATATCTTTTCTGAAATAATAAAACTCCATTACCTCTCAGCCCCAATAACTTCTCAATCTGTTCCTGTCAATGGTCCATGGCTCTGAAAAGAAGTTGGCTTCGGGTCCTTGTAACGTAATGATGCCATTGGAATGCCTTGCATACTCATTGTCACGTCGTTTGAAGAAAATTATCACTTTCGAAATTTAAAAAAAAATCACATTTATGAAAACTGGCCTTGCGCCATATATTTTACGAATTTTTCGTTTTCTAGGTACTTTAAAAAATATAAAAAATCCTTTTATGTTACGAGAGTTACGCACTACGAAAATGCTTTTCTTGATTTTCTCTAAGTTTTTTTTTCCCGTTATTTAGTAGGACTAGTTACCGTTGTGCGATGAACCTCTGTTAATCAAAATATACTTTAATAAGCCTGTATGATATTTATTTGTAAGTTAAAAAATTATAATAATCCATATTTTTCATGATTTACTAATGATTTACTAATTTACTCTTCTTTCGATTTCGATATATGTATACATATATCCTATAGGATTAGTTTCTGGATATATTAAAATCATCTTACTTCATTTTTACAACACTTTTTACGAAATTTATTCCTTCTATTGTCAAATACTGCAGTCAAAATAGTATATTTTTTATTGTACAAGCCGAAGTTTCGGCTCAATCATGGGAGCCATCATCAGGGCTGGAATTAATTCAAAGATACAAGAGATATATCATATGTTCAGGTAAAAATAAAAATAATAAAGGTGAAATACAGGTAACTTAATAATGAGAATATGAATAATAATATAACACAGGTATATAACACAATTTAACAGGTAATATAACACAATAATAATGTCGGCTTGTACAATAAAAAATGTTATTTCATCATATCAAAAGAAAACTTACTAATTCTGTTAATTACACTTATATTTTTACATGTGTATACGATTTCTTTATATTATTTACTTGTTTTAAAAATTAGCCGAAGCATTTACTTTTTTGCTAGAATTTATTTTTAACTCTATTACTTTTTACGTATCTTTAAAAGTTGTCTATTGCCTTTACATTCAAATTTTTTTTCATAATCCAATTATACATATTACATAGTCATATATTCTTTAAAAAAAAATTATATTTATTATTATTAATATATTACCATTGCTAATTGTTTATGAATTTCTGCTTTTTTATGTTTGTATTTACCGATTTAATGTTTCTTCGCTTACAGACTGTTATCTATTGCCCCATATTTTACTTAATCTTATTTCCTCCAATTTGTAAAAATAGAGAAAAATGAAGTAAGATGGTTTTAATAATTTCCAGTAACTAGTCGTATATAATATATTTACTAATGTTTTCTTTTCTTTTTTTTACGATTTGTCTCAGTAAAGGGTAAAAAGAGTCTATTGTTAGGAGGAAGATAACTCATATGAATTATCTCTTGGTCGGAGAGACACCGGCACAGTTTCCTGGATTGGCTATCTCATGTAAACAGCCCGAGCCGTGGAGGGCCCAATGGGCGCGCTGAGTCCTTATCGCATGCCCCTTATCTCCGGGCCCCATTGAGCCTACGTCAGCCCGTCTCCTCTTCCCACGCCTTCTGGAACGGCTCGTCTCACCTCAACCCTTCCATAGTTCACCTCAACAGCAGGCTTTCACTATAACAGGAAGCCTATGTAACCCATATCCATCTCTAAGCAGTAACGAAAGTTGACTCAGAACCTCAACTCCAATCACAGGTCCCCTTTCCTGTCCGCCCGGGATAATTCGTAACCGAGATACTGGATATCAAATACGAAGCGTTATATCTCGCGGGGTTTCTGCTCTGCCAAGGACAAATAAGATCACTGACACCCACGTTCACGGACCCTATATACTAGGAGCCATTTTTTTTTCTTTCTTTCTATTTTTCAAGGACTTGTTATTTGGATTCCTAGCTAGTTTTTATTTTGACTCCGCCTCGGTCCGTGAAAGTCCCAATTAGGTGTCAATTTGTATCTCTCCGAATTTTGACTCTGCAAGATAAATCTTTATATTAGTCTATTCATCACAAAAAATATATTTAAAAAAATGATTTTTATCTATTTTTATAAAGAAGCCCTGTTTAATAGGTTCGCCTGATTTTCAACACCCAATTTATTTATTTAATTCTTTTTTATTGCAAAAGCCTAAAATTAACTTCATACGCAATGCTCAAGGATTCATAACCATTTATTGTTTTTTATTTATATTATTTTAAAGTGTTAAAAGATATGAAAACAAAATAAATTTCCAATTATTGGGATCTGTAGTATTTCATTAGTTAAAGATCTAAAGGCCTCTCAAGGTTTGAATTAAAAAATAAAATTAAATCTGTTGTCACATTGTCACGTTAATTTTATTTGATGGTTTGAACAGGATATGTTAATTTTCTCAAATGGAATGTATAATTTTGCTTATTATAAATTATCGGTTAAATCTAAGTCATTGGTTAAATATTTTAGACTTTGGGGGCACAAATTG
Source organism: Rhaphigaster nebulosa (assembly GCA_948150685.1). Classification (NCBI taxonomy): domain Eukaryota; kingdom Metazoa; phylum Arthropoda; class Insecta; order Hemiptera; family Pentatomidae; genus Rhaphigaster; species Rhaphigaster nebulosa. Next base: position 14,873,720 of record OX411312.1, on the reverse strand, counting down.
CAATGATAAAGCTGTGTTACCTGCTTTTCATTTTCTATTTTACGTTTGAAAATTGTCATATGTTTGTCGAAACGTCAAAATGAAATTTGTGTGACATTGATTACACATTTTTAAGTTTAAAGGCCTTTTTATGCTTATGACAAAGTTTTTCGTTTAAGTATCATGAAGTGAAAATATAGAAAGTATAGATGGCAATCTACAATTTATCAAGTTTACAATTGTAATAAAAAAAGTCAGGTCTTGAATCGAATGAAAGAAAATGAATTTTATAATTTAACAAAAGAGTCGCTGGAAATAAAAAAAAAAAAAAGAAGCATTACCTAATTAAATTGGCAAAGTTCGATTAAGTGTTCTATAATTTGCCTCAAATTTCCAGGATTTGTGCATCATGGTGTTCAATCTTAAATACACCCAATTTATGATGAATATTTTCTTTTTGTTTATTAAAATTTATAACATTCATTGAAGCAATTCTTGCTAAATCTTTCGAATTTCTTGCTGTATCGATTCGATATTTGTCTATTTCTTTCCTTTCTTTTTTTAAATGACTTGGATTATTATTATTTTATTGGTCATAAAGATATTTTTTTCATTTCTATTTATTTATTATTATTTTAGTACGAACTTTTTTTTTTGTCATAAGGGAATAACGTTTTATTGATAGTTTTAATATAACTTGCATTAACATTGTCTATACATATTATACCCAATGTTTTTAGTTTATTTTAAGAGGCTCTTCTGATGTTTTGTGTGTTTTCCAAAAAATTGCAGTAATAATAACTTTTTAAAAAATATATGCTACTGTAATTTTTCAGTTTTAAGATTTAAGTCTAACGCGTCCTTGCCTGCCCAAAGCTTGAATCATAGTTTATAAGATGAACATTTTCACCTCTAATTTGAGGCCTAATGATTACAGACGCCATTGCCAAAGAAATGGATGAACCATCCATTTTCATTAGTTCATTTATAATCTTTGTTTTCGTTCATTTATTCTCTGTTGTTTATCTTTTTCTCACATTGTTACTTCAAAACTCTAAATTTTTTATTATTTAATTTGTACTAAATAATGCATAAGCATGCAAGGTCCAATATGGTTTATTTGTAATATGTCTTAGAAAATATAGTTTCTTCTTGCATGGTTCTGTAAGAAGTTAAAATATAATAAATACATATATTGTATGTGTTTATTATGTATGTATTTGTGTATACTGTCAAGAAAATAGATCTTGAAAATGGTACTTGAGCTCTGGTTTTAGAAGCGTGTGTAGTGAGTCAAGAGGAAACAGTGGAAGAAGGTTATTGTTCGAGTTGAAGGTTAGACTCCCCCACTTCCCGCCCCCTCCACTGCCACCGAGATCTGTAGTCTTGGATCGCCTCTAGAACACTTCCGCTTTTCTTAGCCAATTCTCCTGGCTATTTCAGATACTGCCGGCATTTACCGGAAAATGTGACGTACGTGTCAGATGGAAATTCTGTAACGCTCAAATCAAGTTATGATCCGTGTTTTTCTGCAACTGTCTGTTTTTTTTTGTATCGAATATTTTTACGAAATCCTATTTTCTTCTTTATATCTTGGTATTTATCTTTCGCCAGAATTTTGAATTATAACTTATTTGTAAAAAAAGTCTGTAAATATAAATATTCATTAATTAAATGGTATTGTTCTTTATTGATTCCAGAGAAGTGTTTCTTTTTTTACTTTTTTTTTGTAATACTAGGGATTAAGAAGAAAATTAAAAAAACAAAAACAATACACAAACTACATTATATATTAAATATAATTATAGCTAAAACAATTTATTGGAGGGAACAAAATCTAAGATTTCTCAACAATGTTGAACGGATTTCTCGACTGTACTAAATATTTTAATTTTTCCAACTACATTTTGAAATATTGTGATTTTCTCCAACCCTTTGGATTTGAACTTTTCAGCTGACACGACAGCAATAATTTTTTTTTTATTCATTATAACACATTTTATCAATAAAATTCCAATTTCTTAACATAAAAGGCATTGGTATCGGTTTTATATTTTAGTAACTCTTTGAGTAAAATGTTTCACAGCCATTTTCATTTCGGAGTAAGTTTTCAAATCTGAAATATTCCAACTTTTTGGGTTTCCAAAATATTGAGGGGGGAGGAGTACACCACCCCTTTACTCCTCCCGTGCTGACGTCCCTGTTAATATCTACTGATTTATTATTATTTAAAATTAAATTTATGAAGTTTTAGATAGATCTCTTTTTCGTTTCTATTTGATATGATTTTCATATCATGCTTCAGTTTTCTGTATAAATTGCCCTTCATGCTAGTTCTGCATTCGGCAGTACATACATAACTAAAACACTAAAATTTACACGTAGCGTTATAAATAAATTTGCATAATTAACAAAGTTAACACTTCGCCATGAATGGCATCTGTTCCAAGGATGAAGTGGCGAAGTAAACATTTTAAATAATTTGCATTTTACAGCCATTGCAATTATATCACGAATTCTAATTGAAGAATGAAAATTATGGATAGGATTTTGTATGTTATTTCTTCAACATTGGGGGTTAAGCTCATTTTTTTCCGGAATCTTTACAATATAATACTCAATCATTCTGCTGATGGTTGTTTGCTTTGAATCTGTTCCGAGAAGAATTCCTCTCTTTTTTCCTCGTACGGTTCTTGAATGGGAAAATTATTACAAATATTGATGCTATTTCTAATTATAACTATGTTATTAAAATAAAAATAAATCATAAATGCAGAAAAAAGCATATAATAAATAAATGCCAATGAAAGCATGTACGTTTATCGAAAGAAAAATAAATTATCCGAAAAAATTCGAGTGGTTCAGGAGAGGAATGCAGGAATATAAAGATATTTGAGGATTTGTGCATTGTACAGAATTTTTAATATTTTTGTTAATAACAAGACTGATTGAATTCTTTTTACTCCGAAACGTTGAGCATTTTAGACAAGTATACTAAATCTAACTAATTGTCTTAATCAGCTTTCTTTTTTTTTTCATTTATTATTCATCTTGTAGTTATTATTTCATTTATCTTTATATCCTTTCAGTATACTTTTGGTTGTTTTAAATGTGATGTTTCTATTGTCCTATTTTCTGCTGATCAGCTATTTTTAAATTTAATTTTTTAAAAAATTCACTGTTATTCTTGGGACATAATAATTACTTTTTTTTTATTTAGTTTTAAAAATATCTTTAACCTATAATTTTAATTTTCAAATTAATAAAAATAATAAACATGGTGCTACAGTGGTATTACATAGTTGTTCTTATCAGTTGATGAACTTCTGATAAGACGTCAAGTAGGAATTTGCGTGAGGATTTTTATAATTCTCGAAGCATTATTTATTGGTTTTTATTAAATTAATGTTTTATTAATTACTTCATATTTCTATTCATTTTCGGATTTTATTCTATATACGAATATATTCATTCATGGGATTTTTATTTATTTTTCTGCTAATATTCTGTATTCTTGGATTCTGTGAATTTTTGAATGCTTAGCATTAAAATTAAAAATCATTTCCTTGAAATAATTAATATAAAGGAGAAAACATCCTTGAAGAAATAATTTCATTCTATAACGAAATATTAAAATTAAAAATCTTAAAACTATATTTTTGCGTATGAGTAATTAATAATAATTATTTACTCAAACTTTTTTTTTTTTTTACTATGTATTATTAATGTAACCGTCCCATTCATTATCGTGAGGTTAATTGAGTACTTTTCCACATCAAGGTGACTATTTCTTATGGCCTTGTCTTTCCTCAAATTTATTTTACTCACATTTACAGAATTATTTATTTTTGAGTTTTCCTTCTTTCAAAGGTTTTTCTGTGTGTGATGTTACAAACTAGTTAGTTATCATGGGAATATGGAGTAAATTTAACATAGAATTTTGAATTGTAAAGATTAGGTGAACTTCATATGTCTTTAGCATTAATTTTATTTCTGATTTCTGTCTCTCAAGTAAATTATATGGTTAGATTATTAGTCAAGTAAATTTTAAACCAGTCGAGAACGAGTTTAATTTTTGTTTTTATTTTTTAAGGAGTAATAATTAATATTATGGAGAAATTCGTATATCTCTTTATATAAAAAATATAATTTCTATGTGACATATAGCTATTTTTTTTTTTTATCACAAAGTAACTATTGTTCTTAAGTGTTAGTTTAAATTTACAATTTTGGCGAACTTCACGTTTAATTTCATCGAAACACATGCAAAATACTTGAAATAATAATATATTTTTTCTTTTATTGTGAAATGCCATATTGACTATACACGGCGTTACATGGACGACGCCATAATGAGCATGAGCATTCCGTACAGCTGCTTCACTCGCCTAACGGTTCTCGTCTTTATTGATTATTTCGACGAGGATATTTCCTCTTCGCCATTGGTTCTTGCCGATTCAAGTCGGGTCTTTTTTTTTTTGTAAGTTTGTTCGCTAACATATTTTATCTATCAGTTTCCGTCTTAAGTTACGTGGCTAACGCGTTACGGTGTTCGGTTTATGCAATGGTTTTCCTCTGTTTGACTTTTTTTTTAAAAGTTCGAAATATCTTTTCGTTCGCTATATCTCGTTTCATTCAATATTTTTTTTTGTTAATATATAAAATAAAATTACAAGCATTACACACAAAGCTACATTAAATTTTGTTTGAGATTAATATGATTTTTTAAATTGTATATTAATTGATTTCAAATAACTACTTATTTTATAATTTTTTTCAAATACCCTGTCTTTTGAAGAAAAAAAAATATATTTTTCAAAATTATATGATTGTTTATTTCTTAACCTGGTACTTTATTTATTTATTATTTTTTTTTTGCTCTACGTTAATTTTAAAGTTTGAGCTTTTAATTCGATTCATAATACAGTTGTCATTAATTCATTATATATATATATATATATATATATATATATATATATATATATATATATATATCAACTTACTATAGAAATGTAATTATGATTTTCGTTTTTTCGAACTGCTCTTGAATTTTTTTTATAAATTGTAACTCAATAAATTGAAGTAACAAGTAAATAAGCTGATATAGAAAAGGAAAAAAAAAATATGCTGATAAAATTATTTTAATTATTCTATAAATGATTTATCTTATATTTGAACTATTCCGAATGAATGTATTGTCTCAATGATATGAACGCTGCCATTGCAACTTATTACACAACGAGAATAATTGTCGGCTAATTATTTAATACAACTTCTATTTATTGATTTATTTGAAACCAGTTTACACCTGAATTTATTTATTGTTTCTGATATACTGATGATCTTGGTATTTTCTGAAATCTTTAAATAATTGTTCGAAATGGATAAAGGTACAAAATATTGATCAGTAAAATTTGTAAAGATAATAAATGAGTAAATAGTAATCTCTTATCTGGGCAATTTTTACTTATATTTTCTTACTCATTCTGTTCGTAGCATTATTTTATGGTTATAACATGCCCTGTTATTACATATATTAATCTAGTTTTATTGTATTATTGTTTTAAAGCTATATCGGGTGTGTTAATCAACAAAATTTCAACGATTAAACTTATTTAAATAAATAATTTATATTATTATAATTCTCACTCAACACATTTTCGGGGGAATCTAATTTCTTTGACCAAATTATAATTCGTTGGAATCAGTCTAAAGTTTTATTTTGTTATAATTATTATTATTTTTGTAATACTTCTTTTATCATACGAAAACAACTTGTACATTTTGTTGTTTTTATTATAATAATAATAATAAAGACTTTATTTACAAAAATTATTATTTTACATGATTACGGATGGCGCATCCTTACAATCAAGCAATTTTAGATTTTATTTTTAACATGGAAATAAAATTTGATTGAAATTATAAGTTTAACATAATTTTGAGTACTAATAGTAGAAATAATTTAACAAAAAAACCTACCCAAAAAAATAAATAAAATAAAATAAAAAAATAAATATTATATTTTCACCTGACTCATTGTCCTAAATTATTATTTAGAATTTCGATCCTAGTATCCATCATGTCGAATTTCTTTTTATAACTGTTTCCTGATGGATTTTTAAACAGTTTTTGTTAGAAAACTTCTGAATAGACCTCCTGATAAAATAATAATATATAATAACTAATGCTAGAGTAATACTGAATCTTTAGTACCTATCCAATGTTTTCGATGTTGTATATGAATTATCGTAAAGTCTATGGTCCTGTATGGTCTGTGGACTTCTCTAGGGTCTTGGTGGTTGCGATACTCTGGTACTATACCATCATACTATATCCATACCATAACGACTATTTGGTAGACCAGATTCCAGGCAGGTTGACGCACTTGAAGAGCCTAGCTAGATTTACTTCGTTGGCAGAGTGGCCCCCGAGCTTGTTGGTTACTATTGTTAGACGTCGTCTCTTGGTATATTTAGTGTTGGGACTCCCCACCCCGTCTCTCTTCTCTAGATCTTCAACGCAGTCCAGTTCACTGTCTTTAACCAATTCTTCCTCCCACTATTGCAGTTTCGTAATGCCCCGTGGTTCTCCGTCTTGAGGTAGTTTTTAATGTGGTGCCGTTGAATCAGCTTTTTATGGAGGCATTTTATAAAATTTCCATTTAACATCTTGAAAAAATATGAAATACATAGTTCATTTTCCTTATGCAGTTTTCGGATTTCAATATTGAACTCTCTTCAGGCCAAATTACGTAAGCAGTCGAATTTAATTTCGTGAGCCGGTCTGATTTTAAACAGAATCACTCAATGTTTCATAAACCGATTTCAAAGAGCTAGTTCTTTTACGAAGCAAATCTTCATTGATTTGATAAAAAAGTGTGGTAGCTCTTTTAAGTTAATTAGAATCCTCTCCCACCCTTCAGTTCTAAAGCTTGACGTTGTTCATTTTACTGAGTCATTTTTGTTGTGAGTCATTTTGATTGATCCATTGAAAGAGCACATAGACCATCACTTGTTTTTTTGTACAACGTAAAAGAGAGACGTTATCGTATAAATGCTTATTACCCAAATTCGTCATATAATTTTATTTTTTAAGAACTCAACCATAAACAATTCACTATATTTTTTTTTCTACTTAAAGTATTTAGAAAAATCACTCATTATAACCCTTAAATTAAAATATCCTTATAATATCAACGTTTCGGGCATTTTCAAGTTGCCAGCCCATAAAAATAATTAATATATATGTCATTGCCCTGTATACAATTTTTTTAATTTTTAAATAATACTCTGTCCTAGTGTTTCTTATTTAAAAAAATATCTATATTTTTATCACTGTAATTAACTGCTTTACACCTATTTCATTTGTACATTTTTTAATTTATTTGAGAACTTTGTTATTATGAGGAGTTCACAGTAAAAATTTGAATCGAAAAAGGGATAATAATTAGTGAGTTTCTTGAAGATTAAAATATCAGAGAAGATAAATTGTCTTTATATGACAAATTCACTATCTTTTTTCATATTTGCCTGTATTTAAAAAAAAATTGACACAGCAAAAAGCAAGACATGCTGGTTTTTAGTGTCTAATTTTTTGTGTTTAAGCTCATTTTTGGCAGACAATTTATTTTATGTTCTATTTTAGACGTGATCTGTCCTCTGGAAACCCTCTTAGAGCAATGTGTTAAACTGACCAGATCACCTCTTAACCTAACCGTTTGTTGAGATACAGTACTTCCTTGTAAAGAAATGATACCAAGATCCATGACATGTAGAGAAGTCTTCCTTTTTTATATCTGTACGTTGGAGATTAATTAAATTAAAGGCACTATGTACATGTTTTACTGTTTTGTCATTTCACATTTGTAAATAACTTTTTATGCTTTAGCCATAGATAATAACTGTGTATAAGGCCCGTTTACAAGTTTACGACTTGCCGAAAGTCCTAAACGTCTACCAACGCTTGGCTAGCGATCAAAATACTGCGGAAGCCAATCCAAATACCCCATTTACACGTTTGAGCTTGTGGGACCTTGGCATTATTTGGCAAACTGTAGGCTTATTTTGACAAATACTGTTATTATATGTTATAGCCCTATTATTTGATGAATGCGTGGCAAGAAGTGACGGCCGTATACACCCCGTTTCTATCGACCGTATTTGGAGTCCTTGTATGCTTCGTTTTGTATTGATTTCTAAAACACCCTGCCGCCGAGTGGGGTTGGTTGGGGTTCCCCTCTGCAGAGCAGCCAACTTTATATTTAGTTTTACCCTTCGTAACCTATCCAATAATATAGTTAAGTTGGCTACATTGTGCTCAGAATACGGTTAAAATTTTATGTAAAATTATTGATGTTTTAGATGATTAGATTTTTTTTTAAATATTTAGATATGGAAAAACATTTTTGTTTGTTTGTATTATTTCAAGTCAAAACGTATAACGAACATGTCAAAATGAAATAAAATATATATATTTTTTTTAAGGAACAAAAGAGGCAAAATCGGCACCAAAGCTTTCCTTAAAATCACCATTAATTGTTATTTTTGGAGCTCAACTCGATTTTTTCTGTTCAGTTTTCAGGTTATTTTAGCTTTTAATGAAGAAAATAACGCTAATAATAAAATAAAAATATTGCACTAATTGTGCATATACTAATATTAATTTAACTTTTTTTTTATTTATTTTTTTTATTTAATTTTTAATTCTGTTATAATAAAGCTTTGAAATTTAATATTTAAATGTATTCCATTTTTGCGCAAAACAAAAATAATTTTTTATTCATCAGTTTTTAAACGATTACACTATTTCTTCATCACATCAGTTCAATTCAACCATTCAACTCAGATTTTCTGCGACTTACATTTAGTTTTCACAGTGGGTATTTTCAATTTATTTGTTTAGTATATATTTATCTACACAAATAAATAAAATGCTAGGATTAAGAAAAGGTACACTAGTTGTAGGAAAACTGTGAGATCAAAAAGGTGTTGTTTTTCCATTGTAGGAGACACGGACAGATGACATTAGCTATGGGAGAGTTCGGGTCTGTTCGGCAATGTTCGTCTCTTTAGTCACCTTGGCTCGTCTTCTTACTGTTTGTGGGGAACTAAATCAATTTATATTATTATCAGTATTATTTTAAAGCTATATTATTTGGATATCTTTGTTATAAATTACTATTTTTTCAGTAACTTTATTATTTTTAATTTTTTTAATACTTGCCTGATATACGTTTTAATGAATTTTGTAGAGAACAAAAAATTAATTCCTATAAATATTTTTATTTTATATATTTAACAAGGAACTCAATTTTAGAAATATAGCACGAGTTTAGAATTATTTTACATATCACGTATATATTTTAAAATAATATATAAGATATAAAAAAATTTAAAGATCTTGGAAGTAAAATGCTCTAAAAATTTAACTCTTATGCTCTTGTATTTAACTTAACAAAATTATTTTAAATATTTTTACTATGAATCAGACAAATATATTAGGCTTTACCAAACCAATAGATAACTTGATTATGATTATATTAAAAAGTTCTTATTATTTTTAAATTATTCTGTAAAATAGAGAAGAGAAAAGACAAAAGCAATGTTGAGCATTGTGAGTGTTGGTTATTTACCCGGGGAGTCTTACGTTCTGCTAGTGCAAGCTTTTAAACCTGCTGATTCCTTACATCACTTTAAACCTCGTTGTATCTTTTCTTTTAATCATCACTTTATCTCTTGCCTTTCTTTCATCTGCCCTAATCTTTTTCCCTCTTATTATTTTAGTTAGCGTTTCCTTCGGTTTCTGAAATATTGAATGCTGGTTAATGGAGTCGATATTCATTATTTATTTATTATGATTATTGTTTATTTATTCATTCTTTCTTTAAGTATATTTGTTGCCATTGGTATTGATCCATATATTTTTATTTATTTATTATTTCTTGTACTAATTTGATGCTCAGGTGTGCGTGTCTAAAATGTGAACATTTGATTAATTTTTAAGTAGTTTATTTTATTAGCTTTTTGTTTTTTCTTATTTGTTCTTAATTTTTATTTATAAAATAGAAAAAAAAAAGAAGCTTTATTTCAAGTAATAGTTGAGGGTCACTGGGAAAGAGAAATAAGGGATAAATTACAGAGTGATAGAAGGTTCACAGCAAACAAATGGGAGGAAAATATATATATATATATATATATATATAACATTGGATTGATGAGTATGCTGTGTGTGTAGCAACCCAAGATATTTGGGCAGCATTGCTGTTAATAAAGTATTTCTCCCTCTCTTATTCCTCCATTTGGCACATGGCCATAATTAGGATTAAAATATTCTTTGTACTAGTTATTATGAAAAAAAAAATTGAAAAAATTGTTCGTTATCTTGACAATATCTACTTTTACCCATTTATCTCTTTACCCTTAATTAAATCTGCTTATTTTCATGGTGATGGTTTAATGTGTTTTGATTGTCTGATTTTCATTAAAATATCTTATTTTATTACTGCTTAATTTATTGACTGTTAGAATAGGTTCGTTCAATAGATAATTAGTGGTTTTGTCAGGGTAGGAATCGTGGTTTGACAGTCAGCTCTCCGGTCCTATCGATCGCCAAAACATAATTGCGAAGGATCGGACAGAGATAAATCAAGTGGTTTGAAGGTAGTGCTATCCAAATAGGCCCGATCATAGTTACTGCTGAAATAACAGTTTCTTGTTCTGTAATAATTTCTTGTCGTTTAATTATTGTTTAAAGGTTCTAAGTTTGTTGGTCGTCCAAATGAAGTTATTGATAGATATTGATAGGAATATTATTTAATGGTACTGTAGAACTGCATTTTGCAGACTTACAGCTTAAGAAGATATATAAAACTTGAGAAAATGATTAAAATCAACCTATTTTATATATTAACGCGATTATTATTATTTAAAAAATATTATAAGTATGTTTCTTGTAATGCATAGCTATTTAGCTTTATACGCAGAAAAGCTGTGCCTCGAACTAATATATAAATAGAATGTTTACAAACTGGTTTGTGATATTAATAAGAGTTGAGTGATGTGTGTTCGTACATCTTGACCCCTGTGCTGGTGCCATCCTAACTTTTTTTTTATTGCTCTGGCACGTGGCCTGTGGTGTTTTATGAGGGTGGATTTGATTGTGAATGGCACTAGGTTCATCCCTTCAGTCAAGGGTTGTCAGGTGTCTTGGCCCGTGGCAACCCCCTAATCCCAAGTCTTAGAACCCTTTTTAGCATATAGTGCTTCTATTTATTTTTTTTTTTATATACCTGATTTTTTATTAAAAAAACAATTTTTCTTCTCAGAAGTCAATAATAATATAATAATAAATCTCTAAGAAATTAAATTCAGTTCAATAGTCCGTACAAGTATCCTTGTAAAATTACTTTTTGTGCCAATTTCGAATTTCGAGTGTCGAAGCCAAAATCTTCCGTATCTTCTAATGTATTTTTTAGAATCAGCCCATTTGCAGATATGATTTTTTGAACAATAACTTCTTAATCTAGGCCCTTAAACCCTTTTAGTTCTATAGCAAATTTTCTGTATTTTTTAAATATTTTCCCACTCTCATGGCTTGTAAGTTACAATTACTTGATACTGTTATGATTATTAGGGATAGATAAATTATTTGCCACTTCTATAAATTTGTTTTTATTGAAAACTAGTTTCGAATGTTATACATTCGTCATCAGTTCTAAAAACACACAAAAAATTAGATTGATCCTTCTATACCTTCATGCGGATGTCAACTGTTATGATTATGTTCATTATATTTCATTTTTATATGTAACCAAAATATCTTTTTGGCACGCTTTGCACTCGAGAAAAAAAAAAAAAATAATAAATAACTTTTTTTTTAGAACATTCATATTATCACGTCTCCCTTCATATCATGTTATCTATTGCGCAATGTTTCCGTCTCTGGCAAGGACTAAGACTAAAATCAACACTCGCACGAGAATCATTCATTCTGATATTTCGTATTGCATATTTTTTATTTTATGAAGTTACGTTACTTTTTTAAATTATTACTAGTTGAATAATTCTAATAAATAGTATATTTTTCAAAAAAAAAAAAAAAAAAAAAAAAATATTTTCGATTAAAAAAATAATAAACACTATGAATTAAATTAATTATTAATACGTCTTTTAATAATGATTGTAATATAACTTATATTTTAATTATATATTCTTCAAAATAATTGTTTGAAGAATACGAACGTATTTGTTTTTGACATATCTGTCTGAAGAATTTGAAGCAGACGACATACTATAGAATCGATTAACGAAACCCTCAGGTATCAGTTACAATGTTACAACTTGTTTGACTTCCATGTAGTGTGTTGTCTTATCCTGTGTCCCATATTGTACAATGTATATTAGCCACAATCCAATTAGACTCATTAATTATATAGAGTAAATATTGCCGTAATTTGTTTCTTTTTTCTTAAGTGTCATACATAGATAATGCTTATCTGTTGTCGGCTAAAAACAGAACTACTGTGAAAATAAAACTTCGGTAATTGACCCCTCACTTGAAAATGCAATACACAACATGTTTTGATATGTTAAAAAATTATATATACATTTTTAAATGCTTCAAATTTTTTAATATAATTGACCTAATTTAATTTAATACACATTCCTCCGAAAAATCATCCATTCATCTGTAAAAATAAATAAATAAGAAAATTATGCAATTATAAATATATTTTGGTATGCCCCTTGCATGATATGCTTAAGTCATTCACATGCATGAGTAAATAATTGATCACGCTACGGTAATTTTAGATTTCATTAATCCTATAAAATTCCAGAATTACATAACTAAATCATATTTACTGTGTGACTTTGTATTAATATGATCTAAAAAATTTTGAAGTTTTTATAAAATGTTATAGCATCAAGGTCTTGAGAAGAAGGGAAAAGGAGGAATTTCAGATAGATACATTTTAGGCTCATCATCATCACATTGTTTCCTTAAACTTTATAAATACAATATTTTATTTTTATTTTATTAAATCTAAAATTTAATTAAATGTATACCTGAACTCTCAAAATATCTTTTTCACATTCAGTGTGTTTTATCGAATGAATATCTACTCCTTCAGCAGTAAATAACAAATAAACAAAAATATATGCTAGTCAGAAGTTTCATCAGACAAGGAATTATATTCATTATGTACTATAGTATAAAATGTAAATTTAAACTGTTAAACGCATTTTATTTGTAATGAACCTTTTTTTCTCTATGAAGTCATGGTATTTACTGGAAAGTTTATATATATATATATATATATATATATATATATATATATATATATATATATATATATATATATATAAATAAATCTCAGTAACCACTAATAATTATCCCAAAAATCTAAGAGTAATTTTTTTTAGGAAAAAAAAGTATAACCCTCCTCTCTTCGGAAAACAAAATCTGTATTTAATAAATTATTAAAATTTATTCTATGTTATAATTCTTTTTTAAATATAAAATTTCTCTGAGGAAAAGGTAAAAAAAAGTACGATCTTTCTTAAATAAACGATTACATCTTTTTGTTGTTTTATTTTCCTTCTTTTTTTTGGCGAGAAGAAAATTCAAAAGGAAAACTGACCTTAATTAAATAAACATTTTTTTTTTTCATGTTAAAATTTACTTCTTTTTTTTTACTTACTGCCTCTGTAAGAAAACAAAAACTGTTATACCATTAGCATTTTAATGCCTCGTTAATCCAAAAATATTATTCTTGCCTTCATGAAAAAAAGAAAAATCGGGAGAAGTACATTTTAAAATAAGGTCTTGTTTAAATTAATTAATTAATTTAATTTTTTTGTGACTATTTATTTTATTTTTTTTTAATTTGACTAAATAATTGGTTTTGGGCTGATTTTTTAACTGAATAGCTGATAGCTGACCATAATCCTGTTCTATCTTATTTGTAATAGACTTGAGTCGTGTGACTCACTAAAAATTATATATTATCTATATTTACATTATTGTTAATTACATTTTATATATTATTCATTTTATTTTATATTGGGGACATAATATATATAGCTATGAAGGGCCATTGGTGCGTCACGTGGAGAAGGGTCGTGGTGGGGATGGTTCGATGTGAGCTGCCGGCTGCGGAATCAATACCAGTGCCTGGGTGGGGCCACTACCGCTCTCCATTCATATTCTTCTCCAACAGCTTACTCACTGCCTAATTCATTCATTGTTTGTAGTTACAATATGTATAATATTCTATAATACATCGATGAAAAATACGACAGAATTTTTACTTGGTGGAAGAGGAAAAAAAAAAAAATCGTGGGATCAGTTCTAGTTTACTTAGGATTTAATTGGCAATTACTTTTTTACTTTTGGCCCCTCCTATATTATATATAGTGTATAAGAAAAGTATTTTTTTTATACGCATATAAAAAGATCCAAAATAAATCTTTTTAAAATAAGTAAGATCTATAATAAAACTTTGTTAACATATTATTATTATATTAGATAAAAACAGCAACTTAAACTAGTTTTTTCTTTTTCTTTTCCATAGTAACCCTATGGAAGTAACTATACAAATACGTATATTTGTGAAATTTATTATAATATTTTAGTTGCATTTGATAAGAACATCAATTATTGAAAACATATAATAGAGAAAAATCATTGCAATATACAAAAGAACGAAGTATGAAGAAAAACAAAATAAAAAGTCAAAACAAAAATATTGAATATTTAACTAAACTTGAAAATATTGACAATTAAACTAAATAATAATATACAAAGCAATAGTATATAATATACGATTAAATAAAATATTAAAATAATAAATAAAGATAAAAAATCTAAAGCACCACAAACAAAAGATGGTGGGAGTCAAGATTCCAGGTTGATCGAGGTACAACTTAAACTAGTTATATTATGCATCGATAATATTTATATATTGTATAATTAATAAACATAATATAATAAAATAGAGAGAAGCATAATGATAACAACATTGGGCTTATTGAGGAATTGTTTATTTCTTGGGAAAGTCGAGAGCCAAATCCTCACATTGTAATTTTACATAATATAAAAATAATCGTTTCGAAAAATATTTTTTTAAAAGTAAGAATAAAACCTTAAAAATTGACATTATAAAATTTCATCTAATTTATTTGTTTAGTAATGTTAATTTTGAAGAAATGTTTAAGCTGTTAACGATGTAATAATTTAGCTCTAATATAAAATACAATTGAGTCCTCAAATTTAAATCAGTGCTTTAATTTTCTTAAATATTCGTCATAATATTTAAAAAAATAAAATAATAATGGATTTTATGCTGTCAATTTACTTCAATTTTTTTTTCTCGATTTTAATGTTTATCTTTGAGTTTTTTAAGCTATGCCCCATTTTTTGAAAGCTATAAAAAGTAGGAGAAAAAAAAGGGTTTCCTATATAATTTATCGGTTTAGAATTCTTTGAATGGAAGAAATTGAAATTCAGAAAACCCTTCTGATTTGTTTATCCGTTTAAAGCATCCTTTTCCTTTTTCTGTGTAATAATTATAATGGAGAATAGATAACAATCATGAAACCAGGCCGACTAATTTATTTCATTTTTTTTTTAAATTTGAAGTCGTGATATTTGTTTACATTTTATTTTTTATTTATTGTCTGTTTAAAGTTACGCTGTTAGATTCCGTGCCTCTGACACTCAGCACTCTCATGATGACTCTGCTAGAGCCAAGATTACGGTGGATTGACTACACGTAAAGCAACCATTTATACCAAACTATAAAAAGCGAGACAATTGATTAGTAGGTGTGGTGAAGGTACTCACTCTCTACTTTGTTTTTCCTCTTCCCTTGTGGGAAAACTCTTAGCACCTCGAAGGGATAAATATCTATTGAACGTTACCACAAAACTCTCAAAAAGGTTATTTCAATTTTGAGTGGCGCATGAGTTTTAGAGTTGTTTCATATCCACTCGACTTCATGATCGGGCTTCCCAATCCGACGGGATGTTCCTGATAGCCGCTGGAAGAGGCCAGGAATACGATGAAGGACGGAGAGTGGGAGTTCCGCAGAGATCGATAATAATGCAGACAGGTCCGGAACCGACCGCAATGCACCATAGATCCTTTCTTCTCTCAATCATTGCATTGGTCTCGTATCCCATTTAAGTCTTCTATGACGTATTTGTCAACCTTTACGCTGCTGCTGCCGGTAGCATTTATGTCTTCAGGCCCAAAGGTTCGCTTGGCATTTGTTCTCGTTGTTCAACATTCAATGCCATAATTATTAATTCGTATTCTTGTATAATTTCATTAGGAAATTATTTTTTTGAATTGTTGCAATCCATGTAATTCGTAACATCAATTTATTTCATCTCGCATAATTTTTTTTTTATAACTATCAGAAATACAATAAGTGCTGTGTATCTAAAATGATATATGTTAGAAGGTCTGGAGGACATCTTCTTTTCGGAGGACCCGGATAGACTGGAGAGCAAGATTAGAAACTAGTGGGTTTGAGTATGAATGTAGTTTAGGATGGATGTAATAGGTATCTAATTACATTAAGATCTTTATAGTCAATTTTCTTTATTACTTGAATTGAAGGATTTTGGATTCTTATATGTTTGAGTTTGGCTCTGCATATTATCTATATCTTTAGGTCTGAGGTAAACTGTCGTGAGTCCGATTTTGCAGATTTTGATTTTATTATCATATTTGTATTATTATGGTCCTATTTTTCCAGTATAATTATCGTAAATAAGCTAGAAGAGTAAGAAAATATGCAACACTTGAGATATAAAGATAAATGTCTATCCACAACAAGCATTACAATTGAAAATATTACAGTTTACCTTCGGCGTACGGCTGAACCCGTTTATCCAATTAATAGGTCTGAATTCTTAAATTTGAATTAGCTTTCAGTAAAACATTGTTGCAATGGTCTGAAACTTAAGTCAGCTGTCATTCGGCAAACAAATGAAAGTATTTATCAGTTGACATCCGCATGATGGTATAGAAGGATATCTAATTAGGGATTGATAAATTGTTTGCCACTTCTATAATTTTGTTTTATTGAAAACTAGTTTCGAATGTTATACAATCATCTTCAGTTCAAGGTTTAAGTAATTTTTATGAAACAGAAAAGTTTGTATTGGTTTCTTCTCGCACTGTAATAGTTCAATTAGAGAAGAAACCAATAGAAACTTTTCTGTTTCATATTATCTACTTAAAAATTATAGTGGCAAATAATTTATCAATCCGTAATTAGAAGGTATTTATGATAATATTCTTGGTACTATAATAATATTCTACCAGGATATTATTTTATATTGTAGTAAAGAATATGTTTATCTGTTCATAGTTAAGATTATGTTCATATTAAATTCAAAATATAGTCTTGATATGCTGTAAATAAACATTTTTATTTGCCTATAATATGATTTTGGTATTTTTGCTTTTGATCGCATACTAAGAAACTTTATAATTACGTTTTTGAATAATTCTTCAATGGTGCTGTGTTAGCGTATTAACTTTTCTATGGATATTAGTGGAGACGATGAAGAGGTTTTTGTCGTTTCCTTTGGCCGTTAAAAACACACTGAATTGCGTGGAGGTTTCCTGTTTCTAAGACTTCCTGTTCGACAGCAGTTCCCATGCCCAGGACCTTTATAAATACGTAAAAAAAAAAAGAAAACGAAATATTCCAATGATCTATCGTTTAATCCTTTCTATTCGTGTTTATGTTTTAGGTAAATAGTGTATTACAATTGTTTTTTCGATATTCATATTGATATGGTAATATAATAATTACAAATATTATTATAGTGGTCTTTTTTTTTTATATATATACAGATATAGATGGCAGAGCTAGGTGTTGCTTGTGTTAAACGTTGTGTGTGTTGCGAAGGAAGCTGGCAATTCATATTAATGCAGCGTTGATCTCTATTAATATCTATAGCCAGGGATGTGCCACGTTGCTCTGTTTTACCGCCTCCATTTTATTTTTATAATAGTTGTTCAATATTATTATATTGTTTAAAACTATTTGCCCTGTGTTTTATCAATATTCTCACATCAGCAGTCGACCGCATGACCAGGAATGTGCGTTGGTTGAAAACTTGTTTTAATATTACCAGATCCCTAACTGCATGAAAATGAACTGGATGAAAGACCTCGTAATTTTGATTTTAAGAGTTTTTCATTAATTTATTTCTCAGCTGCAGGCACCAGGGCCCTATTTCATAATAAAATACAAATGTACAAGGATAATTGGTAAAATACTAGTGGAAACATTTGTTTTAGAGGTTACTTATCGTCTTTAGATAATAATAATTTTATTCAATGCGTTTTTTTTTTTTTTTCAAATTTACTATTTTTAATATAAATATTTTAAATGTTATCGTACTTTTTACAGTATTGTCATAGGCGTGTAAGTCATTGCCTAGCATGTACTTTTGTATTTTATAATGAAACAGGAGGGGTCTATAAAGTAAAATACAAGGTGTTATATATTGAAATTGTTATAATGTTGAAACATTTAATGTAATATTTAAATACATATAATGTAATATTTAAAATAGTTATATTAAAAAATTAGTATATCGAGAAAAAAAATCAATAAAATTATTATTATCTAATGACGATAAATAACTTGTAACTTCTCAACACGAACCTTTCCACTTGTACTTTTGTAGTTTATTATGAAATAAGGGCCATGATAGTTATGTTAATTATTAAAATGTGTAATGAAGTAGCCCAGAAAAACAGCAAAATAGATTAGACAGTTAAGTTTTTAAAAAATTATAATATTATAAAAATGAGTTATGAAGGCGTTGAAAATTGATAAAATTAAATTATTTTTTTGTTCGAAGAAACTATAATTATTAAATATATTTTATATGAAATTATTAGATAAAGAAAATTAACATTAGCAGAAATCTTGAATTATTTATTAATGGGCATTGTAAATCAAATATCCACGTGTACGTTTTGTATTAGAAGTAAAAGATAGTTACAAATTAATAATAAAACTTTCCTTTAAATGCTTTTCTAAGAAGTCATCAATTAACTTTTTTTTTTATTGTCATAGGACATATATAAATATATAAATTTGAATAAATTGCCGGAATTGTACTCTACTATGAGCCGAATAGTCCAATCATAATCAATTAACATAATACATAAATATTTTTCTTCTTATAATAATAAAAATTAACGAATTATGTGTAGATTATCTTCTTTTTTTTTTTATATCAATGATTTTAGGCGACGGGCTAACCAATTCATGTTGAATAATTATATAATCGATTATTTATTTACACCGTTATTAACACCTGTATAGATAATATAATAATTTAAGATAAGGCAGGGTGTTGCGCATCGATACATTAGCAGATAGGAACTTGTTATTTTCCTTTTTTTGCCGTGCTTTGTCGCGGTCACATCCGCTCGGGCACATGTTGCCAGCCTGTCCTCGCCGCTCATTGGTTAAAAATTTTATTCCTGACTATAAAACACTTCATAAAATATACAAAAACTATATTTCATATTGTAAATTAAAAAAATGTTCATTGCGTGCGTAGAGTGTGTAAAGCTCAGCAAACCCTAAGATTCGATGCTGACACTCATTAGAATTTATAGTTTCAAAATAAGTACAGAATATTATTAGTGCATATTTTTTATTAGGCATAGAATTTTCGCAACACTTAATTTTTAGGTGTCATAAAAGCACATTTCTAATCTGTTAAGAACAGTTTAAAGCAAATATTCTTATGTTATGATTGTTTTACACTTGCCGCAAGTTCCAAACGTCACAAACCAACCAACGTGGTATCTACACCCTTGTGTTCCAGAGAATTAATCATTTCGGTTCAAACTATTTTTATTTTAAAAAGAAACAATTAAAAATATATCTATAATAATAAAATATAATCTAGTAGAGCTTATGTGTCGCTTACCGCAAGTTTCCTTCAATTTGTGACAATCTTAAACCCGCCTTAAAATCTTACTTTCAGATTCCTTGATAGTTGGAACTGAGGTACTTCCTCCTGGAATTCGTTTCTTTTAGGAAAAACTTTTCTACGTTTCCTAATTTAATATTTATGATTCAATTAATATTCACTTCGCATTAAAATCACCATCACTAATTTTACTCCTTAAAAAAATAAAATAAGAATTTATCGATTTACAACTCTATTAAAAATAAAAAGTAAGTAAATATCTAATTAATAGAACTTGGACATAGAATTGTCAGAGCTGTGTTTGTTTAAGGCCACAAGGCTGGAGTGGTTATGAAGTTTCTTATGTGTTTTAACTAAACTTCGAGACTTAATTCTATTCCAGCGTGCATTAGGGTCCCTCTGAACTGACTCTATTGGATCGGTTAAGATGGGTTTTGTTGATTATATCAAGCTTTCGTTAGCCCATGGAATTAATTTTGTTTTATTCTTCCATGAGGGGGAGAGAGAAGGCTATCTGCAAACTCTGTGGCTAATGATACGTTTTTATCAGTGTACAAACTAAAATTAAAAATAAGGATAAAAAGTGCTTTCCTTAAGAGAGTTTTATTGTATCAGTGAATGTAAGACTGTTTCCATCTGAAATATTACGACCTTTTAAAGTAGGAGTAATTGCTATGAGATCACACTTGAAGATAAATATGTGCCTCATACACTACGAGACCTGGTCCATTCGTTTGTCACCACGATATTTTACGAATGTTTTTTTTATTACCTCAGCGACCTATGAAATTTCTGATGGGTGTAATTTGCTCTTCTAATCTCTTCAGATACGATCCCATTCCACTTATAGTATTTTCTGGAATATCCAGAGCCCGCTGGGATCTCCATCTTCATTAGCGATTCCACATTACCCCGGTCGGTGTAGGAGCGACCCTAGTCGTGCCCCGAGGTGGGGAGGGTTTGCTGGCCTTGGTCTGGAGCAAGTACAAGGCCCGAGGATCGCACGCCCAGTCACCGTACACCTTCAGGTTCGTCGACATTTCTCAACGGAATGTGTACACTGTAACCTTTTCTATTTTAGTGTACTTCTTCCACTGAATTAGTACACCATTCTATATTGATCTCCTTAATATAAATATAAAAAATTTTAAAATTTATTCATGAAACACATCTATAAGTCTTAATTGAAATAGCCGACTCCAGCGCGCTCTCTTGTATTCTGACTCATCCGGTTCTTCTTGAAATAGCCGATGATATTCTGGAATTTCTTGTCTTGCAGCGGCTACTGGGCAATGGTATGATGGCAATGGTATGATTCACAATCCTCAGTAAAATATTGAATTGTTTCATCACTTGTTAGCTCGAACATGTTCGAACTTGGTATGACACGTAATGACGCAAGGATTTAACGGATTGCGTAATGCATTTCTATTATCTTTTAATACTTCAATATTTATTTCAATCCACGGATTCGAATTGAGTTTAACTTGCATGAACAGCTGCATTTTTTTTAAATAGTAATTAGTTTTACTTTCGAGGAGATTTAAACTCGATTTTAGTCTGATACAAAATCTACTAACGACCGGCGCCTGAGGACCATAGAGCCGACGAAAGATAACGAATGGTGTCGTAAGATATGGGCGAAGAATAGAGGATTTGTGAGCATACATTATGCATAGCCCCTGGAATAAATATGGGATGTGTCAGTTTCTATCTAGGGCAGTTAGAACTTGCGTTTACTGGAATGGTTACTTGCTCATTGTCTTCTAGTTGCTTTAAAGTTTAAGTCATAAATTTTATTTGAGGACTCTAAAATGTATTTTGGATACATATTTTCATTAGGCAATTAAATTGCCGAATTTTCGAATAACATCCTCTGTCTTAAACCATTTTAAAATGTTAAGCAATAGCGTAACTAAGATCAAATGCAACTATAGAAATACCAAATCACTAAATATTTATTACCGGATATTAATAGCAATTATAAAGGTAGAAAAATACAAAAAAAAAAAAATATAGAATACAATTTTATGAACAAACTGTTTATTTTAATTGATTACAATCGAAGAGTAAACTGTTGTACGAAATTAGCCAATTCTTATTTCCACTCTTTTCGGATTTTAAACTCCAAAAATTTTCCCACTGATATATCTATAATTAACATTCGGGATCTTGCATTGAAAAACTCTTTTTGTAATTTTAAGTATTGAAGATGATATTTCATTGCTAGCTACTGTAACAAGAGATGATATTTCATTGCTAGCTACTGTAACAAGAGATGATATTTCATTGCTAGCTACTGTAACAAGAGATGATATTTCATTGCTAGCTACTGTAACAAGAGATGATATTTCATTGCTAGCTACTGTAACAAGAGATGATATTTCATTGCTAGCTACTGTAACAAGAGATGATATTTCATTGCTAGCTACTGTAACAAGTATTGTAGAGATAACACCACGGGACCGAGCTATATGAATTACGGGAAGGGGAACTGGTAGACGAAAACATGAAGAAACTAGAGGGTTGGTTTATTCTAGTCTTAGACCACAAATAAATGAACTATTAACATTATTATTTCTACTTTCTTATTTACTCTCAAAAAATATTCCTATTTAGAATAATATTGAAATTATTTATTTTTTCGAATCAGGTCTCCCCAACGCCTAGTTAGGCATTGCCTGGTTTGTCTTAGCGTTTTTTACGCATATGATGTTTTTCTGAATTTTTTTAATCTTATCTCTGGGTGATGAGAGGGGAAAAGTAGCAAACCTAATTTCTTCCCGGATGTTTCCTGTTAAAATTATCTTTATTCAAACTTTTGATAGGGAAAGTCTTATCAGTTAATGATTCCTTTGACCTTATTTCCGACTGAATGGGGTCCACGCATATTATTTATTTTTAAAATATCACATTATTAAGATGAAAAGACTTCGGAGGGACTTTCTATAGTTGGGACGATCCCAGAGGAAGAGGCTGGTAAGACCCCCATATCCCGGGACGAGGCCGGGCGGGCGAATATGGACGAATGGTGGGGAGAGCACGTGGGGTAGGTCGGTGCGCTGCCCAAGGCCATTCCCACACTGTCTGTATCCGACCTAACGGCGCGGTCCGCAGGGTACCTGACCCTTGGGACGTCCCAAGCTCATTTGTGACTTTGTCTTTTCATTTTATTTAATAATTTATATATAGCATTTATTCTTGGCTATCCAACATACTCGGGTATACATTACGATTCCATTCGAACCCGATTCTATCAGAGGAACTGAAACTCCCCGAAGATTGCCCTCGAGAACACCCTTAGAAAGGTGAAGGTGCTGAAGGACAGACTCTCCCTCTCCCCTCCCTCCCCCCCCGTTGGAATTCCTGACAGCCGTCGGTGGGCTGTTTTTTCCCGCCCATATTGTGCGGCCTCAACTCCATTCAGCTCCCGGCTATCTCCAGTATCTCCTCTCGGGATGCCGCGCTATCGCTTCGTTTCTTCCCACTACCCTTATCACACTTCTCGCCAAATATAGCCTGTTTATGTATATTCTAATCTGTATATAATGTTATAGTATTCAATTGATAAATATTTATTAATTTATTTTCAAAATCCCTGTTTTAAAATTTAACATGATTCTAATATTTCCATTTTCTTTTGATTTCAGGATGCAAGATCAAGTCTTTAAGAGCTAAGACAAACACTTACATCAAGACTCCGGTTAGAGGAGAAGAACCCGTTTTCGTGGTCACAGGACGAAAGGAAGATGTGGCCAAGGCGAAGAAGGAAATCTTGTCAGCAGCTGACCATTTCTCCCAGATCAGAGCCTCGAGGAAGAACAACCTCGGTGGCTGCGGCGGCCTGTCGCCTCCCGGCCCTCCCACGAATGTGCCAGGCAACGTGACCATCCAGGTGAGGGTGCCATACCGGGTCGTCGGACTGGTGGTCGGTCCTAAGGGGGCCACCATCAAGCGGATCCAGCACCAGACTCACACCTATATCGTCACTCCATCTCGGGACAAGGAACCCGTCTTCGACGTCACAGGGCTTCCAGAACACGTGGAGGCGGCACGCCGAGACATCGAGGCACACATCGCTCTTAGGACGGGAGCTGGAGCGCTTCCAGGACTCATTGGATCCACTGCTACCTCTGGAATCATGGACGACAGTCATGAGATCATAGCTTCCCTTTGCAAGAGCGGATTGGGCGGCCTCTTCTCGTCCAATTCATGGCTGGATACTCTCCCTTCCCAGACTGAATCCAACTTGGGTTTCTCATCAGCTTTCTCAGCAGGCAGTTCTGGATGCAGTTCAGCGTCATCGAGTTCTTCCAACTCTGGAGGCACTGGCCTCGGAGATCTCGGATCTATCTGGAGCATGTCACTGGACAGGGATGAAGGTCTAGGCGATTCTCCTTCCTTCGAAACCGCTACTGCTTCCTCGAGTATCTGGTCCTTCCCGACCGTCACACGACCCTCGCCACCCAGCTCGGCCTCCCCCGCCGAATCCCTCAGTGGTGGTAAAAGGGATTGCGTCGTGTGCGGAGAGCGCGAGGTGACCGCCGCTCTCGTACCCTGCGGCCACAACCTCTTCTGTATGGAATGCGGTGAACGACTCTGTGAGACGACAAACCCGACCTGCCCGGTATGTAAACTCCAAGTCTGCCAGGCCATCCGTATCATTTCCTAAACAACTCTATACCCTTTGAATCAGCCTTTCTTTCTTGCACCCCAGACAGAGACCTCATCAAAAATACCTCATCATAACAATAGTTTTATATAGTTTTTCGGATCTAGCAGTGACTATATTTTTTTTTATTTTTGTTATCAACCACACCAAAGAAAGAAAGGCCCTCCTTACCGTGGCCAGTTCACCATTACTGTGGGAGTTACTGTATACAACGAAAAAAGTAAATTATTGTATATTTTTTATGTTAAATCTTTTTTATGTTTGTTTTAGTTGTTTTTATAATATTGAGAGATCTTTTCCTATTTTTGTACTTGTTTGGTGATCCCTGATCTCGGGCGGGTGCACGCGGCCCCTGATCGGATTCCTATCTCCTGTGCGCGCGCTCATGTAGCACTAGCACAGCGCAGCGCAGCACAGCACAGCTCTTGCGGGCACCCAACCACCTTGTTCCAACCACCTCAAGTAAATTTAACCCTTTTCGGTCAAAAATATATTTCTATATGGAGAAGTAGAAATACTTAATAAATAATAAATGTATATTATCAGTTTATAGTATTTTATTTGTGTGTTTTGTCATTCTAAGGTGTGATGGTATATTGATATAAAACATTGGATTTTGACCGGAGGGGCTCTGGGTCCGCCGTGTACAGTTCTATTATCCTCAGGACGGAAAGTCGGCTCCCGAGTCAGTGCAAGTCTCGTCTTAGCATAACTTTCCATCGGCTGCATAAAACAATCCTTTTTATATTACATATTTATCTATGTTTGCTGAATTTAATTATATAATATAACAAAAAATATATTGAAAAAACAAAAAAAAAAAAAAAAAATCAATCATTCCTTGTTGATTATACTTACTAGACTGCGGTAGTTGTATAGAGAGTACGAGTAAACATATCCGAAAATATTGTTACAAACTGTTAATTGTTTCTGTTTCTTTTCATTGTGATATAGCCATAAGTTATCTATAAATCTTTATAGGCATCTTTATATCTAATTATATTAGTGATATTCTCTTGGTACCGTGGTATAGTGTGGAAGCTTTTAGCATTGATCCTACGTGTATACGCATGTGTATATGTTTGAGCGTCGTTGCTTCTATTTAGTGTTTAGTACCTGTATATTATGTTGTTAAATGGTAGTTTTATATATAAATACGATGCTCAATAAGAAACAATGCAATTGTAACACAGGATCTTAGCGGTGATGAGCCTTGCACTGTCCGGCGACCATCTTTTTTTTACAGAGTGCCCCCCCGTTAAATTTATTATGAAAGCTCTAAATCAGATTAAAAAAAAAATATTTTTTTCAGTATTTGTTTACTTTTATATAAAGAATTAATAATTATTGATAATATTATAAATGTTCTAAGATATCTTTGTGTTTCTACTATTTTAGTGTTGTGTATTTGTATAAAGTAATGAACCTGCCATGATGCCCCAGGGCTGAGAAGTTACGTTAGTTAATTTTGTTTTTAAGTGAAAGATATTTGAACATGGATAAATGTATATTTTTTGTTGTCTCCTAATTTAAGTAGTTAAAATTAGTGTTCACTATTTAAGTGATTTCTTATATTGTTTTTTTTTCTTATAATCTTTTTTTATTATATATATTTTGAGTCTTTGTCAAAGTTTTCTTACATTTATTTTTATATATATCACTTAGTTGACAGGCCCAGTTTGAAGGATGATCAGGGAGGGAGGTGTTAATTTATTTATTTAAAATAGATAAATATGTTTAGTATATAATATATATATATTAGAAAAAATGGATATTTATATGCCTCTGTATATGGAGGACCTCCTTCTGCTGAACTTACTTCAAAGTATGGTTATATAGTTTTAGTTGAAATGTTGATATTTAGATTCTGTTTGATTGCTCTTTATTCTAGTGTTTTATAGTTGCCACAATATATAATATATTTATATGATTATATCAGGTGGAAAATGAGCATTTTTTTACCCACCACTGCACAATGTAAACAAAGGTATTAGTAATAATATAAATGGTATAGCTTTCTTTTCTATTTTATTACAACTCTTATTATATTTATATAATATATATGATATATATTATGGATATCTTTAAATAATATATGATGTAGCTATAATGAAAGAGGATATTTAGAGACATGAGAGCTATTTTTTATGTTAGTATGCTCAAAAGAAGGATGTTTGGCACAGCTACCAATGTGTTTCCAACTTTTATCAGTGAATTGTCTTCCTTGAAGAGAATCTACTAGCAAATATCAATATATTAATTTTGCATAGCTTTTATTACTTTATTAAAAAAATAAAATAAATAATAATAATATATCTTTAAACAAAATTGAAGAAAGATAATTTTCCAAGACCGTATTGCACACATTACCATTTCTGTGAAGTGTAAATTATAAAGCAATCTTTTTTCTAACAATAAGTCTTAATGTTGTAAACTTTTTGATATTTTTCATGTTTCTTCTAACATGAGTAGATGGTTTATTATATGTTATGCAATAAAAAAAAGTAAAAAAAAAAGATCTGAGTGACCCGTGCTGATATTATTGCATGCCAAATAAATTGGTTTTTTTATGTGATTTCTTGTCGGAGTTTTTTTTTTTTTTTTATATTTTTGTTGTGCTCAGACTATATCTGTTAGTTTAATTGTTGGCGTGTTATTATATTGCAATATTAAAAGAGAACAAAAAAAAAAATATTTACAAGAGTATCATTTCCATAAAGAAAATATCAGAGAAAAATGTACTTTTAACAGATACTGCCGACATGGAGGAACCTCGGTGGAGCTGTATAGCTAGCTTTCGACTGATAGTTAATAATAATAATGTGTCAACATTTTTAGCATTGTTAAATTTAATCTTATATAAAAATATATATGATATATATGTGTAAGAAATAAATAGGTCCAGGCCTAATTATATATATATATATGTATAATATATTTAAATTAAATAAATCTAGTGAAACTGCATGTATCAAAGCCTGAACCTTGAGATCGGGTTGGGTTCCACAAACACAAAAAAAAAAAAAATTAGCAAAATCAAAAAAAAAAAAGTAAAAAAAAAAGACAAAATGTTTACAATTTTCTAGATTTTCCTGATAGAATGTTACGGTATTGAGGGGCATATTGCCGATAATCTTGTGGAAACACGAGTGCCTAAAGCAATAAGTAGCGAACCGTAAGGCAAAAAAAAACCCTCGGCAAAATTTAAACTGCTCACCCAGTCAAAGCATATTGTACTTAGTAATTCACGTATTATTGTCATGTGTGAATGTGAAGTGTGCTATATCTTCTCCTTCTTATATCTTTCTATCTTCTTTATATTTGTATAAAATAAAATTTATAAATAAAAAAAAACAGTCTATATTTGCGCGAGATCATTCGACGAGGCGGCTGTTCTTTTAGTCTTATATTTTTTAATAATTGATAAAAAAAAAATAAAAGCGAGTAATAATTCGACAATCAGTTGTAATTGTTAATTCTAACTATTTTTTTGGCTAGATAGATAAAAAAAAAATGTTTTGAATTGTCTAATGATCTGAAAGCGCAAAATATGCATTGCCTTGCCCCATTATTATTATTATTTTTTTTTTTTGTCTAAAACATCAGGTATGTAAATCAAAATTTTGACCCGAAGACATTTAAGAAGTTGACTCTTTTAAGACATAGATTGTAGATTTGTTATTCTATTTACATTAATCATTAGTTGAATTAGAGTTTGCTTCTATCTTGGTATTCAGATCTATTGAACCGTAAATGATACATTTTTAATACCGTGTATGGCGTGTGAAAATAGATTTGCTAATTTTTAATCAACATTTGTATTGACTAGGTTTAAAATTGTTGAAACATTTTTCGAGAAAAAGACATTATTTATATCTAATATTTGTATTAAGTTTAGCTCAATAATTTCGTAAATGGTTCCCCTATTTTGATTGAGAAAAAAAAAATATGTTTATAATGAATCATATAAAAGACATGATAAAGGCAATTAATTAGAAGCTTAAATATATTTAAAAAATAATAAAAACTGTTTTTACGATTGTTATTCACCTATAAATGATATATAAGAGATAATATTGGACGTTGTACAAATTTGAAATCAAACATCGGCAAATTTATATAAAATTTAAATAATATATTCCATTATTATTATTCCAACAAAATATTGTATTGTGTACGAAAGTGAGGTTCTCTACTGGTAGTCATATTTTATTTTTTATTTTTCTCTTATTAAAATATATTTTGTTATAAAGTTAATTTTTTATACGTAATATCGAAAATCCAAGACTTAAAAAAACACTATGGAGAGATGGTTTTGAGAATGTTCCTCGGGAAAAATTGCTTTGAAAATTGTCAATGCCTATATCTGATTCCATTAAAATAGACTGCTGTAGTCTTGGTTGCCATAAAAAATATATATTTGTACTAACTTGTTTATGAAAAGAAAAAAAAATAGAGCCTTCCAAAAAATTATTTGAATATAATATTGAGAAAAAAATGTAGCTTTCGACTTTCGAAATACTTTTGGCACGTAGATTTTTAGAAAAAAAAATATAATAATTTGTTTTACTTTAAATATGAAATCAGTAGAATCTTCAATCATTAGATGCTTTATTAAGGGTTTTTATTAGTAAGTTTTGCTATTTCGCTAATTAACTGGACAGTGCCAAAAAGCTTCTATGTATTTGCCGGAATACCCCAATATTATTAAAAAAAGTCACTAAAATTGCTCAATCCATACAATAATCCTCCTCAAGACTTCGTGACACTCTTGTAGAGTTAATGGAAATTTGAATATTTTGTTTTTAATTTTTTTTTTTTTTTTTTTTTTATAATTTTTCTTTTCGATCGTCCGGATTCAATTACCCGACGATTTATATCAATATCCCGTAGAAAATTTATTTAAACATTTTTAAGATTCGCTTATCTCGATGTAGTATTTAGTCTCATGGCACTTTTGTAAAATTTTTCTCAGTATCTACTTAAAAAAAACTTAATAGAGAGTTCCTTAGTATTTCCTTCCCTATGTAATAGTATGTTTGTGCATTTCTACACTTTTTTAAGAAAAAGATTTTCGAGTAGTTAAGGTATGAACATTCGATATTTTGAAAAAAATTATATAAATATAAAAAAAAGCACTAATCGGGATAGGTGGAGCTATGCTTGTTAAATATTTTATTGTTTTTCTTATTAAAAAAAAAAAAATTAAGGATTATTTTTTTTACGACTGTTAATTTTTTTGTACAAGATAAGGGAATTTTTATTTTTTCACTCTTGTTTTATGCTCTAGTCTTTAAATTAAAATATTTTTTTAGACTTAGTTTTTTAATGTGTTCAAGCATCGCTCTACTATAAACAATCAAACACCAATATTGCTGATTTCTACTAGCCCTGCCTAAAGCAACATTTAGGCGAGGGACTTACAACCCATTCTTTTTGAAATATTAAATCTATTAATTTCGTAAATAAATAAAAATTAAAAAAAACCTAACTGAACATAATCAAACATGAAAGGACTTTTAGAGTGTTATTTCCCCACTAGCTTCCCATTGTGTTCTGCATATGTATATTTAAAAAAAAAGTATAAATATAAAAATATATATATATTAAGATAACCATTGTGTATGTACATTTTGCAATATTCACCAATAGCTATTTTAGAATAAAGGGTATTTTATACGTAAACATATTGTATTTTGGTACTATATTAAACAATGTGGATTATTTATTTTACGAATATTATAATAATAAAAAAAACAGTATTTTATCCAATTAATAATAATAATTAAAAAAAAAAGTTAAAAGTGTTTGATATTCTAATCAGAAGAGATAAATAATTTTAATTTTATACAACACTGACCCCACACTGATTGTCATCGTTCACTTAAATGTTAACCAGTATTGGAGTTTATAAATGGACAAAAACAAGTCGTTTTTATATGATAATGATTTGTACTTAATATAGATCATAGTTTATATGTTTTATTACTATATAAATGTTTTGTTTGTAATATCTCGCAGATTATATATATAAATATATATATTAATATATGTTTTTTCACTACAATATGTCGGATAAATATAATAATGGTTTTTATCTAGAAAAATATTAATATTGTATTTGTATTTGATTCTATTTTTTATCCTTTTCTTTCTTCCTTTTCCCCATTCTTTGCCGTTTTATTTCTTTATTTGTTTTTTAATGTACAAAAAAACATGAAGAAACAAAATAAATATTCTGCGACAAAGACCCTTGAGAATAACTGAGTTTTACAAAATATCTATTACATAATAAATTAAAAAAAAAACATCAATTATATACATAGTCATATAAATAAATATATATATATATATATATATATATATATATATATATATATATATATATATATATCAAAATGAAAAATGGTGAAACAATATATTCGCTACTAAAAATAATAGAAAAAAGTAAAAATATAAATGAATTCATCCAATAAGCAAAAAAACTTGACCATAGAAAAAAAAATACAGTACAGTCGTGTGTAAGAAAAAAAAATTAATCTATGTACAAAAAGGTAAATGGGTAATAAACACCATAAAAGAGTATATTATAGTTCTGTAAAAATGAACTGAGAAAAAGAAATGAAAATATAAGGGTAACATAAAAAATACCTGATATTATATAATACATGATTAGCCATTGTCTCCATATGAAATATGAAGAGGAACTGGAATAGGAGGGTTTCAAATTTAATTTAATATTTAAAAAAAAGGTATTTTATGTTGGGCCAAAATAAGTTGCAAGGAAGCCCAACTTAATTTAATGGTATTTCTGAGCTATATATGGTTTTATTGAATAGAAATATTGTATAACTACAATATATAAATAAGTAAATTGTCGACCCATCTGATTGAAATATCTATGTTATATTTATTTTGAGTTGAACTAACTCGAAATCATGTGAAGAGATAGAAAATACGATTACAGGCAATATGGAAAAATAGACATACCTACATAATACAACTATAACATAATTAATTGATAATTAAATATCATTAACAAAAAAAAGGAATAATTGTCTATAATATAACATTTTTATTGATGTTGAAGGTAAATTTACTAAAAGAATAAGTCAAATAATAAAAACAAAATGATTTACTGAAAAAGAAAAAACTAAAGATATAAAAATCATAATTATAGGAATATAAAACAAACTGAGTTCAAATATTATTAAGTTATAATATTAATTCCTGTATTAAGAAATACATACACACACCTATGCATGATTTCGTCTTTTCCGTTTTATTGTTCCAAACAAGGACCATTTGCATCCATATGTATGCTCCAAGCCATGAAGGTTACTACAGGATTTGCCCATTAATATAAACAAATTACAATGTTTATGACAAAACAACAATGAGTTTTCAAACTTTTAATATGATTGTTATATAGAAATAGGAAAATTTTTAACATTTGAAAATTATTATTTGGTTAAAATAATAAAATTAATACGTATATATATATATATATATATATATATATATATATATATATATATAGAGAGAGAGAGAGAGAGAGATTTTAAGACCAGAGACCACCATCCACTATGAATACAAGATGACCATCGAAAAAAAAATGCACTATATTGTAATATTAAAATATTAAAAAAAAAATACACATAATTATGTTGTAAGAAAAAAATAATAATCTATATACAAAAACATAGATGATTAATAAACGCCAGAAAAAAATACATTATAGTTTTGTAAAAATGAACTCAGAGAAAAAAATTGAAATAATGTATAGAGTAACCCAAAAAAGAAAGAAATTCTTCTGACATAGCCAAAAAATATTATACACGAAAAATGATAAGAAGAAAAAAAAAATTATAACGAAAATTATTCTTAAAAAAAGTGTATTATTATTATCCTATAAACATAGAGAACAAAAAATAAAATAAAATTGTTTTTATTTGATTAAATTCAGACTATTTATTTATATCCTCGCTATCCCACAGCATGGTCTGGCACTGTGCAATGAAACAACGGTTTTAACTGAAGCAGAGAAATAAGAATCAAATCATTACTCTCAGTTAATAATTAAAAAAATATATAATTAAACATAAAAAAATAAATTAATATAGAACTAATTGCGACATTTCAATCAATTATTTTTTTCCTCCCATAAAACAGATAAAAATGAATCTAAACATTCTTGAAAAAAAAATACAGTGAAAATTTTATTCTAGAATGGTTTGAGGCCGTGGTATTTTTAGTTGTGATTCAGACGTAATGCCATTGAACCATAGGAATATAAAGAAATATTCTGAGACAACAAAATTATACACAGGGTAAATATATATTTGACTCAAAAAAGTAATATCAATATAAATTTGACACGATCAATGTAATAATTTCTATATATATTCCAATTGAATATCACAAAAAAAAAATAAAATGGTTGATCATTTTGAAGTTTACTGCTAAAATAATTATACAGGATTCAAAAAATTGAAAACTCGTTAAAAATGAGTTTCTTGAAATTATTAGTTAAATTATAAATTTATTTTAGTTTCTAATCTCTTGATTTTGCTGGCTTCATTAGCGGTGTTCCATAGCTTATAGCAAGCAATATACATTTCAACACAATAAAATAACTTTTTAAATGATGAATAAAATTATAACAAATATGAACATAATTTATTATAGATTTACTTTTTTCGCAACGTATAATTAGGGATTATTTCAGATTTTGTTTAGCCTCCTTAAAGTTTAATAAACTTTAAGACCGTTTTAATTTAATCGAGGTTTAACAATAAACTGAGATTCGCCTCAAATGTTTTAAAAAACTTATGTGATGCGAACAAATAATACTGTTTCCTCAAAGTACGAGCGTTTTCCGCAAAAATAATTTCAATCAATTATTACAAAACGTAAATCTCTATTTTTTTTTATCCTGTGATCCGGGATGAATTGAAATAAGTTAGTTACTAATATATAATTTTTATTTATAAAAAATATGTAAAATGAAATATTTAATGTGGATATAACAAATGAAATTCTCCTTCAGTCGGAAATAATCAATGATTTTACGAAAAACAAAACTTTGCGTAATTTAGCAACTTTAAAGGTTGGATCTTTCTCCCGACCAATACCTCTCAATCAACCCTTAGCAAAGTGTTCCACACCCGTCCAACCCTTGAAAATTTTAAATTTTACTAACTAGACAGCTTTAATTATAATTTATCTTTAATTATTTTTACAAAAATAGCCTATACATCTACCCCTAAAGCTGTATAACACTTCTTTTTTTTTTTTCAAATTCTAAAGCCCATTTTTTTTCTATTTAAATATTTTTACTACCTTTATTTGGTATATTGCAACCTTTGAACACAGTCATTGTCAATTATTTGCTCAAAAGGAGTAAGTTGCAATTTACAGAACGAAAATGAGACGTTCCGTTAAAAATAAAAATTACGAAGTTAAGTTATCTAATTTTGAAGCGCGACGTGGTGGCCATAAAATGAACTAGGGTTAGGTTTAGCATTAAATTGTCTATAATAGTAACTAAAATTACAAAATTTTAAATTTTAAAATGGCGGAGGTGGAAAATGAAAGTTGAGACCCCAGAAGATACTTCTCCAACACTAACCCAATTTACATACAAATTTTCAGCCCTCTAATTCAATTTGGAGGGGCAGTATTAGGAGCTGAAAACGTGAAACACCGCGGAAACTGAGAGACAAAAGTTGAGATCCAAAAGGCACTTCTCTAACACTAACTCAATTCACATAACAATTTTCAACCCTCCAAGTCAAAAGAGATTAGTATGAAAAACTCCATTACTTGTGTGGTGCCATCCTGTATGAGTGGTATTTATACCTAGTAAGTGAAGTTGCTTATTCAGGATTTATAGACATTAGCCGAAAAAAAGGAACATGAACCAAATTATAATGATCTGCCGTCTCAACATAAATAATTTCAACTATAATTTTATTAAATAGTTTTGTTATTTTTGTGAACAAATACAAAAATCATCGCTTAAATTATTTTTATTATCACTCTACATTAATGTTTTTTTACCCACAAACAACCAACGTTTCGAAATTCTCTTTCATTTTCTGGGTTTAATTTTTTCTAATATAAAATAATTATCAGTCTAAGGTCTGTTTTTTCCATAATACATTATTTCGTCTGTTGTGCCCACTATTAAAACTTTTATAAATTATAGAGTGTCTACTAAGAATTAAACTTTGTACTAATCCATTAATCTGTTTGCTATTTGTCTATTGTCCAACATACTTACCCTAGCTCTAGCAGTTATTTTTTTCCTTTTTTATTGTATTGCTGGTTATAATTTATGAAATAATTATTACTGGCATTTAATATTCAGTTTATTAATCACATGAGCATAGTGACTCTTTAAATTTACTGCATCTGACTTGAAATTCACTGCATTATTTATATTTTTTGTGATGTAAATAGCTTCCATAGTCTTCCTAGTATTTGTGTTTGTTTCATTATCCAAGATTTTTGGGTTATCAAAATTTAATTTATGACTACTCTATATTATACTGTGATGGGCAAGAGCTGTAATGTTTTTGTTTTTACTATTTCCCATGTAATGTTTTATTCTAGTTTGTAGCTTTTTAGATATCTCCCTTATGTACATCATTTCGCAATCGCTACAATCTATTCTATAAATCTATAAATTTTTATTTTGTCCTTCATATTACTTAGATATCTTTTCAATTTATTTTCATTATAAGCAGCTAATTTTATATTAATATAGTCGTACTTAAATCTATTTTCCGCCATTCTATGTACCCCCTTTGGATATATAGTTATATATAGGTATATAGATTATTTGGTAATAATCCGATGGGATAGTGCAAAAACCTTTTTCAAAATTATTTTCGGAGAAAATAGGAGTAAAAAACTACAAGGAAGTACTAGGTTGTTACAAAAGTCTTTGGGCAAATAATAAGTTTTATTTAAATTTAAGTATAAAACCTACACATTAAAATTATTCTTCAAAATATAGGCCATCATTGCCAATTACTTTAACCAATCTTTCTACCAGAAGTTAAATTTGGTTGTCCGCGTTTTTCAAGGCGGAAAACTCCTAAGATTCTGACATTGCTGTTGTTTTTGAAGTGCCAGCCTTTCAAAAAATGTGCCATTGACTGTAAAAGACTATAGCCAAACAGTGCAATGTCAGGGCTGTAAGGTGGGTGGGGTAAGATGCTAACACCCTCCATTTCTGAGAATCTTTCTTTGATTAAGAGTGAACGATGGGC
Organism: Rhaphigaster nebulosa; assembly: GCA_948150685.1. Lineage (NCBI taxonomy): Eukaryota > Metazoa > Arthropoda > Insecta > Hemiptera > Pentatomidae > Rhaphigaster > Rhaphigaster nebulosa. Next base: position 14,837,808 of record OX411312.1, on the reverse strand, counting down.
AGAAGCATTGTCTTGCTGAAACATCATTTTAATATGATTGACCAAAGCAGAGGACTCCTCTTTTAAAACTCTATATGCTCTTTCGAGTTGTTCACAGTAAAGCTAAACGTCAGTAGCCCTGCCCATCTGGAACCAGACCAAAGTCCAAAACATCCTCATAATTCCACCAAACACAAAGCATTACATTGAATGAACTCTGTTGTTCCCAGAATTGAACCGCCTGAACCAAAAATTTATAAAATGGAATGAAAGGTAAAGACATTTGGTATTCAAAAATCAATAAATGATTAGTCAAAGAAAACAACTATATATGCAATATCCGCCTAGTTGATATCCGCATGAAGGTATAGAAGGATCAATCTAATCAGGGATTAATAAATTATTTGCCACTTCTATAATTTTGTTTTTAATGAAAACTAGTTTCGAGTGCTAATTCAGTGCAAGGACAAACCAGTACAAACTTTTCTGTTTGATATAATCTACTTAAACCTTGAACTGAAGATGAATGTAACGTATAATGTATAACAATCGAAACTAGTTTTCAATAAAAACAAAATAGTAGAAGTGGCAAATAATTTATCAATCCCTAATTAGATATATGCATTGTTTACATCAGTTTTGAATGAGGATTCAAATTGGAAACTTTAAAGTCAGCAATGAATAATGCACTAAGACTTTTGTAACAACCTAGTAAGCGGGGTAATATTAACAATTTACAAAATATAATAAATTTAAAGGAAATTTTCTACACTTATATTACGAAAAATACGATACAGTCTTCTAACTATACAGTACTTGAAAACTGACTAAAAGGGAAAAAGTCAGTCCCTTTACAGAAAGTAGGTTATACCGAAATTCTTCCCATAAACCTGCCACTTTTATGACTCCAGTCATACAGACAATAAATCTATGGGCTGCAGTGCCATCCCTACAGGCCCTAGGGCGTAAAACCCCTTTATGCAGGCACCATACTACGGCATCATCATTTTCCATGGCCATACCTTCTTCAGTTATATAGAGAGGAATATCAAGTCATTTAGTTGCAACGACGACACCTGTATTTTACATATTGTAAACGTCATGATGACAAAACTTTGGAAGCTGCTTTAACACTTAAATAAAAAAAAAGAAGTTTTATGCCAACTTTTTATCTGATTCTCTTCTATTTTTTAGCAGTTATATATATTTTTTCGATGACTGTGGTTATAACTAGATTTTTATTATTTGAAAATTCAACTATTGATTATCATAAAGTCTTTCATTATTTAATAAATGTAATCCATTCGTACAGATATTAATCTGATTCGATTATTCATTCATCATAAAATGAATAATAATAATAATAAACTCTTTATTTATACCGGGACAAGTCTCCTTGGGATAACAATTGCAGGCAGTGATAGCTGGGCTTCATGGCCTTAGAGTAGATGGAATAGAAAAGCATGAATTAACAGATAACAAAAATAAAAAGGTCAATAAATAAATGCAGTAATATCTAACGCAGGAAATTGGTATTGTTTGACCTGAGTCCTTTCATAAAAAATATACAACCTAATAATAATGAAGCATAATAAAAATTAAAAATGAGTTAAGAATAATTAAAAAGGTACAAAATCTATTAGTGCATATTTACAAACTTTGATTGAAGTGAAAGAAACTCTATTTACAATTATTTTGTAAATGGATGAACTAGAAGTGATTGAATAAGCGGGATTTGAAGGTGGGAAGGGTATCGGAGCGACGGATGGAATAATGGTTTTGAAAATATTAATCTTCATTTTGTAATTTTTAATCATTGTACATTTAAACATTTTGGTATTTTTAGAATTGGAACTTTTAGATTACATTGTCAGATCAACAAGCAGTTGTTAAAATTTATCTTTGTCAAACCAATCCGGTAATTAATTTCAAAATCTTAATTTCTGGAACTGACTCTAGTATATATTTAAATAAATAAGATGATCAATATTTGTTAAAACAATTTCAAATGTACAATTCTGTGTTTCTAAGGCAATTTCGAGTTGTAAGCATTCTCATTTTCATCGAGGGACTTGTGAACAAAAAAACGTGATGTAATATTTCAATATTCTAATATGTTGGAACAATAAGTTTTTATAATTATGGAGATGCAGCCAATTGACTGTTGATGAAATCTATGTGATGTTTGTGGCCGGTGCGGTTAGAAATAAAAAACAGATAATATTTTTATATTCTGATTAATGTTTTATATCTGTGCCATTTGATTGTTTTATCTTATAGCACAAGGCATTGTGGTCATCAGTGGCAGGTATATTTATTGGATAAACTCAATCAGCATTTGTGAGAAAAAATATTAATATCTTATGAAAAAATAAATGAATAATATAAAATAGAAAGAAAAAGAAAATAAAAAGTAACCGATATTCGCTTGTAAATATCGAGACTGCTGAGAAGCGGCATCGATGCGTTACATCTTACTACTATCATTTCCTAAAGATAGTAAGGCAAATGAGATACTACATGTTATTTGTTTTGGGCTCAATTCTTGGCTGTAGAATGGACATTCTTCAAAAATATGGGCTATTTTTAAGCTTTGGTTTTACAACATTGGTATCTTGATAATTCGATACGCCCAATTCTCAGCCGAGTTAAGACCACTTCTTCTCTGAGATTGTTGCGACTTAAGGTCTGCCAAGACTTAACCTGTCTCTTTATGCTATTAAACTTTCTTGGGTAGCTCATGTCCAACATATCTTTCCATTTCTTGAATATTTTTTCTTTCAGAGGACGCGCCAGTTCTGATGTTGCCCACCAGAGAGCTACCGTGGTCTGGGTAAGAGTAAGGGCATCTTTGGTAGCCTTATTCCCAATTTCGTTACCTTGTATTCTAGCGTGTCTAGGCTCACACACATAGTGTATCGATTTTCCATCCTTACTCAGCATTGTAGAGATTTATAGAATTCTTCGACTTCCTGGGCCGCTGGAATGCATGTTGTCGAATGCTTTTAGGGCACTAAATGGATCCGAGACTACGTTGACATTCGTTACAGGCAGTTTTCTTGAATAATCGAGAGACATTGCGATCGCATAGACACCTCCGCTTTTTAAACACCTGCACTACAAAATTGAAGCAGTTATTCGGAAATAAAAAAAGGTAATACAATAGATCCAGTTTTTTCCAACGTTTCAATTTAATTCAACAATCTCAATAGCAGAAATTTACTAATGTGTAAATTCATATAAATAAAATGATTTATAATTGGTACAAATACTTTAGTTATATATAATAAAGTTTCTCCTTGTTCCTTTCCGAATTTAGCTTTGTTACCATGAGAAATTATGATAATTTAATTATATACTCAATACGAATTGATTATAAAATTACCGCCTCCACCTGTAACTCTTAAACAAAAGGGGAAAGGATGTTTCCTTATTTGTTTAAATTTCAATCCATCTGGAATATGTTGGGATCGCGTCGTACGAGGAAACTAGGGTCATTCAAAAATAATAGTATTTGCTGACGACAAATACAGAGATACTTAGGCACTTAAATAAATTGGTAAACACGAGTAAAAAAAATGGAAATATTTTCCCGTACAAGAAGAGTAAAAAGAAATTACCCACCTAGTTCATATTTGATAAAGATTTTTAAAAAATAGTACATATGGGTATAAATCTCGACAAATATTTTATTTTTACAAGCCACATCAGAAAAAAACTGGCTGCTGTCAGAACATATTCATTTAAATTAGCTCACATCCTTACCTCACCAAATTTAATATATTAATTAACATTAACAATTGTATCATTCGGCCAGCACTGTCATATGGAGCTCGAATGTTTTCTAACATTAAAACTCATACAGGAAATATGAAAAATAGTGTTATCAATAGTAAAAACAATAATTTTTTTAAGAGGTACCTACAAGAGAATAGATTTTTTTTCTGCCTTACTGCAATGCACCTTTTATTCCTAACTACACCTCAACTGTTATCTCCTACTTCATTTTTTTTTTTTTGCAGTTTGTAGCAATTTGGCTTCTGCGACATCATCGTACATGCATGGTGGTATATTGTTGGCTATTTAATTAATTACAAACAAAGAAATCATCTATGAGATATTTGCATTAATTCAAACCTATTAAATTGCTGGAGTGAAATGCGAGATTGGTTAGCGCCTGACGAGACAAACCCGCAGAGCACACCAGTTGCCGCAGACAATATTACACCCTTCGGTCCAGGGAAATGCTTTACCATACATAAAGTCATGTAGTTCTGATTTTATTATGTTTTGTATATCGGGTCAATATATATAAAACCCCAAGTTTTCGATCTTCTCCATCCAGTGCACGCGTGTGGTGCGCAAAAAAATCTCAAAATTTTTCGATTTATTTTTATTTTTCGGCCATACCTTTGTGTGTAGATTTTTGAGAAAAACCTATCGTATAATACTTGTAGAGGATACAATTTTCTAGAACTTTGAACCCTACAACTTTAATCCATGACCATGGTGTCGTTGTTATTCACAATTTTGAAAAAAAACTTTTGTTCATCCATCACATCTTTTACCACGAAAAATGTTATACTACCTTATATTGAAAAATGTTCTTCAGAAAATTTATGCAAGATGAAATTTGCTAGTGAAATTTTTTTCAACATGACGATTAGCAAATATAACATTTTTACTAGTCTTCATTATGAAATTTTGAATTGAGAATGGAACAAAATTTGGAAAAAGTGGAAGAAAAAAGGTGGTTACGTCGCAAAATGTTATGTAGTTCTGATTTGTCTATTTGTTATTTGAAATTTATTTAATTAATTTCTAACAACTTTCATAATATTTCATGGAATTAATTTCATTAATATAATAAACAAAATTAATAGTTATTCTATTGACTAATTATTAAATCAATCATAATTAGGGAAAACGATATTGTAAAGAAATTATATAACATAATTTTCTGTAATATAAAAGATGACATTCGGCATTTTTTATTAATATTTTAAAAATGTTACAATCCATATACATTCTATATATTCTACTTTATTTACTCTTTATATTCATATTCTAAATTATTCAAGGAAGTAGAAATAAAAATTCCTTTTTCAATAAAATAACAAAAGGGAACCCGGAGTGGGACGAAAAGACAGCTCTAACGATCCAATTCACGGGGCGAAATGAAAAGAGCAACAGGAACAAAACGAACGGCTCCTGTATTCAGAGAGGAAATTTGTAAAAATATAGAACTCAGGTATACTTAACACATGCTGCCTCACAGCCCACACGCTATTTATATATATATATATATATATATAAATAGTACATTACATTATATATTACTACATTATTACTTACATTACATATATATAATATAAGGAAAACGATTAATTAATTTTTTTTAAAATTAATAATAAACCTTTTATTTACAAATTTACAGAAACAAAAATTATTAGTTTACATGATTACGGATGCCACATCATTACGATCAAACAATTTTAGATTTGATATCTTTAACATGATGATAAATTTGATTTAAATTATTAGGTTAACATAATTTTAAGTTCTAATAGTAGGAAAAATTAATTAAAAGATATATAAATAATAAAATACATAAATACAAAAGGTAGAATAAAAATGAATTAAATAAACAGTATTAACTTACATTAGTAATAAATGTTTTGCCCTATTATGAGTGTAGCGTTTAAGAGAGGATTTGTTGTAGTTGCCAAATTCTTTAATTAATGGATTTTCAGAAGCTATGGTTTTACTGAAATAAGTAGCAGTCTGTGTTAGAACAAGTTGTTGTATTGAAGGTAAGTTGCAAGTCTTACCTACTAATCTGCATGGTATATATTCTTGTGTAACGAGTATAGTTGTTTATAATTCTCGTGGATAAATTTTGAATTCAGTACAGTTTTCTGTAATTTGATAAACAAGTTGAGCTTTTTTTTTTTTTTTTTTTTTTTATCCTCCGTTTATTTAAAACAAGTTGAACTCAAAACGCTGAATTATTTTAATTGTTATATTATACGGAATTATTCGGGAATATGCAAATTTGTTATTATATATAAATCTGACAATATAAACTATTATATTGTATATAAAGTGTATAGCTCTGTACGTTAGAGATAAACTGTTGAAAGTAAAGTTTTCAAAATTTTACAAGAGAACAAAAAGAACTTTCAGATTGTGGATGTATTGCTTATTGTGGATGGTGTTCAATTTTTATCTTTGAAGTTTTGTACATTTTATCACTCTTTTAGCCTATTCATGATACTTATACTAGAAAAATATGGCTACAATAATAAAAATACTATAATAAAATAAAAATCAGCAAAATTGGACATACTGCAGTATACTTCTGAGGTACAGATTTACAATATATGGAATGTCAAGGTCTTTGTGAATAATTTTATTAAGGAACCTTAACGAATTCTTCGAAGGATTTTGGAATTGGTTACGGATTTGAAGACTCAAAGCTTAACTCCATATGACGAAAAACTTATAATGGTAATGTAGGTATGTATATATTAGAAGAGTAAACAATTTTATTTATATTTACATAGCTGACAAAAATAGAGGATGTTGTTTCAAAACATCTTTTAAGAAATTTTAAATCTTACCAAATTTAGAAATTTCAACTAAACCTTGCGGATCATGCAAATCCTGTGGTTCAATCCTTATCCAGCTCCATTCACCCTATATCCTCCTGGCTCCTGGCTCCTGGCTCCCGCTCTCACTCTGCCTCCATTGGCTTTCAGTACCAGTGACCCTACGTGAGTGTAGCGCTGGGATCTAGTAGGGCTCTGCTTTATCCCTCACGTCTAGGATGCGGAGCGGGTTTGTTGATCCTTAGGATGTGCTTAAATATTTCAAAATAAGTATGTATGATTTACTATTTTATTATGATACCTGTAGTTTTGTTTAACATACTACCAACCGGTCAACCAAGAGATAAGCTCATCTAACTAACCCCCACCCATGACCTTTACCTCTGCGCTAGTCTTTGTTAATTGTTTTGCGTCTCGTGTTTAGAGGTCGTTGTTTCGTGCATGGTCTTGAAACACGATAATATAATTGAAAATTTTCGTCAACTAATTCAAGTCAAATATAGTCACATAAAGTGAGTAATTCTCCACTTTCTTTCCTATGTTGACTCTGACTTTTTACCAGTATTTGGGATTCCTTGTTTTCTTTTTAAAGTTTTACGAAATTTTAAATCTTATCAAATTTAGAAATTTCATCTAAAACTTGTCGATCATAGAATTCACATGGTTTAATCCTTAACCAGCTCCACTCAACTTTTAAACTCTGTTCGAGGGTTGAAGACGCAGTGACCACGAGATCTATTGTAATGGTCTATTTTAAGATCAATTTAGCAATAGACCCTTCACTTGTGTCTAGAGTACTTGCGGCTTTAGTGCTCTCACTCAGCCTCCACTGGCTTTCAGTACCAGTGACCTGGCGAGCGAGTAGCGTTGGAATATAGTAGGGCCCTGCTGTAAACCTGATATTTGGGTCGCGGATCGGGTTTGATGATCCTTGGGACGAATGTAATTATAATAAAAAAGTCTGCGTGATTAAGTATTCTTTCCAGTTAATTTAGGAGAGAGGAGGTGGTTATTTCACACCAATTACCTGATGAAAAAGAGATCCACTTGTAAAGTTACTCTGACAGTGAATCTCATCTTCGATTGGTGTCCTCGGTACAGGAGAGAAATGCAAAAATGTGGTTAGAGTTAGCTCTGTAAGGCCTTGAGCGACAATTATCAATGTATCAACAATACCACTGAATTAATTAAAAAAATTATTATATTTTTCCTGATTTGAATTTAGTTTTTTTGTGTTCTATATTTACTACGGCCATTATTATAATGAATAAATCCCTATTTAATTTGCCAGTTTCTTTTATTCATTGTTTTGATATGTATTCAACAATCACTTTTGAAAAGTTAATAAATGGAATATTTTTTCGTTGTTACGTGGGCAATAATAACCACCAGCAGTTTTTTGCCTTCATAACCAAAACAACAACACGCTCATCGTTTTCTGTCGGCACGACAGGGGCATAAAGCTGCCTGCTTGGGCCTGCTCAAGGACTGCCGACCATCTTTATCTCTTGCAGGAGCAGAAGAGATCCTCAATAGTCGAAGATCCTTCACTGCATCTCCATCAACCCATCGGCGTCCCCAGTGGGCGAACGTTGTTATACACTTATCCTTATATAATATTCCACTAAACCAAAAAATTATTTTCCTATTCGAACTTAAAATCCTTTGTAAAATCCTCAGTGAACCTAATTTTATTTAGAAAGAAATACACCTTTTTACATTACAAAATCTATACACACATAAAGCCAATCTATACCTGGAAATAATCACAGGTATCTGAAAAAAATATGGCTAGGGGACCTCTTATGTAAAATAATGCTATCGTGTAAACTGTATGACAGCAGCCATCATGACGTACTGTCATACAGTTACTTCATGCACATTTACACTATCAGGCTTGACCTGACAGTTGAGAGCAATTGTAGTGGCAGTTACTTATCAACCTCATATACCTTTCGATTATTTTGAACTTGAAATTGATTTTATCCAACGTCTATTTAAATCTTGGAATAGATTTATATAATAGAGGGAATGAAAATTATATAATTAAGTTATTATTGTGGCCTACAAATTGCTAGAATTCAGTCAGATGTACTACCTACATTCGATATTATTTGAACTGTCTAAAGGTTTACTGTCAGCTTTGATAGAGCATTGCCTTACTTTCACACTAGGGTTTAGAGTATATGCACTGTTTGGCGATTTTTTTTTTAAGCTGTTGATATGAGATGTGCCTCTGCATTTATGTACTGTTATCTTAAATTTGTTTTGTTTTTTGTGAACAAACGCACTTCTCTTAATATATCTTTAGAATTTTTCTAACATTAACATATTTTCACCCACAAACAAACCGACGTTTCGAAATTTTCTTTCATCCTTTGGGTTTCCTTTCTTTTTATCTAAATTTCAACAATACAACAACAACTCTATACATATTTTTAATTATTAATGTAATTTTAATATAATATTACAAAAACTAAATTATTTTACATTAATTATGCTATTTTTTCCTAATATAAAATAGTTAGCAATACTTCTCTAAGGCCAATTTTTTCCATAAATACATTATTTCGTCTATTGTGTCCACTATTCAATCATAAATATTGTATTTACAAATATAATAATATAATACCATATAAAATAAAATAAAGCACTAAAAATAAAATAAAACCCTCATTGATTGTGGGTAAAAAAATGTTAGTGTTAGAAAAATAATAAAGATATATTAAGGAAAATGTGTTTGTTCACAAATAATAAATAAATAAAATAATTTAGTAATGTAAATTTTCGAAAGTAGTAGTAACTATATAATATAAGTAGTCTTATCTTTTTCTGTCCGGATGACATATGAGTTGACGAAACGCTCAATGGTTTGATTATTAAATGCTATTTGAGAGACCTTTTTTTTTAATATTTCAATATATATATGTATACATTGGGTCGTGTAAATGAAAATACAGTTATAATAATCAAGAAGATTTTGTTCACAACATTGTACCTTATAATAAGGTCGACCCACTTTATATATTAGTCCGTATTCTCATCACTCTTATTAGTCATATAATTTAAAATGCAGAATTAGAATATCTTAGGACACCTGAGAATTTCGGAGAGTGTCAGTGTTCCCATCGCCGTGTTCCTCGCAGCTGCTTCTGCTAAGACTTTTTGCCCGCGGCGGTATCCTGGAGCGAAGGATAATCCTGGAGTTTTTTCCAGGACCCCCTATGAATGGGGTCGCGTGCCCCCAAAGACACCTGCCCAGGGGCCAGCTTATTAGAGAGGATCCTCTGGCTATTATCTATTAGCCGCTGAGACTTGAGGTGCCGTTCTTCAGCATCCCAGGACCTCTCCCATTGTTCGCCTCAGCTCCGCTTCAGCTCCTCCCTATGAGGATTTGGAGGTCTAAGGTTCCCCTCCTTCCGCTGCCCTCCCTTCGTGGGGAAGGGTCGGAAAAAAAATACGTTGGGAATTAAATCTGGGGTAGGATTACTTGCCGTGAAATGGGCTTGTAGGTCGCAGTTCAACTGATAACAATAACGTCTTTACTCAGCCAAGGAACGCATAAACTTTACAATATCATGCTCTTGTATTCAGTACAAGACTGACATTTAAAAATAATACCTCTACAAATCGAGGTAATGGAAATTAACGATGTTGTTAATTGATTGCAGTAATCTTTGAACAATCAGAAATGTCGATATGATTTTTGTGACATTGATGAGAACAATATGAAGTATTTTTTAGTCCTAAATCGGAAAATGATAAACTAATTACTGTAACAAATACAGATTTTTTGTTACAGAGAGTGGGTGGTGGGGAAAAATAAATGATACGACATATTTTTACAGTCTAATATTTATTTAATATAAACATGCAAAACGAATCCTATCTATGCAATGACATTACTAAGAATTATGTAAAATAAAAAATATATTACATGAGTTGTCATTTAGTGACAAATTTAAAAGAGGCATATTTATTGGACCTAACTTGGACTTTCACTTTTTTTTTATCTTGTATTCTGTAACATCAATATTTAAAAAAAAAAAAAAGTTGTAGTTGCCCAACATTGATTGGACTTTTAACTTGTTTCCATTGTCCTGATGTACTGGTGAAACCTCTGAAAAAAAAATTCAAACACCTATTAGATAACAAATAAAAAAAACAGGAAATACATATATAGTTATTATATATATATATATATATATATATATATATATATATATATATATCAGAAAAAATGAAGGATGGTACAATAAATTCTATACCACGATAAAACGGAAAGAGAAGAAAAAAAAAATCATCTAATAAGAAAAAAAAAAAAAAAAAGAAAAGAAGAAGACGACCATACAAAAGAAAGAAAAATATAATAATATTTTTAAAAATTACACAAACTCATGTAGACAGAAAAAAACAACAACATTGTAATCTATATTCAGAAACGTAAATGTGAAAACCATAAAGAGTATACACAGGAATAAAAACAACATTTACGAAAGATGAAAGGAAAAATATGTTCATATTCACAAAAAAAGTTATAAATGGAATTAGCCATTAGCCAGAGTCGGAATTAGTCTGGATTGTGGAAGGAGAAGGAATGCCGAATTTTAAGAGGGAGGGAATTCCAGAAAATGGTGGAACGGGCAATAAAGGTGTGCTGAAATATAAATTAATTTAAATATAATAAAATAAATTTAATAATTTTTCATCAATCCATTGATTCAGTATGTTGTATACAATCTCCTAGCCAAGATTATAGGATGAGGATATCAGAATACTATAGAAAGATGGTCTAGAGCCTCCTGATCCTGAAGAAGTGGAAAATTTATAAGCTGGAAAATGATAAGTCTCCAGGAAGCTATCAAGCATGGGAGCGAAGCACGGAGAATACTACCGGAGAGTACGGAGAGAAATTTGTGCTGAATCTATTGGAAATTGATGATTCCGATACACAAGAAAGGTGATAAAATGGACTGCCGTACATCACTGTTACACTCAATATACAAAGTATAATCAATAATAATGAATAGGATTGTAAATAGAGGAGAACTGTTGTGTGGAGAATACCAATGTGGGTTAAGGGCGGGAAGATCAACAGCAGATTATCTTATCTAATAGGATGATGTTAGAAAAATGCTATAACACAATTTTGAGAGGAGAAAAAAACCCCTACAAGATTTGGATTTTCCCTCACTGCTGATTAGACTTCTAAAAATGACCATCGACTATAGCTAAGGAGTTGTTGAAGTCCATAAATGACCGAACCCTTCGCAATGCATAAGGGAGGTCCCCTTTCCCGTTATTGTTTAATGTAGTTCTGGAACAGTTATGAGAGCTATAATATATGATATATGAAAGCCAGGGCGTCCTGGACGTGCCTATGGCCGACTAACTCAGTACTTAGCTTTCGCAAATGATGTAGTGATCACTAGCAGAAGCAAAAGTCTCTACTTGAAGCAGCTGAGGGATATGATATGAAGGGTATTACTGCAAGTTTTGTGGTGGATGGAGTAATTAAGAAAGTCAGGAAATCAGGCTCTCAGGAAGGTATTAAATAATAAGAGCCTGACTACATAACGTAAGGTACAGGTATACCAGACAGTTCTCAGGCAAATGTTATTGTATGGAAGGGATGCATGGTCACTCACCGCGGTAAATGAAGGTACTTTGAATAGATGGAAGAGAAAGAATATATGGTCCAACTAAGGGTGGAGATTCATTGAGAATCAAAGCTCACAAGCAGTTAAGTGACCTTTAGAGAGCTCCTGACAAAGTGTCCACTGTCAAGCGAAGGACATTAAAATGGCTGAGCCATCTTCAGAGAATGAAATCCCACAAAATACCGAAAAGTAGGTTGAATGGACATTCCGAAGGAGAAAAAGGGAGAGAGAAAGGCCTAGATTGCGCTGGGTGGATGATGCGGAAGCAGACCTCAGGAACCTCAGAGTTAGGAAACGGCTGAGGACTGGAACGGGTGAAGGAGGGTTAAGGAAGAGTCCAAGGTTCTTAATGAACCGTAGTGCCAAAAGAAGAAGAAGAAGAAAAACAAATAATCTTCTTTTAAAAATAAAAACAATTTGTAGGGTTACGCTTAATAACTGCAATTTTTTATTTATCCTATAAGTGCTCAGTGAGAGCTCTGAGGATTGAGGAGACGAGCTTAGTGCTGTAGTATTGCTTTTTTTTCAAACCATTCTGTATTTTTACGTGAAACATGGTATGGGGCTTCGTCTTGCTCAAAAATAATGTTTTCTATGTAAACTAAGAACTCCGACCGTTACGTACACATATGGGGACTCTACCATGCTTTAAGTTGGATGAAATCGACGTAGAGGAGGTGTGGTTCCAACAACAAAGAGCCGCTGCTGATATATAATGACACTCATTTAGAGTTTTGGGGGAAATGTACCCTGAGAGATCTCTTTGAAGAGTGACTTGGCAATGCGTAGTTTATAACGCCAGACATTTGGAAGATGTAATTTTCAAAACACTTAAAATAAAACTATTTTAAATTCTCAGTATTTAATACTAATAATAATATAAAAGAGTAAACACTCAAAAAGAGACATAAATTAATTGCTAGAAACAATTGGAAGATTCCAAAACAAAGCCTCATGTCTCTATAATACTTCGCCAATACACGCACCATCAGGACATCAACAAAAAATCACATCTATGCAGATCAAATGCAGCATATCTCACATCAACCGTCCAGAAAGGCGAATAAACCAGAGACAGCACATCACTCCAAGGCATCCTCCGATCACATACTTCAACACATGCAAGTATGTGATTGGAAGTATTTTTGAAAGAAAAAACTTTTTTTTTTTTCTAGAGATATTGGTTTCTTCTTTACAGCTCTTTAAAATGTTTTAGTAATTTTTGTCCTACCTTGTATTTTCAAATGATAGCTTCAAACTTCGATTTAGCATTGATATATAGGTATCGCTATTCATTCTCCCTTCGCATAAAAATATTTCTTATATATATTAATAACACTGTCCCAAATATATCCTCCTAATATTCATAATATCTGTGGTGTTTAGGTAAAATGGTACAAGACATTTTATTGCGACAATGAGCTCCAGTCATATTTCATGTGAACACTGTTTCATTGACTTATATCGTTTTTAACAAAGCTAAAGTTCATTACAAACAAACAAAATATGACTTGTAGCCATTTATACAATATATATATATATATATATATATATATATATATATATATATATATATATAGAGAGAGAGAGAGAGAGAGAGAGGGGAAGAGAGAGAAAGGGAGAGACTATTGAGAGTTCAATTATGAAAATATCTAGTTCTAGTTTAGTCTATTCTGCATAGTGATGGCCAACTGCAATGCGGGTTCAGTAAGAAGGGATGAGTTCTTTATTCTAATTTAGGGTAGAATTTTTCATAAACCAGAATTAGTTTTGGATAATGAAATGCCCCTACACACTTGTTGAAGTCTAACTAATATCACAGGCTAATTCAATTCAAATTAATTACATTTTATATATTTCTGAATTATAAATATTTACTGTTAGGGTTGAGGTTGCAGGCAGTAAACGACTGTCCCATACCTGATTATCACTAACTAATATGCTCTTTTTTTTTTTAATAATTAAGATCTATCCTCAAAATGGCATTTCATATAAGCCACCTAAACTCTTTTTTTTGTGGAATTAATTCATAAAGTCTAAATTAGCTTCACTAAGTCTTTATCCTTCACGTAAATTAACTACAATGGACATTTTTTTTACTTCCTTGTAAGCAGATTTTAAAGGAAATACCCATTTTGGCCATCCCTGAATCCATTTTGACTATTTTTGTCGTGATATCTGTAAGTACGTTCTTTCGTATTTCGCATAACTCAAAAACAGTAAGTCGTAGAAAGTTACAGTTCTTGGGATTGTTGTAACATCTAGTTGTGAACATCTCTTTTTGGTCACTACATGATCACCGGAAGTGGAACTTTATTTGAAGGTCATAATAGATTTACATAAAAAAATCTATTCCAATTATTCTGACATAAATAGAAAAAAAAAAAAAAAAGAAGCCAAATGTCTCAAAATTGACAGAAATAAATAAAAAATCACCTGTCGATATTTCGCCAGTTCTGGCATCATCAGTTCAGTAGGAGAGGAAGAAATAAAATATAAAGAAAAAAATCCTAATAATGAACAAAATGCAGCACATTTCACATCCAGAGTCAAAAAAGTCACTAACCAGAGACAGCATCCCACACCAAGACCCCCAGGCACATACTGAGGGAAAAGGAAGGTTTAAAAAAATGTATAAAAGATCATAAAAATAAATTACATAAGAAATTAAGAAAATAATTTTTTTTTTTTTTATGATCAGCTGTTTGTAATTTAACTTTTCCCAGCTATTGTCATGTAACCTCCCTTTTCCCTCAGTATGTGTCTGGGTGTCTTGGTGTGGGTTGCTGTCTCTGGTTAATGACTCAGGAAGTGAAATGTGTTGCATTTTGTTCTTTATTAGGTTTTTTTTTTCTTTATATTTTATTTCTTTTTCTCCTACTGTACTGAGGATGTCTGAATTGGCGAAATATTGTCAAATTTGGTCTATAAGACTTATAATTTAATATAAATAAAATATTGATTAGACTTGGTAAACCGGAAGTGGTACTTTCCCTGAAGGTCATAATAGACATAAAAAAATTATATTAAAATATAATCCAAAATATCTCAAATTTCGTATATAAGACTTCTGTATCAATATAAATGATATAATAGATTTTGGTTAAAATGGGATAGTCGGAAGTGGTACTTTCGCTGAAATTATTTTTTAACCCCGCCTTCTTATAAGAGAGGAATACGAATCGTGCTAAAAATCACAATTTTGCTAAAAATCGAAATTTTCACGGATAAGCAAGTTTCAAGGTCCGTACTAGCAGTTGTTAACATTTTTATAATAGTGTGTGTGTGTGTGTGTGAGTGAAGATGTCAATGGATGGACGCCAATTGACGTAGCAATGCCTAGCGCAGGTTTTGAGATATTGCTAGCTTTGGAAACTATTAAACAAATTCAGGATTACTTTTTGAACCACCGATTTATAGTTTAATAGGCGGAAATGAAAGTCATGCGGTGGCCACATCAGATATATATATATATATATATATATATATATATATATATATATATATATATATATATTTCTAGAGACTAAGCAATTTATATTTTGGTTTTCTCGTTATATTAAGAACACTAAATTTCCTCTTAATAGAAAATTAATAAGATTTTTCAGAGTGAGAGAGTGGTTTGAAAGAAGCTGTATTTGTAAACTTCATTCCGAAGTTGGCTTTATATAATTTGTTTCCTTCTCGACTCTCTGGTATTTATGATCCTTTTTCTGCAATCTGGTTTCATTTAAGCTAGATTGTATTATTACTTTTCTAATCTTTTTCCTAATTGACTAGTATTTCTTTCTTTAATTATTGTATCCGGTCTTCTGTTGTAACACCATTCAGCTTTGGTATTCCTGTTACTCCTGTTCTTGCCAAATTGGCTGCTTGGTTCAATTAATCATTGTCCGAAAATCCGCAGTAGAGGAAACCCGGAACCCAAGAATACAGTTACAGCTTAATTTTTCATCTCCTTCCATACGTTTGATATTTCCCTAATAAAGGAATTACTAGGCCATGTTCTGTCCATAGCAGCTAAAACGCTCTATGAGTTGGTTACAATTATCTAAGTTTTTTTTATGAACTTTTCATGATAGCTGTTGTTTCTCCGGTGAAAATATAGAATTTCCCAGACAAGTTAAACAATAGTTGGTTCTATTTACATCACAAACTACACTGTTTTTCATTTTGGAGGCATACAACTATACAAAATCAAGAATCAGTATACCTTTCTAGCAGCTTTAGAAAATGTTTTTGACTTTTTATAGGATATCTCTCAGAATTTCCATCGATTTGTCTATTGCTGGATTTATTTGTCTTCCAGCGAGGGATTTTCAGAGTTGGGGTTGGTCAAAAGCGTTTTGTCGACCATGAGCTAAGCTACGTCTTAGCTAAACTAAGCCAGCTAAACTAAACTAACTGCAGATAAGCTAGAAATAAGTTGGACACCCTCCAAAAACTAAGCGAATACTAATTAGTTGTTAATTGTAAGTCGAGTTGGACGGACGCTTTGACGATAATGATGAAATATATAAAATAATAAAAGAAAGTTCTGATTGTGATTTCAAGGATATACAAAAAAAAAGCACGTTGAAGCTGGTTAATTACTTTAAAAAGAAAACAAGGAATCCCAGATACTGGTAAACAGTCAGAGTCAACATAGGAAAGAAAGTGGAGAATTACTCACTTTATGTGACTATTTATTGACTTGAATTATTTGACGAAAATTTTCAATTATATTATCGTGTTTCAAGACCATGCACGAAACAACGACCTCTATACACGAGACGCAAAACAATTAACAAAGACTAGCGCAGAGGTAAAGGTCATGGGTGGGGGTTAGTTAGATGAGCTTATCTCTTGGTTGACCGGTTGGTAGTATGTTAAACAAAACTACAGGAATCATAATAAAATAGTAAATCATACATACTTATTTTGAAATATTTAACTGCATCACCTAAGGATCATCAAACCCCCTCCGCATCCTAGACGTGAGGGATAAAACAGAGCCCTACTAGATCCCAGCGCTACACTCACGCCGTGTCGATGGTACTGAAAGCCAATGGGGGCAGAGTGAGAGCGGTAAAGCCTCAAGTACTCTACAAGTGAGGTATCTGGCCATTACCAAATTTATCTTACGACAGACCATTACAATATATCTCGTGGCCAGGAGGATTAGGGTGAATGGAGCTGGATAAGGATTGAACCACAGGATTTGCATGATCCTCAAGGTTTAGTTAAAATTTCTAAATTTTGTAAGATTTAAAATTTCTTAAAAGGTGTTTTAAAACTATAACCTCTTATTTTGTCAGCTACTGTAAATATAAAGAAAATTACTATATTAAATAATTTCCAATTATTAGGGAAGATTGGAAAATACTATGATTTAATTATTTGTGAAAAACAACCCCCCATTGATATTTAACTTTATATTTAAAAAAAACATTTTTATAATATTGCCATCGACGTTTCGAAGTCCTTCTTCTTTTTCAGGATATTTATTTTATACAAGACAGCATAAAACAATCACAACGAATATATAATTATTTACCTTAATTTACACCATATCTTATTACTTATTAAAGTTTCATATTACCTTTAAATACACAGTGCCCTCCCCTTGTCCACAATTTCACTTCCTTAATAATTACTTGTTATATTATACAATATTCTGGGGAGTCACTCTACTTTCATATCCCTATCATACTGTACTACCACTGAGATGAACTTTGTGCTAATCCATGCATTAATTGTCATATGCCTCCCCACCAATTCTCTTCACACTTACTATTTTATGCTTGTTTTACAAATTTTTGTTATTAATCTATTAGAGTCATTCCACAGAATATTCTTACGTTTAATATATACGTGCTTAATATATTTTTAATACAGATGTACATTTCTAAAAATAAATAAAAATTGTATTCTGTCTGAATAAATGGACTTTTTATAACGCCCCAGTACTTCTCCATATTTTAGAGGCCGACCTGCCGTCGGAATGAAAGGAGGTACTTTAACGTCGGTCGTAAACGTTTAATATCAAACTTTTTGTCGGAGCCCGGCGAGTATTGACTGAGCTTGTAAAAAAAAAAAAAATGGAAGAATCCAAACGTTGCTAGGGAACGGCCATAAAATCTCGCCGCTTCTATTGAGATAATCGACGCAGCTGCCACCTGAGATAAGACCAGGTAGGTTTCTTGGACGAGCACGCGCTAGTGCAAAGGACATCTGCCGAAGGACAAGGAGTCCTGGCTTTCAAGAAAGGAGCAAAAAGTTGGAGGGCAGCTGTAGAGCAACAAGTATCCTTTGAGCCAACGCTTACCTTTGTCCTGCTACAATCCTCTTTTCTTCAGCTGTTCCTTTTAACTTTCCTCGGATGCCCTTTTAGGTCCCGGGGCTCCGCAGCACGGATCCGGCACAAAGGAGTCAAACCTTTCAATGAAATTGACAAGTTAAAGGGACGCCGGGGCTTTGACAAAATGATTCTGTTGATATAATGATTGAGTTAATGAAAAGATCTATTAATTAAAGCGAATGCTCTTTGGAAAGCTGTTCAAATAGATACAAACAATTCTCAATGATGCGCATTCCTATTAGCGAATAATATTAACTATGAAAAAATAAAAAAAATAATATGGAAGTTGTGCAAATTAAAAAAAAAAAATGTTTCATTTTAAAAGAAATAATCTTACAAATAATTATTTCATAATTTTCTTTCAAATACTTTAGCGATCATGACATTCCATAAAAAATATTTTCTTTTCTATTTTTTGGACTAATGAAACTATTTGAAAAATAAAGTATCCTATATAAAACACGATGCTGGTTAAAATAGAATAATCCTGAAGATGAGGAAACAACCCCGAAACGCAGATATTGTGGACAGATGGAATAATCATTGAATGAAAGAAAAGAAAAAAAATATGGAATGTCAAGATTCCTACTTATTATTAATAGTTATATCAAAACTTTTAAGTAAAGCCTAGAGGGAAAAATGGAATTTTAAGAGAAATTTTGGCGTCAAAATCCAAGTACAATTTAATAGAACAAGTTTTATATAATTTAAAAAAAAAAAAAAAAATACGACCGATGAATGTATCTACATTTTATACACCAAATAAAAAAAAATCATACAATATTCAGTTCGTAATATAATTAAAATCGAACAAAATAAATAAATTAATTTATTTATATAATTTTATATCATACTAGCCAACGATTCGGCCAAGTTATATGTTTAGGCCATCTACAATAGTGCAATAACATCAATCAATGTAGACACTTTTAATTTACGTATTGAATGTAATATGATATTTGGGTAGATGTAAAATATCTCCAGTAGTAAAATGTAAAAAACTAGAAGCGAAATAGCTCAGTGAGTAACTGCGCTCCTATTTCGATTCCGGCTGTGGGAGATAATTATTTATTCTATTACATCAGCCGTGGATCGATTCTGGGATCGGGAGACCCTCTTAGGGCTCACCCAGTCTCGATAACGTGGGTACCTTTAATTGGGAGGGAAAATCTGGCAGCTGAGCGTGGTCCTGGCCAGGTCACATCCTTGCACAACCGTTGGATAAGAAACAATACTTATTTATCAACTACTGAACCCAAGACCTTTCACGAGTTGTAGTGGTACAGAAAACAAAAAAAAATATATATATATATATATATATATATATATATATATATATATATATATATATAAACTACTTATCATGATGAACAGAAACCTACTATAGACTATTTACAATCATCTTTATAATAAATCAACGGTCATCCAAATATGTGAAATCACGAGGTAAGAAAATATATGTATATCCGAATCGACGACATATTATTTGTAAGAGTGCGTCAGTGCATTTACCGCTCGCCAAACACATAAATAATAATTTGTAATATCACACAAACAATTGTATAATGAAAAGAATAAAATAAACAATTTTATTTTTCTTCTGCAATACCGTCCAAAGTTTCAGCCCAAGTATGTAAGCCAACTTCAGTTCTTAGAACCAATCAACATGAGACAAATAACAAAAATTGAATTTTAATACAAAAATAAACAACAGTTGGTTAAAATATGGTAAATGAAATTATTAAGTGAACGTATCTGATATTAGGCTCGTATTTATCTGGCTTTAGCCAACTGCGATTGTGTCAATACCGTTTTATCATGACTTGTTCGCAATCTCTGTTGACACAACCGATTTCGAACTTAAAATATATATACGTATTCTTCAAAATTTGTGTATCTTTTTTTAAATGTTCCTAAAATCGTCTTTACTAATTTAGTAGGAAATCTGTAATCAAACTAAATAAATGAGGAAAAAAAGATCTTTCATTTTCGTTCTTTTATTATCTTCATTTTACAATAATGTTGACGTTTCGTAAATGTGCCGCCATCCTCAGGACTTTATAAAATGGCACATGTTCCTCCTTCGAAGGATAATATTACCCTATGATTACCCTAGTCTAACTATATAATAACAATAAATTGGGAAAATACATTAGCATTAAGAAAGGAAGCATAAATGATTTGTATAAGCAAGATGTTATATACATAATTGACTGAAAATTGTGAAAAAGTTTTCATATAAGAAACATTAAAAAAATAAAATAAAAAATAAATATAAGAATTACACAGGACATCTCTATTCGCAAAAATATAAAAATATGAATTCAACTGCAATGATAAACCTAAGATATTAGATAGTGCACATAAAACGAAAGAGTGAAAATTGTTTAATGTTATACACATTATCAAAAACAATAAAGTAACAGCTTGCAGATGATTTTGCTATACTTTCTGAAAATAAATCTCTGCAGAAAAAACATAATTTTTAAAAATGCTCCAAAATTCCTGAAAACAGATATTGGCCAAATAGAGAGGGTAAAAATTTTTAAATATCTAGGAGAGATAATCCAAGAAAATGCTTTGGTAAAATCTGCAATAGAAGAAAGTTTGCATAAAATGAGTAGAGCACATGGTATCACCAAAGACCACTACAATAAAAAGTGCCTATCAATAAAATACAGTAGTGAAGGCCAGAATGCCTAAATGCGAGATAATGTCTGGCATTAAACTAAAATTTGGATAAGTTAGAAGTCCTAGAAAGGCGAATTATAAGGAAAATATTAGGACCACAAAACAAACCAGAAGGTTGGAAATTACGAAGTGATGCTGGAGTATACGAAAATATAGAAAATACTTCAAACATAATGAGAAAAAGAAAACTCATGTTTTTCGGACATTTATTTCGAATGCAAGACAATAGATTAACCAATAAGATATTCAAATATCTATGGGGTAAAAATTCCACAACAAGCTGGGTCAACGAAGTGAAAATGGATTTAGAAAGAAACAATACACAAACAGAAGATATATGCAACAGAGAAGCCTTTCGAGAAAAAATACTGAAATTTCAAGGCAGGGTAGCTAAGAAGACTGGTTAAAAATGGTCTGACGACAGAAAGAAGAAACATAGCGAACAGATGAAAGCATACTGGAAGAATAGAAAAGAACAAAGAATTAGGAATGCACAATGAATTTTGTAACAACCTACTAATAATATGACTAGATAATAATTTTTTATCTATTGACAACAGGTGAATTATTGAAGTATTTAAGGTAATTAATCCTACGTATTAGTTAAGTTCAAGATTTATAAAAATTATCATGGTATCAGATGAATGTTTTAATTTCAGAAATATGTTCAGAGGTTTAGAGAAAAAGGGCCCGAAACGTCAACATTATTTAAAAATGAATATAATAAAACAATGAAATTGGAAGATCATTCTTGCACATTATTTAATTATAAAATTAATTCATTTATTACCCAAATATCTTAACTAATGTATAAATTTAGACACCATGTTTGTAAAGTACCTAAGTTAAGCTTTAATATGTAAATATCTGTACCTCAAGATTTCTTGAAAGATATTATATATACCTAACATATCTCCACATCTAAGTTAACATCTACAGGAGTATACTTTTGAACAAAACTTAATTTCAATTATTACTTCAAAATGTCGAAATCAGATGAAAGAGCAAACAGATTTTAATTTTCATTATTTTTTACTATGGCTGGTTTTGCCAGAGGGTAGCCAACCGATAATACAATGGTATCTTCAGGTTTTTGTTCAGAACGAGGGGAAAAATGGTATGAATGGTAGCTTTTTTCTATATTTTTTCTCTTAAAAGACAGTTTCGAACAAGTAAAAAATCTCAAATATATATTTTCTCACGAGTGTTTCGTATGGTAGGAACTTAGTAGGAACCTCCTTTCATCGGGCCTAAAACTTAACATATTCCTGTCGTGTCCATTGATTTCATGTTTTTAAACTTTCGTCTTGATATGGGGAGACATGGTGAAGTGGTAACTAAAAAGAAATTAAAAAAAAATACATAAAACAATTAGTTGTGTTGTTTTTTTCATGATTCTTTGCGTTAATTTAATGGAATCAGTTACAAGGCTCACCACAAATAAAATATAAATAACAAAAATAATAAAATAAAAAAAAAAAAGGCACGAGGGTGAGAGAGGATAGATATTTTGTTTTTAAATAAAAGTTTTTTACTGATACGGTAAGCTTCCGAGTAACTTACTACTAATGCCGTGTATCGCTAAGTAAATACGCAATACATTAACAATTATTAGTATAAATTAGTGATAATATATTACTTGGGAAGGATGTAAAACCAGCTCAACTTTAAAGCTTACCGTAGTACATATTTTTCCTTCGGTTTTGTCCTCCAACACCTCTAAAGAAAAAGTAGTGACGAACCAAGGTTTTTATTTATTTTTACTTCCTTGTACGAAGTAAAGGAAGTATTGTAATCGCGAAAATTTTCGGTTTTCAGATTTCGACGGAAATATCCATTTTGACCATCCCTGAATCCATTTTGACTAGTTTCGTCGTGGCGTCTGTACGTACGTACGTTCGTTCGTATTTCGCATAACTCAAAAACGGTTAGCCGTAGAAAGTTGAAATTTTGTATTTAGGATTGTTGTAAAATCTAGTTGTGAACCTCCCTTGAAGGTCATAATTGATTTCCATCAAAAATTATATTAAAATATAATGTAAAACATCTCAAATTTGGTAAATAGGACTTTTATATTGATGAGAATGTATTTAATATATTTTGGTTAAAATTGGTGAGTCGAAAACGGTACTTTACTTGAAGGTCATAATAAGCTTACATCAAAAATTATATTTAAATTAAATGCATAAATCAAATGTTTCGGTAATAAAGGTTACAATCGCAATTTGGTTTCCAATCCAATTAATTTATTTGTTTTAAGTGTTAAAATTTAGTGTAAAATACTAGTTTTCCTCCCTATTTGTGTTTATGTGTTTCAATAGATGGATGTCGCGACGTCGAGTGTTGTTTTTGAGATACTGCGATCTTCGGAAACTAGTAACCAAATTCAGGATCACTTTTTGAGCCACCGATTTATAGTTTAAGAAAGTCATGTGTTGTCCACATCAGATATTTTTAAATATGATTTCTGGCCTCTTTGTTTTTTTATGAGGCTAAAAAGTGTAAAACAGCTTCATCATCACCCAATTTTTAGGCATGAAGGCATTGCAATCCATAAATAATAATAAAAGGCTGAGCAAAGACGAAGGTTCGATGGCGATGCCGCTAATCGCTGCCAACAAACCTCCGTCCACCGATTAGCGTCCAATTACGCAATCCCTCCGCCTACGTTTCGGTCCACCCCTCAGACGTTTACCACTCGGCTCGGCGATTATTAACCATTTAAGGATTAGTTAATAAGTTACTAAGCCCAACAACTCTACAAGCCCAATCGTCGCAATTATATTAACAGGGCTCTGCAATTCCACGTTGTGTAACCTACTAAATGCCTAAGTGGACTTAATCCTTTTTCGGACAATATTCTAGCCAATACCTTATTCTCGAAGATCTTAAGGCTTGTTCTTCCTTGAAAGATATCATCCACGTTTTACACCGGTACAGAACAGTGATCCATACATAACTAATTAAAAAATAATTTTGATGTTTTTGAATGCGAGTAACAAAAATATAACATGAAATATAGATCTTTAATAAAGTGTAATAAAGACCTTTTTGAATGCTATAAATAACAAGCGAAGAATTATGATTATCAAAGGAGACAATAAAATATGAAATTTATTGAAAGTATATAAAAGCCATACAAAAATGTAAATAATAATAAAAGCACCTGATAAAACTACATGAATAAAATAAAATCACACTGATACAGATGCAACATAAAACTAAAGGATGAAAAGTCACAAAATTAAACAATAAATCTTTATAATATGCGAATATTACAGTTAATTTGAATTCAGTTTTTTTTGTCATATATTAAATATTAAAGAAAATTTTTCTATACTTAATTTATCTCAATTTGTTTTTTTTTTATTTTATTTTTATTAGTATTATTGTTATAATTACAAAAATCATTCAAATCATGCCGAAAATCAACAAATGCACTAATTTAAATCAGATATAAAAAATATAGGACAACATTATGTTGATATTTTAAATAAAATTAACATTTAATTAATTCAATAGAATGTTTATATAAATAAATAAAAAAACAGGTAAAAAAAAAAAAGCTTGAATTAAAACCTTCAAAGATAAACAAGCTAAGAGCCTAGTCATGAACATTAAGTGGCTAATTAATACAAGAGACCTTCTTAACAAGGTAAAAATCTAATTTAATTCATATTACATTTCATTTTATCTATTTATAGAATTTCAATTAATTGAAAAATAATAACTACTAAAATTTTTAATTTAGAAATAATGAAGATAATATGAATGTGAAAAATATTTAAACATCATAAATTTTGACGAGTTAATTCCATTGAATTTTGATTATATGAATACTAAAGATTTCAAAAATATGCTTAATTTGGTAATGTATATTATTGTTCGTTTTATGTGGAGTTATCATAATTTAATATTATATTATGAATTGAGCATGTGTTTTAATATTGATTGACAATTATTGATGTATTATGATATAGTAATTTAGTTTTAATTGTTTTCTTAAACGATTTTTTTGATGATTGTTGGCTATATATAACTCTGAGGATGGGTCAAGTTGTGTAAAATGAAATAATAAATTTCTTTAAATATAAGAAGGATTATAATTTTCTTGAAGTTTTAAGAAACAATCTGGTGCGGTGCGCGATCACACAACTTTCCCTTACCGTCCTATAATAATTATCTTTTAAATATAATTTTAAAGAGTTCGCATAAACGATACTTGTATTAAACTCAGCAGCATTCACTTCTTCACATCTTCTCCCACTTAAGTACAATAAAACAGATTTTTAAACAATTTTAGTACAACAATTCCGTACACTACCTATACATTTTAAGTTTGTCAAGTTGAAAATATATTTCAAAAGTTTCGGTTTAGTTTCCAGGGAAACATTTTGTTTCCATTAAATAATATAAAAGTTGAAATTATTAATTTAATTTCTGCTTTTTTATCCTTAAATTAAATTATTACAGAGCGTATTGTTGACAACAGATTAGTGGATTGGTGGGAGGAGGTTCGGTCGCATCCGTCTTCTTTCAGATGCGCAAGGCTTTCCATCTAGGGAATTCTTGTAATTCTAAGATACACTGCATCATTGCTAATACTGGTCCAATTTTGGTGATTCTTTTATTGCTTTTCAGATAACTTAATTAATTTTCATACAATTATATACATAATTTACCATAAAAAGAGTACTTTTTAAGTTATGCGCAAATAAAATATTCTTTTCATCATAAACTTTTTTTTTTTAGTTTTTGTTCTTGAAACAATGAGTTCAAATCTCTGACTATCCCCTATACGGCTGTTACTCGGGAGTCAAGTTAGACCAAAAACATGCAAGAGACCTGGTTCTAAATTAATATTAATTAAATTATTCAGGGAGGTAAGCACAATTACTAAGTCTAATAATAGTATATATATATATATATATATATATATATATATATATATATATATATATATATATATATATATATATATATATATATGTCTGTAAGAACACCACATCGCGCGGCCAAAGATCTACAATGTCTATCGAGCCAACCGAAAAATATATATATATATATATATATATATATATATATATATATATACATATACATAGCAATAAGGTGTCTACTCGAGAGCTTCTTCAGTATGGAGAATAATGCCCAATAACTTGCCCTTTTCAACTATATTTAAAATTCCTTTCATCAAAAATTTCATTTCAAACTTTAATAAAAGTCAATTACCCTTCTTCGCGAGACCCTCTTTCACCCCGCTTCACTTGGAGGTTGGTTTCCATATAAGATAAATAATTATCTTTCCTAATCTCTCTATTCTTCTTTCTCTTAAATATACACACGTGTACACAAATACACAGACACACCAGAGTATAAAGAAATCCTGCGTGCTATTTCAATCTCTAGGAGTAGTTTACTTAAATCTTACTCATTCTCTATCGATTAGATGCCCATTTTATATTCAGAATTAAACTTTGTAAACTTTTAACTTTTTAATATAGAGTAAAAAAAATTAACACTTTGCTCACACCATAATAATAAAGGAATCTAATAGGGTATCCGGAATCATATGTTGCAGGCAAAGTTTTAGAAATAATCCTAGGATTATTTACAATCTCTCGTCGCCAAGTAATCCATGAAGGTTAACTCTTAGACTAACTTACCTAAAGTTAACGGAACTAATTTCGTCTAAAACCAGGAGGAACTTCACAAACCCCTTTCTACGTAAAAGGAGATAGGATTAGAGTCACAAGAAAGCAAACGTTTGACCGAAGAAGAAATACGGAGACAAGATAGTGATTAATACAATGATTAGTTTCGAAAGTAAGTCTCGTTCAGAGATGGCCTCAAGTTAAACAAAGTTCTGTATTTAGAGAACACAACTTATATGTGAGCAAACTATAATTTTTTTTTATATATATAGGATATAAGCTGTACAGGATTTTTTTCACACCGGTGTACAAATTTATGAAAATAATTACATATTCTTTGTTATTTTGTAGGAAGTCAGCATATAATTTTATTAGTTGCTACAGCAAAATAGGCTTCTTTTTTATAGTATTTTCCGCGAAAATAATATATTTTTGCACTGTATCGAATCCCAAGAGGGATTGGGGGTGTATTTTAAATCTGTTTCATAAACCCTAGAACACGGTTATAGGGGTTTCGATAAAGATGGGCAAAAAGTACTCTTGAGTAACGAATACCGAGTATTTTACTCGAATACTCTCACTTGTCGAGATCAGATACGACTAGGAATGATAGGGATAGGTCAGTCTTCGCCTTCCATCCCTATTTAAGTTACTTTATATCTACTGTCAACCGGAATATTATTGAAGTATGTATGGTAGGGGACCGTGGTAATGGAAGTCAAGGAGTAATGATAGTCACTATGATTTCTCGTGAAGTCACAGTCTAATGTCAACCTAGGTTGCAACTGATAGGTAATAAAAACACTTTCAGGGGCCTCAGCGCTTTGGATCAAATGAGCTAAAATCTGTTGTTCTCTATATGGCAGAACCATACCATAGAAGTGAGGATAAATTTCTGTCAAAATTTCGGCATGTTCGAATATAATTTTTTTTTGAGGTTTTGGGCACCTTTACATTCGCTCCAAATTGACTTAAAGGGTAGAAAATTTGTCTGTGAATTGAGTCGGTGCTGGAAAAGGACCATTTGGGCGTATTTTTTCTCCCACCTTCGCCATTTTGATATTTTCATATGTATTTTATTTTAGGGAAAATACGACATTAGTGACGAAGCTCTCATGCTTTTTCTTTTTTTAATTTATTAAACACCATCTTTAACATAATTTTTTACGTTTCAGAGTTTCAACTCCATCTTCAGGAAATTTGATGGAGTGACAAAGTTATGTCTAGCATTGTAATAATGTATGACCAAATATTTTATTTTAAAAAAATGATAATAGGAGCATCAAAATAATAATGAAAACATTTTCTGAAGAAGGGGTTGCAACCCCAAAACGTAAAAGCAAAAAAAAAAAAAAAAGAAGCGTATTTTACTGTAACGACTAACAAAAAAACAACTCCTCTTCTCTGAAATTCAAAACCTTAATTTGTTATACAATATTTTACTGCCACTTGTCAAATGATATATTTTATTTTATTTGTTTTTGGTATGTATTGTTTGCTTCGTCTTCTACCAGTCGGGGATGTTTTATTATCTGGAAGGGCAATATAGGACGAAATAAACAAATGAAGAGAGACAGGAGGAAAGGAAAAAGAAGTGCGTTATTAAGGAAGAGTAATTCTAAATATAAATTTTCTTTCCCAGTATGAGACAAGCCTGGCGTTGGTCCATTCCTCACATCTGGTGACTATCTCTAAATGAACAATCTCAACAACACTACATCAGTTCTCCAATGGGCATCGATTTGATGATATATTTTTTTAATCATATATATATATATATATATATATATATATATATATATATATATATGAGTTAGGAAGAAAATCTAGAATACAGTTTATAAGGAAAGCTGCCCAAATATGGTCCCACAAAATCAAATTTTAAATCTCAAATATTAAACTAAAGTTTAAAATTCCCAAAAAGTTAATACAAACAGCTCTATTCTATTCCAACAGATGTTGGCATCGTCATTATGTAGAATTAAATCATTTTTCCTCTGAGTAAACAAAAACAATAAATACGTGACAACAATAAAAGAGTGACCTTAATTTTAAACTCATAATTTACAATTTATTTAAACTCAGATACGTTTAAATAAATGCAAATAATCCCCTAAACCAAATTTAATTACATTAAAATACTTAAAACCTATTATTTATCGAATATTTAATTCAATGTGACAATTCGTTGTAATTAGGGATTCATAAATTATTTTCCACTTCTATAATTTTGTTTTTATTGAAAACTAGTTTCGAATATTATACATTCATCTTCAGTTCTAAAAACACACAAAAATTCAAAAATAAGCAATTAAAAATATAGATAGTTATTACTATACATAATAAATTAAATGTAATATAAATTAGTATTATAAAATATTTATGAATTATGAATTTAATTAAGACAAGAATACATTATTATTATTATTACATATTATATTATACATTAAGAATACATTTCGTATTTATTTTATCTGTATTTCGAATTGCTTATTTTTGAATTTGAGTGTTTTTAGAACTGAAGATGAATTTATAACATTCGAAACTAGTTTTCAATAAAAAAAAAATTATAGAAGTGGCAAATAATTTATCAATCCCTAATTAGATTGATCCTTCTATACCATCATCCGGATGTCAACTAATTCATAGTAAATTAGAATTAAATTTTAATCCTAATAATAACAAGTTTAACAAGATAATAAAAATTTAATAAACAAGAGACCTTTTTTATTTTTAATTTTTATGTAAATATTGAGAGGACAAACATAATATATTTATTTTGTTAAAATTTTCTTTTTGTGGCCCGGTTTAAGAGTGACTAAAATAAAATAAATTGATCTTGTGGTTAAGTTGGTTTTTGATAATGCCCTCTTTTTCGTAGCAAGGAAGAGACTCAAAGCAAAAGTCAATTGAGCGGGGGAAAAAAAAAAAAAAAAAAAGAAAAACCTTTATTTCTAGGAAAGAGTTCCATAAAAAAGTTTACACGAGTAAGGAAATGAATTCTTCAAAGACTGCTTTTCCAAAAGCAATATGTAACTAATTTAAAAAAAAAATATAAGAAAAATATAGAAGTATCAGTGCCTTAGCTTTCTTAATATTCGCATTTCTATATCAGTATTATTCTGAAAATATTGATTAAAGTAACAAGTATTTACTAGAAAAATTACAATAAGTATTTAAATTAATTTCGTATTAATTAAAGAGAATAAAAACTCAGTAATGAAGACAATAATTATTGTTAGGAAATTATTGTAAAATTCCTAAATAAAGCCTTAAGTCTCTCAATACCAGTAAATACCTGACCTACCAATGTTTCAACATTCAGACATCGTCAGGACAGAAAAATATAAGATCATGTGAATGTAGACTATAGATAGTACATCTCACATTACCAGCCTAAAAATGTCTAACACAGTCACCCATCCTTCGATTTGCGCGATTAATTCGTCCCTTAAAAGAAGCGCATAAATCAAAATCGCGTTAATCGATGGCAACCTGTTACACAACCTTACCTGTTTAAAGGGTTTTGTTCTCCATCCTTCCAATTTTCGATAATTTTTCGCTTATAAAATCTAATATATAAACAATATGAATCCAAAACGAAAATGTAATTCTTAAAAAAAAGTTATATACATACAATTCACATACTAAATACTATCATATGCATGCGTACGAGGGATGCCACAGGTGTACAGGCACCTGCTAATGTATCAGAGATTCTTTTTTTTTTTTCTTTAAAACTGTACATAGAAGTAAAATTTTAAAGATTCAACTTAAAAAAACAAAAAAAATCATGTTTCTCAGAATTAATGCTCAAAAATTTTAACTAAAACTATTCTTTAGCCAAGTGATAAATTTTGTATTTGATTTTAAAATAAAAACTGTTCAAAGTACGTTTAAGACAACATATTCTTTGACAATTTTTAAAGGGAGTAAAGAATATCCTCGGACCTCCCGTCCGAAAGAGGAGAATGAGTATGGAAGCACTCTTCTTCTCCCGGTACTCGTGAATTTTTTATGAGGCATGCTATAGATTGTATAATACATGCTACATATTACGTATGTACGTGCGTATTCAATGAACTACGAGAACGAGGAAAAAACCAAAACAAATGTTATACTTAAGAATAAATTTAGTTTTTCGTAAAAAAATACAACTTAGGTCAATAATCTTGGAACATTACTTCTCTTTACCGATTCGAAATCGCGTGCAACCGTAACCGGACCGCACAAATCTGAGTAAGAATGCCAATTTCTCAATCTTACAATTATGAATGAGCATTAACCCAAACGCTTGGATAACAATTATTTTGTTTTTTTATATAGGTATATGGATTGAATAATATGAGAAGCTAAACTAAGGAGCCCCAAATCGAAAGTAGGAAACAGGATGATGCATGCCTTACACATTCAATATTTAGTATTTGCCGATGACATTCTGATAGTTGCAGAAACCAGAGGAGCCTTGCAAGAAGCGCTACAAGCGTAAGAGGAAGCTCTGAGCCGAAAAGACAAATCGCTCTGTCCGAAAGTAGTTCTAGGGAACAAGAAACTGTGATTTATGGAGGCTTGAATTTGGAACAGACGTATACCAATGCTAAGGAATCAAAATTAGTAATGGATGGTGTTGGATTCCGAAATAAACCAGTGGATGAGGAAAGCGATAAATGTGTATTACCAATTCCGCAATGTCATAATCGGGAAAAGGGAAGTGGAGATGAAGACGAAGATGACAGTATATAAACAAATTTCAGAGGCGTATACAAGAGAGAGAGATGAAAATCTAGTAGTTCTCGGTAAGACAAGATTAAGAAAAATCAGAGAATAAGAAAAGAGACAGGAATCCACAAAAGTTCATAGAAGACAATTGATGTGGTTCGGCCATGTAAAAAAAGTGTCGATCAATTGATTGCCAAAAAATGGGAAGCCGACCGAGAAATAAGCGGGAAGATCTTATATCAGATCTGGCCAGGAACAGAGGGCTCGCTCTAGGTGAGACTAAGAAGGTGGATACTGATAGAAAAATGTTCAGGAAACGGGTACCAACTACCCCGACAGCGTAAGGTAGAAGGGTTGGATAAAGAAAAGGAAGTGAATCAAAACGTGAAAAACCGATGGGTATACAGATAGAACATAATTCCAAGACAATTCACCACATACGGAAGTAAATGGTAGGTTTATTGAAAGCACACACCACTACAAATGAAAACATACATTGCAGCAAATGAAATGGGCGTGTAAGGTGTAAGGAGTCTAGGTAGATAACGAACGAATTACTAAAGGTGTAATGAGCGTTAATCCGACGGACAAGTGCCCTAGCGGTCAACCGAAACGTAGGTGGGAGGATCATGCCAGTTCCAACCTTGAGGATTTCGGTTTGGATGGAATTCAGAGGAGGAAGGTTTGAAGGCAAGGACTATTGGTGTTTTCCTTAGCGAATTTTCGGGTTCGCTAGGCCTTCTATTTATTTTTACACCCATTTTAATTTTATTTTCAAAATAATATTTTCCTTAAACATAAAAAAATATTATTTTTATAAAGAAACACCATCACCCTATAATAATAAAATTCAAATTCTTAAACGAGAATCATTTATTTTATTATAAAATAATAGTAATTGTTATTTAAAATTAGGAACAGAAGTTTTTAAATTAACAATTAGGCCTTTTCAATTTATCTGAATAAAAAATAGAAAAGACCAGTCTATATATAAAGAAATAAAGATTTTTTTTTTCTGGCTCAACAGATGGTCAGATTACAGATTAAAGAGTATTTATTCCACATGCTTATTATCTATGTTTTCTCCCTCTTTGCTACAGAATAATTCGAATATGTAACTGAAGTTTGCAGGATTTATTTACCTATTCAATAAGATCAAGAGAATGCTGAAATTTCAATTTCTTCATTACCGAAATTCAAATTTAATGGAATGATAACAACTTGGAGTAGTAGCGGATGTCAAAGAGCATCTAATGCTAATATAAATCTAAACTATCTAGTTATCGATGCGAATATATGAAAGGATTTCAGTAACATATGAAACACAATTTACTGATATAACATGCATGTACGGAATATACGATGTCATTTTAGTGAAATTATATTTGTCTAGTAATTACAAGGATGTAATGGAAAAGCAAACTGTGTGTGCGCTGCTATTGTTGGATTAATTATTAATTGCAATTGGCTCGTCGAATTTCCGTCAAGTTCTATTCTTGGCATAATAATTGCCCAAGGGTGTGCTGTATAATTTATCTGTTGTACTGATACACTGTATAATATTAGCGTACAGTTTATCGAAACAATATTCTGGCTAATAATAGGATACCTCACGTATTGTTCTATCTTCTCACTTTACAATTGCTATAATGAAACTCAACTTTTAAGAAATTTTTGGATTTAAAATTATTATAAAATACTAACAGGTTTTGAATTCGCCATTAAATATTCAACTATCATAGTTGATTCCTAAGAAGATAAATTGAATTTTCCAAATTTCATTTGAATCGTGAAATTACTTATTTTTCTAATTTATCAGCTTTGTGGGCACCAGAGTGATATTAGAGTACTATATAATAAGAAAGACAGCAATTCTGGTGATATTGCCTGTACAATTATTGCTTTTTCTTTATATATTGTCCATAAAAGTTTTAAGTTTGCAAGCGCTGACTTTAGCCTTAAATGATATTTTATAAAATGATTTATTTACTCATAGTTTAACCTAGTGTTTGTCTTAAATCCTTGGTTTCTCACGTAGTTTGAGATGTCTGTTGTTCTGAGCATTATCGGCTATTTGACAGCTGAGACAGAAGCAGCTTAAGACCTCGGTTTGAGCTGATTCGTTCGACGGTGATGCCATCTATAGGAGATATAGTGAAGATATAGTGTATCGCCACAGCTTAAAACATTTCTCAGGGTCAAATCCGATATTGAATAACATTTAAATCGATACGAAATGTATAAATAGAAGTGATTTATTAAAATAACTTAAAATACTGTTAAACTTAAAATATTTCTCTCCAATTTTCAAGATTTTATATACACATTATCATAAAAGTTTTTCATTTTAATTCCAAATATGTTATGAATGAATTCCTTTATTAATATTACTAATTGTCCATCATTGAGAAAGATTTTAATATTTTGCAATAAAAACGTTATATGTATCTCTCACTTTTCATTTCCATATTATATTTCAATTTTACGTGTTAGAGCAAAAACGGTGAAAGTAATAACTTTAAGTAATATAGATAGGTATAAATATTTTTAATCTAAAAAAATCTATTAAAAGCTAAAATTATTGTTACTTTGAACTTAGACTAAAATTTCAAAAATTCTAGAATACTTTGTTTATAGAATTTTGGAGAATTTTAAATTCCACCTAAACTTTAATGCTTTTTTTTTTTTTCTCAAAATTAAACCCACTTAGATCTAAGTTCCATATGTATTCCTGTCTACTTGATAAATCGAAACAGAACGATCAATAACTAAAGTACGAAATGGCGTAATTATGTCATGATAATCACTTGTAAATTATTAAGTAATAATTATGTATTACTTAATAATTTACAAGTTTATTTATGTATAATATAAATGATCATAATTATAATAATGAAAAAATTATATCCTATATATATATATATATATATATATATATATATATATATATATATATATATATTTTCTAAGCTGTGCAAGTATTACCTCTTTTTTTCTTTGGTTTATGTTAAACTGCCTTCAAACGTTTATTTCTGTGATTTAATAAGTTTTAAACACCATATTAACTTTTAGTTATTTATTTATTTTTGTCTCCACATTTTTAGGGTTTGGGCATTTTACATTTAAAATTGGGTTATTTGCTCTAAAGGAATAAGATTTGAAAAGTGTACGAAAAGAATACAAGCAGTAAAAATGAATCCTATATATAATGTATATCTATAAATTAAGAATAAAATTATTTTTCAATAAGAAATGTAATGTTTTTCTTAAATCAAATGCAATCACCTCATATCTGCAAAGGGACTACTCTATTATAATGACATGAAACTGTTTTAAAACGCAATTAATCTAAAAATCGCCTGAGTTTTTGTGTATTTTTCATGACGCTAAGGAGGCATATAAAAATACAAAAAAGTCTTTCAATAATCTTTTATAAAATAATAAATAATGTAGTTACGATTTCTAGTATACATATTTAGATAGTCCATGTAAAATTATAAAGTCGAAATTTTAATATAAAAAAATAATGTTAAGAGTGAAATGTAACAATAACAAACAGACAAATGAAATAAAAAGCAATTAACTTGGTTTAAAAAGTTTTCGTAAAAACAGGGCATTGACCGAATCTCAAAAAGTATACTGTCTGGTGTACTTAAAAAAAAAAAGTATACTGAGTGGTATAATATCTCGATTAAGTTTTTGTTTAGGCTGTTGAAGTGAAATAACCTCAAAGTTTTTGTTTAGGCTGTTGAAGTGAAATAACCTCAAAGTTTTTGTTTAGGCTGTTGAAGTGAAATAACCTCAAAGTTTTTGTTTAGGCTGTTGAAGTGAAATAACCTCAAAGTTTTTGTTTAGGCTGTTGAAGTGAAATAACCTCAAAGTTTTTGTTTAGGCTGTTAAAGTGAAATAACCTCAAAGTTTTGTTTAGGCTGTTGAAGTGAAATAACCTCAAAGTTTTTGTTTAGGCTGTTGAAGTGAAATAACCTCAAAGTTTTTGTTTAGGCTGTTGAAGTGAAATAACCTCAAAGTTTTTGTTTAGGCTGTTGAAGTGAAATAACCTCAAAGTTTTTGTTTAGGCTGTTGAAGTGAAATAACCTCAAAGTTTTTGTTTAGGCTGTTGAAGTGAAATAACCTCAAAGTTTTTGTTTAGGCTGTTGAAGTGAAATAACCTCAAAGTTTTTGTTTAGGCTGTTGAAGTGAAATAACCTCAAAGTTTTTGTTTAGGCTGTTGAAGTGAAATAACCTCAAAGTTTTTGTTTAGGCTGTTGAAGTGAAATAACCTCAAAGTTTTTGTTTAGGCTGTTGAAGTGAAATAACCTCAAAGTTTTTATTTAGGCTGCTGAAGTGAAATAACCTCCAAGTTTATGTAACGAATGTAAAAGATCGCATTTAGTTTCATTAATTTACCTGAAGCATATAAGCAAAATAAAATCTCATAAACACAAATATATGAATCAGAGAATTAAATAGTCCCAGAAATAAAAAAAAAATATCCGTAACGGGGAAGTTAAATGTAAAGCGTGAAGTTTTTTTGGACTCCTGAAAAGTACGAATATTGACATTCGTTACTTAAACCTGGGCCCTATTTTAGAAAAAAAGTACAAGTACAAGTGCAAAGATTAGTTCTTAATTTTTATTAATTAAATTTTTTTTTTAAATTTACTATTTTTAGTATATGGCCCTGGTGTTGACATGTCGACTGCATCTACTAAAACTTTTTTTTTTAATTTTTGTTTTATCTGGAAATATTTACTTTAATAGTTTATACTTTCGGGAAAACTCTTATGTCTGTATGGTATTTAGCATTTTAAAAAATGAAACAAAATTTAAATAAACCTATATAATAATAAAAAAAATTTAAATGTTACATTTTAGTTTAAAGAATCGTCAACTACGATTCTTATCTTTCCTGGTCCACAGTCATTGACTTCATGAAAGTTTTCAAACCTTGCTTGACATTTCAGATATTGGCTCGCAAATATTGTGTAATTACTATTACGATATAAATGTTAATAGAGCTAACAGTCAAATGACATTGTTTGAATTATTTATGCTCGACCTGTCAGAAGTAATTTATATTTGTGTATTTCATAATACATCATAAAGTAGTTTAATTATGTATGGGATTGGAAATTATAGTTTATGCAGTTGACTGGATCATGCATATGCATATTAATACAAACCTGACATTTATACATAACACAACAGTAAATCTGAAAAATACATAAAATGAGATCATTTTAAAAGACAGGAAAGTTCATTAGGTTAAATAAAGCTGAAAAGTTTATTTAAATCTATCTCCGAACTTATTTATTTATTTTAAAGAGGTTCGATCATAAGAGAACCTAATTCAAACTCCGAAAATCGTGGTAAAACATTTTCATCAAAAATTTACTAAAATTTAAAACCAATACCAATGCCTTTTAAGTTCAGAAATTGTGATTTTATCGGTACATTGTTGTGTTTGAGTAGAAAAAAAAATTATTGTCAAATGCCAGGTACTTGAAGTGAAAAATTCAAAACCAAAAGAGTTTTAGAAAATTACAGCATCTCATAATATAATTGGAGAAATTGCAATATTTCGTAATATAGTTGGGAAAATTACAGAATTTCATAATATGCAATAATTGGGAAAAATACAATATTTCATAATGAAGTTGGGAAAATTACAATATTTCATAATTTAGTTGGGAAAATTAAAATATTCATTATATTTGGGAAGTCAGCTCAAAATTATTAGAAAATTTTAAATCTTGTCTCTCTCAATAAATATTTGTAGTAAAGTCCCCGCTTTCCTCTGGATTAAATAACACAGCAATCCGAAAAATAGCCAATATTAATATGGACCTAACTCCTTGTCAGTTTATAGTTTCTTAGTATTATTATCGATAAGTCTTTACTCAGACCATTTTCTCGATTTCATCTACAGTCAACTATATATAAAATATAAAATAAAAGTTATTCAAAATAAGATAAGAGCAAGATTAAAGCTCGAAAATACTTGTAATATTTTGTCTCAAAAAAATTTGTTTAACTTTTCTGTTAAGAAAGACGGTAAAAATTACATTACATTTCATATCGTATGCGATTTCATACATTTCATATTGTATGCGAGTACGAATGCGAATACGAGTACCCTTATTTTGTGAATTATTTTTCAAAACATGACACCATATACTAAGGGAAAGACTGACCTTTAAGGTTTTCTAAAATAAAGCATTACGTAGAATATTTGGTTTAAATAAAGATGATACGGCTCGAGAATTTATACGGCGTGGAAAAGTTGCTTATTTAATTGACGAATGGAAAAAGGTTATCAATTAGCCGACGAATAAAGCTAATAGGGTAGACTTAGACGTAGATGGGAGGATAGTTAATTTTTGTAGGCGTCGCCATCGAACCTCTGGATTCGCTATACTTTATTATTATTAGAAAATACTGACAGAAGACGAATATCCCAGTTAGTAAGGAGAAATACCCGATCAATCGTTATTACTTGGTATCGTGCACGACCACCAGCTGAAGGGAATTTCAGTGACGCCTCGGCTGAGAATGAGACGACAGTGTGTGACAATGAAACAACTCCCTGACACAGTAGACAGCTCGCATTGTTCCAGTCAAGGCTAACAGATCCAGGTCCCCGATATCTAATCCAGTAGCTCCTAGCTCCTAGCTCCTCAGCGACTACTAGCTCCTAGCTAGGCCTCGCTTGTCCCTCCATCTCATCCAGTAAGTAGTTCTGATCATCCCAAAATCGTTCGATTATGTTTTATATCAAGAAGATTGTGGAAGGGGTGGTAAAGAAGTATAATACTAATTTAATGGTGGACAATGTTACTCACTAATATAAACAAGCGCGTGTGCACGTTGAGTTATGTTGTGCCAAAAAGTTCAGATACAACGCATTTAGAAGTAATTAAGAGCCTCAAAACCCAGAAAATTTTCATTTTGAGATAAGTTTTTCAACTATTCAGACTTACAAACTCAGGAGACCCGTTAATTTTACAACAGTTCCGGTGACTAATACATGTAAGCTTGGTAAAAATGGCGTGAGTGGGATGACGAATTTTCAACGGAGAAACATGACAAATTAAAAAAAAAATATATTCGTCACCTTGCCCCAACTGTTTTTTTGAATATATATACTTTTTAATTCAATAAAACATTAAATTCTGTTCAATTTCATATTATGTTTTAAAGTCTCATGCCCATTTATGCGTATTAAATAAATAAATATATTAATAATTTATTCTCCATCCTAAATATTTTTTTTCAATGCTAGGCGTGAGAGGGCACTTCATGGATCAACATGCCACGAAAATATAGTTGCAGCCCCCGGATGTGGGAGTTTATGGCCTTTTCCTTTCACAGTTTTAAATAAGTTCGTATTTAAGTTATTTGTTGATAAAGTTTGATAGAAGTTCTTGTTTAAGTTGCTTAGTTTAGATGTTTTGAAATCTCAGGTCTTATTCCTCATTCACATTAGCACATGAACAAGCAATAATAGAATGTTGAGGATTAGTCTAGAATAAAATAGAGTTAATACTCTCCAAAGAGGTTCGTTCAAGCTTTAGTTGCTGTTATTTAGTGTACTAAATACACACTTTTTATTTATTTATTATCTTGTAATTAAATATAAAGATTAAATATAAAGAAATTCAAAGTGCATAAATGCGGAGTGCGCGTACTCTATATTGACTTTATCAGTTAAATCAAGGTTTAGCTGGATAACTGATCCATCGAAGGACGGTTGCTAACGAGTTGGGATGGATTCTCAGCACGGAGAACTCTGACCCGAAGAGCTATCGTCCCATGAGAGGATGAGACCATCCATCTCAGGACGGGCCGGCGAAGGGAATGGATCGTAACAAAGGGAACGGCAGTGACCCTCGGAGTTCCCCTCGCTTAAAGGGACGTTACTGTCCCATCCTGGGAAAATACTGCTATTCAATGACTGCCATCTTGTTCGTGGTACATCCACTTCTTGTTCTTTCACTCTCTAACCGCCTGTCCATGTCAATTCTAATGCCTATATTATAATCAGACCTGGGAGGACCGTCCCAGGTGTGGATCTGTATTTGAGTACGGCCCTAAGATATTTATGTTCCTCAGTGCTTCGAGCAGAATGAATACCTCTCCAGAAGTACTCAGATCTTCAACATTAATCAACCTCAAAACTGAATAGCTATTGGGAAAGATTTGGGTATTCCAGAACATATCGACGCTATTTTTTGAAAAAAAAAGCGTGAGCTCCATTTAGCAAACTTTATAGCAAACGTTATATCCCCAAATAACAGTATATATATAGAGTAGGGATTTGTTAAGATCGCAAAACTCCTATAATTACAATATATTTTTAAGACTTTTAGCACTGACCAAGGCTAGAGTGATAACTGAGAGTCATCAGTATTTGGTGCTTACGTCATCAACAGTAGATTTCTAGAGCATTTCCATACATTTTTCGATATATCGTGAGGTGGAATTGATAGTGTTTACATAATAAATTGAACCTAAATTTCCAATTTTTGGCGCTTTAGCCTTTTTCAAAAAATCACGTCGGTATAAAGAGAATATTTCGAAATAAAATTTTGTTTCTAATTGCTTATATATATGGTTTGTAAGTATCTGGGGTCCACAATATTTAAAAACAAAAATATGAAATTGAAAAATAAACTTGACTACGGATATAAGGGATAAAAATTAGTTTTATATCTAATACAATAAAATAATACAATATATAAAAATACATTGGTGTTTTGTTAGTGAAGTTGACGTCTACGAGAACTGATATTGCAACTTGGTGTAGTATTAGAGTGCCTTCCATACACCTATAAAACTCAAGAATCTTCTGGCAATACATTAATTTACTTTTTGTATGTTTACACGAAAAGATGCAAGGAGCTTTCTGTATGCCGACCTGCACAGATGCATGGCACGTAATGTACTTGCGAAAAGGAGTAACGTGTGGTGGAAAGCACACGATTACTACACCAAGTTTCGATAATCATAGACGTTAACTTCACTAACAACCCACCAAAATGTTTAAGTAGATATGCAAATAGATTTCATCCCTTAGGACGGATAGGGTTGTATCTGTAGTCAGGTTTTTTTTTTTATAAATTTAAATTATTTTTAATTATAACGTTTTTAGTTTTTCAAGTATTGGCAGATTTTACCTTATTACATTCGTACCTATCGTAGAATAAAGGTACAACTCAAAATTTGAAATTTATGGAAAATCATATTTAAAGCTTCTTTATCTACCCCTCCTTACTAAAACACACAGAACTTTCGTATACCATACTCAAGACTTTTCTGAACAGGTATTAAGAATGCTCAAGGTTTTATAATGAGATGGTATTCAAAAATGCATAAAAAAAAAAACCTTTTAATATGATTTATGAATAATTTAAAATTTGAAGTTTTACCTTTAATTAAAGTTTAGAAGTATAAGTAGGTAAGGTTAAGAATTATTTTTTATATTTAAGTGCTTCAACAATGGCACGTGCCACGAGCATAATAATTACATCAAGTGAGCTAGAAGAGGCATAAAATAATTTTTAAGATATAAATGAAAAGGTTGATTTTGATTGACCTCTCTTGTAATAAAAAAAAAAAAAAAAATCCGATGTAAAAGCACTATGGATAATGTCGTACTATTGTATAATAATTTCTCAACCCTTTTTCGTCCAAAGGAAAAATCTCAGTTCCCCTTTCTTTAGTTCAAGATTTTTCCTCTAGAAGCATCTTACCATATCTAAGTATTCATGGAGTAGTGGGTGACCGAAAAAGGGGTAATAAATAATAATTTTCTATCAGCTATAAGATTAATTATTTCATGCATTTTAAGTATATAAACTTTTAAACCGACATAACCTATCGTTCATGTAATATTTAAGAAATAAAAATAGTCCTCATACTTTGTCTGTAAAAACGACTTAGAACAATGATTAATATCCAAAACTACTCAACTGAATAAGAAGAAAAGACATGAATAAGAAAGAAATATCAAAATCATAAAACTTTGATGAAAATAAAATGCAGAAGAAAATATATTAAGAACCTTTTATGCATGATTTATTGCTTTTTTTTTTTAATTTTAAAGAA
Source organism: Rhaphigaster nebulosa (assembly GCA_948150685.1). NCBI lineage: Eukaryota > Metazoa > Arthropoda > Insecta > Hemiptera > Pentatomidae > Rhaphigaster > Rhaphigaster nebulosa. The sequence goes on along the minus strand of OX411312.1, from coordinate 14,796,047 downwards.
ACAGATTAAATATTTAAATTACAAGGAATGGCCATTAACCATTCATCAAATATTATTAAAGGAAAGGCGCACCACAAACAGCAATATTATTCTTGATTTGTTCATAACTTTACTTATGCTATATGTAATTAAGAATTGTATACTAAAACGGAATATAACAAACAATTATTTGTACACAACAATAGAATTTTTATAAATCATACCACTTAATTTAAATGGAATTATACAGGAACTTACATAAAAATACCATATTTTCAAACCTACAGAATAAGCATTAAAAAGTAAAATATACAAGTTGGGACTAATTTTATTACTGACATTCGGTAAAATAATGAGCCTGATATTGACCCCTCAGGTATTCAGGATATTGCTAATCGAAAAATTCAGGTAATGCTGATAACCCTGATCTGTTTTGTTTTTTTCTCGGGTGAGAATCGGAAATAACGATGAGGTTCTGGGAAGGCTAAGTGGGGACAGCCGTGATTTACCAACACATTCTTTAATTTATTTTATCCCATGGGACGAAATCAACATAAATATTGATTTGTTAAGCGATTAGTAGTACATTACAAGGTATTCTTATTGAATTATGGTCGATCTCATTGCATAAAATACATAATTACAAAAAAGTATTATTACAACCTATTATTGCCTACTAAGATTCTATTTCTCAATTTCTCTTTCTTGTAACCTTACTGACCGTGTAGCCAATAATGGATGATAATAATGCAAGGGATAACTGAATAAATGCGGTTGGAATATTTCTCTGGACTCTAAGCAACGGTGTTCTGTAATGTCATTTTTATTCCGTCTTAAACTTATGTAAATAAAAAGAGGTTATGAGCTATTTTGTATGTGAGACTTTTTTATACAATCCCTCTTTACCGAATAATTGTTTTACGATTCATGTGAAACTATCGTTTGCAGGTGATCTTGATGTTTATTGAATATAATAAACAATAGTTATACCCGAGCCAGAACTCTCGCATTAGATATCAATCCTTCTTCTGATCCTTAATACATTCCAGGTATAAGCGATATTAGGGAAACATATTTATTCGTTTAAACAATAGAATATTAACAAAAAAGTTTATTTAACACACACATCTGGTGAAGATACCTTGTTTGTAATGACTATGTAATGACAGTTAACTAGTATACCCGAGCGAGAACTCTCGCACTAGATATCTTCTAATCCCCAATTCAAAGTATAAGCGATATTAGGGAAACATATTTATTCCTGTAAACAATATAATATTACCAAAAAGGTTTAGTTAACATACATATTTGGTGAAGCTAAATAGTTTGTAATGACCCACTACAAACGATTTCACGATAACTTACACGGACATCCTAACACACTCATACAAGATATGGCGACAACCAACATGCCTGACAACACCCGCAGAAGGCTGAAGAAGAGCTGGATGAGGGATCTCCTAGACTAACTATATCCGATTATCACGACAGGAAGAGGTGCCGCTGGGTACTACTCTTTCTCATGCCATTCATGCCACGTTAACATGTGCATAGCCAGCACATTCACTGGTTGTCTCATAGACAGGTGTGAATTTAAAAATAAAGTTAAAAAAAAAAATAGTAACAAGATATATTGTAAATTAAGGTTTGAATATTTATTAGTTTAATAGTTTGATGTTGTACTGTAGAAAACAAAAATCCTGATGACGAAGGGGTACTTCGAAAGGTCGAAACCAATATTATAAGAATATTTTTTTTTAAAGATCAATGGGAAGTTGTCCTTCACAAATTAATTTATCATAATTATTATCTTCCCTAGCAATTAGAAATTATTTAATATAGTAAACGTATTACAAAAAAAAACTCCTAAAATATGCAATTATTTAATTATGTAATAATTTAATTTATACGATAAGATTTATTTATAATTTTTTTAAGGTAATGTTGAACAAAATTTCTTCCTTGTTCACTTATTAAGTTTTCTAAATTAGAAACAAAGTTTCGTGGCTATTTGCTATATCTCCAGGGTTCAATCTTATTATTTTTAGTTCACATTTATAATTTTTGCCATTTATTTTTCCTTTAAACTACATATCCTATGAATATATAGTTTAAAAGGATAATACATGTAGAAATTATAATTGAATATGAGCATAGAATAAATATTATTATTATTATAAACAATTGGAGAATTCCAAAACACAAAGCCTCAAGTCTCTAAAATACTGTTAACCATCTAGTATTCAGACATCATCAGGACATACACCAAAAATCACATCTATGAAGACCAAACACAGCCCATCTCACATCAACCGTCCAGAAAGACGCATCAAACAGAAACAGCACAACACTCCAAGACATCCAATCACATACTGAGTATGATGCCTGAATTAGCGAAACGTTGACTGGTTAGTTGTTTGCTGTTTTTTTAGAGGCTTGAGGCTTTGTGTTTTAGAATCTTCCAATTGTTTATAGTAATTAATTTATGTATCTCGTTGAGTTTTTCTCTTATATACTTATTATCATTATTATTAATTGAACTCTGAAGATGAGGGAAATGCCCACGAAACGTTGGTCCTAATATTGAAAACTTAATAAAGTAATAAGAAAGACATTTTGTTCACTATTACCTTAACGAAATTATTTGTTATGAAACATGGTTAAAATAAAAAAATAATTACTGTTTCAAAAAAATTATAAATAATGAGTTGTTAAGTTAATGAAGAAAAATAGTAAAACGAAATTATTTGTGTTTATAGGCAAGGATAATTACATAACATTAATTATAAGCCTAATATTTATTCCAAAGCCTTATGATAATCGATTTCTCTTTTACAATCTGGGATAGTAATTTCAAACATAATATGGTAACGAAACCATTTTCTTTTCATAGGCTTCAGAGGATTATCGGTACTTTTATGTGAAGCGAATTTACTTGCCTAGGAGCGAGGATGACATTTACGGCGAAAGGGCATTTAATCTCTTGCATAGGGGATCCTAAGGTCGTAATGTATAAGTTGATTTGTGACATAATAAGGAGCATTTAGGAGGAAGGATTAAGCATCACGGATTGGATGAGCGGAATAATCTTAAATCAAGGGCTTATTTAAAGGTTAAATCCAATATTGTAATTTAATTGTAAATTTTACAAGTCTCACGAAGTTGCTGAATGTTTTTAGCAAGATTTATGTATATCAGGTGTTAAGGGAGTTTATTTGTATATCAATAAACAAACGTTAATTTGAGAGTATTGTTATATAACATTATTTTTATATATATTTTTTTTGTTTTGTCGAAGAGAAGGCAATAGCATCCCTTTGCCTTAATCCTCTGTTCGATATAATTCAGCCGACCTTCGTCCATTGATTTGTTCCATACATCTGATATTCCTCATGTCGAGCCTAATCGGCTTAGTAACAGAACTTGGCATTATGTTTACTTATTTTTAAAGATCTTGACAAAACAAAAATAAAAAAAAATATTAATATTATAGAAATCTTCCACTTAGGGACGAGGAAAATAAAGTAATAATTCACCGTTGAGAGCTATACTCTAGCTCTTGCAGAATAGAAGGGTCGTTACTCACCCTCTGTCTGGGGACGGGACTCCCAACGTTCCACCGATCGCTCCATCATCCTCAGGACGGCCCGGCTAAAGAACTCACAACAGTTACTATCCATGTCCTTGTATCCCATCTAATATCAACTTGGAGAGGGTTGAGAAATAACAATGAACAATGTTTTTTCAAAGATAAATGTTTTTTTTATTTTCAAGTAATACAATTATCGACAGTACAGAGCAATAGGTATTTGTTCTACATGTAACCCCTAACCCCTAACCATTTGTACCATATTTGGAGAGAAAAAAAATAATAGAAAAAGTCTATGTTAAATTAAGTAAAATAATCACCGTAAGTAAACGTAACAACAATATTAAGGTGTCCCTAAACGATCGGTTTTGCTGGCGTTCCAAGAGACCTGTCGAGGACAGAAAAAAAATCCGACGTGTTGGAACGATGGAGTTAAAGCTGGCCGTGTAGGGCTGCATCGTTCTGACACGTCCGTTTTTTTCTCTGCTGTTTCGTAAATTATAGACTCAATTTTGATAAACTTTTATCAAAATTGAATCAATAATGTTCTCACCAAACCAAATCCATAATGTTCAGATATCAGCTTAAAATAAATTCATTTTGTTATTTCTTACAAATCCTCCTCTCAAATATGACCTGTCAATTTCGCCAATTTCAAATAATAATTATTATTTATTTATTTATCATTAATTATTATTTACCTGCCTCAACATATGAACATTAGTCGGGGTAGAAACTTAATTACTCATTTATTAGATTTTGATTTGTTTTCGATTATTCTATATAAATTAAGAAGAAATCAATTAAAACGAAGATCGATCAAATAAATGAATTAAATCAATTAAAAAGAGGAGATGGAAGATTCAGATTGATGAAAATGAAAAAGGGGTTTTCCCCCCAACATTTTCCATCGTCCAAACCGATGATTCGGACGGATAAAGAAACCGATCGTGTAGTGCCACCTTTACAGATCCCAACTATTAAGCCTCAAGTCTCTAAAATACCATATAACAACTAACCAGTCAACGTTTCGCCAATTCAGGCATCATAAGAACAGAAAAAACAAAAAATCACATACATGCAAAGAAAATATACCACATCGCACATCAATAGTCTAAACAAAGCACATCAATTAGAGACAGTACATCACTTCAAGAGATCTAATTAAATAAACTTAATTCCGGGAGTAGGTCCCTTAAGAATAACATATTTGAACATGAAACAAAAGTCATATCTGGAAAAAAATATGAGACCAAAATAATATTAAATTAATAAAAAATAATAATACATTAACATTGATAAATATAAAAGAAATCACAAAAGAAATTATTCTAGTGAAAATATTGCAAATAATTAAAAAAATAAATTTAAAAAAAGAGAGAGGGAAAAGGAGAAGAAAAAATATATGTGCGGGTATGTTGAAAACATTAGAAAAGTAAAATCAATAATATAAGGCATTTTCTTATCCGATCCTCATCCTAGGAGAATTCCATCCATCGCTCCAATACTCTTCCCATCTTCAAATCCCGCCTATTCAGTCACTTCTTGACTATTCGGTTCCAAAAGAATTTTAAATAGGTATTACTTAACTTCAATTAAAATTGTAATGTATTAATACATCTCCAAAGCATTTATATATTTAGAATTATTATTATTACATACTCTTTCAACTATATTTATTTTCAATTTATTAATATTTGAAGTTTATTTTTTTTTAAAGGATTAAAAGTTATATTTTGATTTTGCATACTTTCTTCCTTTTTTTTTTAATTTTTTTCTATTTATTGTTTGTTAATTCTCTTGTTCATTTAGATGGTAGGAAAGTTGGCGATAGATCTGAGGAAGAAATTGGAACCGTTCCATCCTGCGCTTTCATAACGTTTAACCTTAATTTCTTCAGGTTTGACCAATTACAAATAGTATGCTGTCTTGTTTATACTGTTGATATGAGATGCACTGTATTTTGTCTGCATTTTTCTATCCCAATGATGCTTGAATAAGCGAAACGTTGACTAGTTAGTTGTTTACCTGGGTTTTAGAGACTCAAGGTTTTGTGTTTCAAATTTTCCAACTACAGCTAGTGACAACCTGAATTTATCACTAGCTGTCAACTTGCCCTGATGAAGGCCTACGATGTAAATAAAAAATAAAAAATAAATTACACTTATTAGTGTGTTTATTCTTCATGACCACACCCCCTCCCCCTCCCTCCCCTCCTGACAAACCTCTTCTTCAAATTACATCTACAATCAACTATACCCACACCAAAATAAATTTGCCTTTAAAAAAAACAAGATAATATTCAATAATATAGAATTGGAATATGCTACCATCCAGCACCGCGTATCACTATTAAGCCTAATTATCTAATATTTATGTAAAATTAAGCAGCCCGCCCACCTAACTCCTACGCTAATTGTATTGTTATAAATTAACACTGCATTATAATGCTCGAATTAACATGTATTATGCGTGATTGATTAAGCTCGCTCATTACGTATTGTGGAGTTCTAGAATTCACCATTCAGTTTCAATGAAAAATTAATTCTTTATTAATAAACTATATGAAGATTATTTATTTGTTTTTTATAGTATATTATTAATATAAATAAAATTATTCTTGCATTAACGATTTAATTGTTATGTTTATATCGGCTAAGAGAGAATAAGTTTCGATATGTATAGACATTTAAAAATCTGTAGTCCACAGTAATTAGCAAAAACAAAATTAAAGAGGGAATAAACGTGGCTAATGATTCTTATTTCGCAGCAGTAAAATTACTTAATTCTCGCTTTCTTTCCACAAACTTTATTTAAGTATAAATGAGGTGATTGGATCGCGAGGGTTGCATTGGACATGCAAAGTTTTGGGATATAGTAATGAACGAATTCCTAAAAAAATAATAAGTGCTATATCGTCAGGCAAACGTCTTTTGCCTGGTCCAGTGGCAAACCATAACGTAAGTGGAAGGATTGCGATAAGGCAGATCTTTGGGATTCGTTTTTGAAGGAGTGGGTTTAATGAGGAGTGTAGACAACGATTAGGTGGTGTCTGCATCAAAAAAAAAAATATATTAGAATAAATTTATGTAACGAAATTTTTTTATAGAGGTAACTAGGCCTGATACGTAAGCAGCCAAGACTTAAAGTTATGAGAAATAACAGTTAATAATAGCAGACTAGGAAGCATACGACTACTTTTAAAGCACTCACAGTCCTAAACTATGGCTAATAGTCTGTAATAATTTAGTAATAGTGGTAGGGTTAAGCGAAAACCGTAGGCATAATTATCTCCTTCCACTGAACCCTGTCGAAATCATAGACAAAGCAACCCTCTCAGGGTCAAAAATTGGATTTTTGCGGGAGGGGGGAAGGGCCTTAATTTTGCCGCCTCTTCTCACACCTCCCCTCTCCAATAGTTCTACCAAGTTAACAGTTTTATAACACTATTTAAGGTATTATATTTCGATATAAATATTATCATCACATGGCATTAACTCATTTTATTGAATGAATTAAGGTTAAAACAACCCAAAAGCAGAAACAAATATTTTTACTCAACCTAAAAATAAAATTTCGTTCTAAATTTGCCGCCCACGCAAGTGCCTCCTTTGCCCCCATTCCTTCCTGCTCCTATCTACGTCTTGGTCTACCCATGATAGTTCATACGTCAAGTCAGCGCGGCCTTGTTAACGATTTGCATTATATCTAACCCGACAACTTTGAATGCACATTAAAGGCTCCTCAACGCTACTATTTCAAATATATTTAACTTGTTGCTTCAAATAAGGAAAGAAAAATTAAAAATAATATCTTGTACTGTTTTTGCGATTGCATTATATTTATAGCTCCGAGGCGTTCCCAGTCATTTGAACTTCATTCATAAAAATTACAATAAAGGAATTTTTTTATATATCTTTGCTTCCTTCATACGACATGAAAAAATTACATAAAAAATTTTTCTTTAGTAACACCTTTTTTTTTAGTCCTATCAGTGGGGATTTTCGTTAGGGGGAAGAATATCCCTAAATGCAAATTAATAAATAAACTTAGTAGGGTTGAGCCTGATACAATAGAAGGGACACCCTTCATTGTAATAACAATAAAGCAACTACAATAATGTAAATGGGTTCGAGAACTGCCCTGTTGGTTTATAATTAAAGCAGATTGTCGATGTTTTTCTTTCTGCTTTAAAAACATTCTGTTCCCGGGTCCAATTAGCATGGCCGATATTCGACCTAAAAACCTGGAGGTTGGAATAATCATGATCCTGTTGGTATTTTTTCATGACTTTAAAATGTGCAGGAATAGACTTTTTTTTATATAAATTCATTACGAAGTTGTATTTTTCTTTACTCTCCCCACTTTTTTTTTTTTTTTAATCACGAGAAACATGAAGTGAAATAACATGTTAATTTAATTTTGTTTTGCCCTCTTTTCGTAGTTTATTGAACATGGCTGATCTTCCCAAATCTAAATTCCAACAATTTCCTGCGTGGATCTACCGCAGTACAAACGTCTAATTTACTGCATACTATTTTTGCTGCTTTTTTTTTTTTTATTATTTACTGGCAATATATTTGAATATTGAATATTATAACAATAATATATATAATTATTATAACAATATATCTTTCATTATTATAACAATGATGAAATTATTGTTAATTACCAAGGAGCAAAAAAACAACTTCCAATATCATAATTTTATTATTTACTAATACTTTAAAAATTTAATTTCGGAGAAACATTCTTCATCTTCAGAACTTTGTTACAACTTTGTTAAAGTAATACTAATTATAATAATAATTTGTCAGAACTTTGTTGAAGTAATACTATCACTCCTTTTGCCATTATACAGGATATCACAGATAATTTGTCCCTCCCCACTTTAAATTCTAGAATGTGTAGAATATTAGAATGAAAGTTAGTTTGAGGCGTCTTGCCGTCTACCGGAGTTTTCCTTCAGCGATTCTAACTTTGAAATTTTCCTACAGGATGGGGTATTTTCTTTTACGGATTCTGATAGGAAATGAAATTAATTAAGACGGAGATAATTAAGATGAACTTTTTTAATTGTTTGCAAAGAACGCAAAAACGTCGTTTTTAGTTCTTATTCCCAATTTCTCTGAAGGGAAGCAATTATTTTTTAGAAAACTATTATCGAGAATTGGAATCACCTTGATTTGAGTGTATGTTCATTCAAAAACGCTAAGTATTAAAATGGCAAAAATAAATAAGAGAACAGAAAAAAGTGTCAAAAATCAGAAAAGAGCGTTTTAGACAAGCTTCCGATTACTTGTTATATTGATGAATTTTTACTATACAATAATTATAAGAATTATAAATAGTAATGATAATCGTTCAATAAATATTTTTCGAAAAATAATAATTTTTGCTCCTCTCTTATGTATTATTGCCACTGTTTTGTATTTTCGATTTACAGAGACAAAGTTCACATAGATTTAAAATAAATGCTTATACTAGTTCAAAATTGATGATAGGCTATTATTAATGATTGGAGTATCATTATTGTATTATGTATGATAAATATATTGGAGAAAATGACATGATTGAATCTAGTGATAAACCAAAATTAGAGTACAATATTAAATTTAATTAAATTCAATCGAATTTCATACATATCTGTCTGATTTAATTGGGTATTTCATAATGATGTGTAACTTCTTCTTCCTCCGCAGGTCGGTGGGCTTCCTTTGTTCTGCTCTCTCATGGCGAGTAAATTAAATCAGGCAAACAAAAAATCAGGGAATCAAAAAATAATTGTCTGGGTCCGGCAGAATTCACTCAGATTAGATCTTAGATAAGAATGAACCTGTCTTTTCAAGAAGTGTTAAACAAGAAGTTCCACCGGCTTTCGCTAGATAGAAGCATCCTGTAGCCCGAAGCTGCATCCTCTTCGTAATTTGAGTGTTCAGGAGTGTTTCCTGAACAGCCACTCTAACACAAAGCACAGAATGAAAGTAGCTTCATTTCAAAGTGATTTTACTTTTCTACAAAGTTTACTGGAACAGATTTCTAAAAAAAATATATTTTTTTCCCCCGATTTACGCCCTCTGAATACATCGGATCAAAGAGTTGAGATAGCATATCTCACTAGCCAAAAGTATGTGTATTCACGCAACTTGTGTTAAATGCTTAATGTGTTACGATGCTAAACAGTTATTACTAAACACGAATATTGAGTGAGGTCCCTCTGTATTAATCTGCTAAACTTTGAAAGTTTAGCTACTTGCTAAAGTAAGATTACGCACGATCTATTAACAGTTAATTTTTTTTTTAATCTGAAATCCCAGAGCAAAACATAAAAGCTGATTTGCTTGACCATGTGGTTAATAATACTTTGATAGAAAGGATATGTGAAGATGAAGAAGACGATGATGGGCAACAAGAAATTTCTGTCCTGTTTCGTCCAACGTTTTGCCGATTCTCTTTTTTACTTTCCATTTTACTTACAAAAAATAAAGAAGCAAAAATAGAAACAAAACGAAAGTAGTAAACAAAACAAAAGTAAACGCCTGAGATGAAAACCTCAAAATAGCTTTCTTTCTAGGTTTACGAAATAACACAGGTTTACACAAATAACACACAAATGCTACGTCAATTTCTCGACACTTAACACATTAGTACAGATTGCGTGAATACTCTTGGTGTTCCAAAAAAGGTTAACATATACGTATATAAAGGGATGAACTATCTCTAGCTGGTTAGTCTTTTTGGATCTGTTGATGTGAGATGTGCTATCTCCGTCCTGATGATGCCTGTATTGGCGAATCGTTAACTCGGTAGTGATTAACTGCTATTTGAGAGACTCAAGTCTGTGTTTTATTTATAGTTATTGTTGTTTTGTTTCTTCATTCATTATTTTTAATTAGCTACGGAGTGAATTTAACAATTTTTGCTCTTCTCAGTAGTATTTCTTTATCCTGCTAACCTTTGATCTTTCTTATTTTTTTCATGTCTTAACGCCTTTCCCTGTTTAATAATAATAAGTCGAGAAATGCTTAATATTGACGACAGAGCTTAGTTTTAATAATGCAGATAGATCTGCGGCAACATAAGTAGATTGCGGACTTAGCTCAAAGTCGCCTGGGACAACTCGGAAAGCTCAGGCTGCTAAAAACTTGTAAAATATTCCTCAGACTTGTAACTTATTAAAGATGAAACACCTCAACGTCCCTCGAAAACTTTCTCCTGAAATATTCCCGTCTTTTGTTTTAATTCAAATCTTGGGACTTAATTTAATTAAGAAAGTTGCCCCGTTCTCTTAGACACCCCTCGGCCGAATTACATCTTAATCTTCAACTTTTAATTTTAATTTTTTTTTTTACGACTCTGGGCTGTTGAGGAAGTTGTTGAATGGAGGTACGCCCAAGTATAAATTTACATTTTACAACATACAAGGAAAAATAAAGTAAAAATGAAACAAAAGCAAATATAATACTTTTCACAACAAGAAATAAAAATATGAAAAGATTTTTTCTAAGAATATTACTATTAACTTTCTTAAATACACTTTTAAGCTTGTAATATTAGTTAGACTTCAACAAGTGTGTAGGGGCATTTCATTATCCAAAACTGGTTTATGAAAAATTCTACCCTAATTTGTATTAAAGAACTCATCTCTTCTTACTGAATCCGCATTGCAGTTGGCTATCATTATACAGAATAGACTAAACTAGAACTAGATATTTTCATAATTGAGCTCTCAATAGTCTCTCTCTTCCTCTCTCTCTCTCTCTCCCTTTCTCTCTCTCTCTCTCCCTCCATAATGATTAAACTTTAAACTAAAAACTTACAAAGCCATTATAGTTTCTATTGTTTTCCGAAGAGTGTGCTTAGATTAAAGGATGAACATGGTCATGACAAACATGCTATTTGGATAGTTTGTACCGTAAAAGATTTAGCTCTGGGTGGTATTATATACATGCATGCTGATGATATAGTCAGATCAGATGTGAAAACTATTAAATTAAATAGAAAATCGTTAATTAAATCAGGTAAAAAATTAGTTTTGGATATAAATACGAATAAGACAAAATAATCGGATAATTAATAGAGGGAACGGCGATGAAATAAGTCAATTTGTAAAGGATTTTGCTGTTCACAAACGTTACACTAAATCGAAGGAAATGTATAGAACGAAATAGATGGATTAATAAGAGATGAATAGAGGTTGTCGCGAAAATGTTTGATTTTTTGCATGTTTTGTGCGAAAACGGCGAATCCGTTTATCTAGATATAACTTAGCCTTATAATTATATTCTCTATCAGAATTCGTCATAAAACATGCCCCTTTCCATTAGAAACTCCAGAATTTGGTCCGCTGGAGAACAGGCGGAGGTTTTAAAATCGACTTTACCTAAAAAAAAAACCACATAATATTCCATAACCTATAATGTTTTAGTATGAAATTCTCCAAGTTTTATAAATTATAGTGAAGGATCAATTTCTACTAAGACCCTATCAATTTTCCCTATTTACTGCATAATATAACCCTACAGATATGAGAATAGATAAGAAATAGATATAGAACAGATAAGAAACAGATATGAGCATATATCTAAGCGGATCGACAGTTGCACTAACTGCGCCTTCAGTCGGTGTACTAACCCAGCAAATGCAAATCAAGTCCGGAAATTAGGTCGGCATTTCGCATGAGCTGGGTGGGTTCGAGAAGAGTATCGTACACAGTCTATTCAGTAGCAGTCAAATAGGACTGCTAATCTCTGAGGTCTACGCTAGCATTCAACAGAGATCAGGACCATTGTTGAAGAGCCGGTCCTCAATGCCCTCAGGTCATCAGGGTGTCTTTCATGGAGACGTCAGAGAGGATACGCAACATCCAAATGTAAGAAAGCGAACTGAACTAACAAACGAGATTCAAAAGGCCGAAGAGCAAACTTCTATTTAGTAGGCACCTTTCGCAACGATAAATGTCTTCTTCACTGTGAACTGTAGAAGACAACTTAGTAATCTTTAAGAAAAAATACTACCTATTTAAAATAAAACCAACCTTAAATATAAAAAAATAAATAAATAATACAACACTAAATTTACTCAGTAAAATAGGTTGGTGAGAATAACTAACACTTACTGTTTCAGTCGGAGCCCAGTATATAAAAACTAAATGCAGCCAAAGATGCCAAAACATATTAAATTGTACTTATTTACTAACTTGCAAAACTTATGTGCTTATGTGATTTGATAAATTGCTTTTAATCCTTAGACTTCTGGAGATTTCAGAAGAAGTATCAGAGGCCATACTTAATATTAGAAGAAATCTAAAAAGGCCCTACTTAAAGGTATTAGTTGAAAAAGGTCTCCAAGTAAATCATTATAACTATTCTAGTCAATGATAAGTTGTTCGAGAATAAAATCTATGGGACGAACTATTTTTGAAACATAAACGTGCCAAGGAAAATACGTTTGCATATGCATAGGCGAAAGTAGTTGATGAAATTATAATAATATATAATAATAATATTATATCTATAAACATGAAACTATTATTAATAAATATAATAAATTGTAATAACTTTGATGAAACCAGAGTGTATAGTTTATTTTGCCACCTCACTACCGAAGGTAGGAGAGCTTTATATTCATGTAGGAAATGAATAAAAAAAAGATGTGTCCTCCGAATCGAAAAATACCATACTGGATTTTAAGAAACAAATTTGGTTCCGTGTCTGTCTGTCTGATTCGGATTTTAGAATAGAATTTTTGATCGCGCATGCGCATTTTGAACTATTTATTTTTTGTTTAATTTTTCGAAACATGTCAAAGTTAATAATTAAAATATTTTTTTTTTTATTCCTTACACTCTTTTTTTTTTTAGATATTTGTTATTTGCATTTTTCCTTACGTACCTATTCGAAATGGTGATAAAGCTATACTGACCTACTTGGCAGAAGTTTTTTAAATAAGGTATGAATGGAATCGGGTAGCTTAATGGATTTCTAACTTCCGACCCGGATTCAATCCGACTGTTGATCATTCATAAATTCAAATTTATTTGTCCTGTTTGCTTGAACATGAATGAACTTAAATACACAGTGCATGCATCACGATGTACAACTATATACATTCTTATATATTATCTAATTTTTTCTATTTTACTCCTCTTTTCTGAAACTCTTGTAATATATCATTTTCTTCTGGATCTCCATGTTTTTTTCCCATTAACTTTAGTTGAATAGTTTCGTTTCCTTATTTTCTTCCTTGTGTAACGAAAAAGGAAATGGTACTTTGCAAAGCAAGCATTCAGGTTTCAGACCTGAGTATTTTCCTTTGAACTAAAGTATCATTGGGGAAATCTTGTGTTTTTCTTTGGACGAGTTATTGTCCACACCATTATGTTCTTTCTCAACTACTGTGCAGCATTTCCTTAAAACATTTCCTGGTGTTTGTACTCTTTGAAACATTAAATTGTTCATGGAAATGTTACTAGCGTTGGGAACCCTCTTAATATTTCAATAATTCTGTTTGGAGTACTTTTCATATTTGCCATCAGTCTGTTATTATATGATTTATATTTTTGTATAAAAATTTACTATTTTCATATGTTTTACTGAATCCAAAATAAAAGAAGAAACAATTGAACAAGAGTACAAACATTTTTCTAATTGGTATAAATGTTCACAGAAATAGTTTATACCGTAGATTATTCTTTGCTGCATTATTAATAAATAAAAATGTGCTTCCACTGAAGCTCAGAAGGCGACCATGTTCTTATTTTTTATTTGATTTCATTTTTTTTTTTTTTTTTTCTGTTGACCTTATTATTCTTTTGGTGAAGAAATCCACCATTTAAAATAGCTTAGGCAGCAGCTTCAGCCAGTTCGGTGCCCGCCATGATAAAGAATGCGCTCCAATAAATCGATGGTGTTTCTGCACTGTCTCATTTTGTTGGATGTTTCGTCGAAACAAGCGAATATGTAAGTGGGCTGTTGCGGGATTTGCGTAGCAAAAAAAATATTCGTCGTAACATTTGATGAAAAATTTTCTTGTTATCAGATAAGACACAAGTGCAAAACCAGCCTTATGTTGCAGCCCGATGTATTGTGCAGAGAGAAACACTTTATTATTGTGTATACGTGGTGCTCCCCAACTGTTGGCTTGCTATACCCACAGTGTATTATTAACATCAAATTGACAATTTTTAAAATTTATATAAATAAATATAAAAGAGTAAGAATGTAACAAGAGACACAAATTACTCACTATAAACAATTTTTTTTTTTTTTTTTTTTTATACTAAGGTGCGAAATTTTATTCATTTATTATAAGCATAAATGTTTATTAATTAGAGAGTTTTTAAATTATATTTATTAATAAATTATATATTGATGTAATACAGCAAGAGGTTTATATCGTTAATATAAAGAATATTTTTAGCAAAAGGGGAAAAAATAAAAATAAAAAGAATAAAATTATAGGAAAACCGCTAAAAAAATTAGAATAATATATGTATACTTTTATTATATATTATGAATATTTTAATTATGCTATATATTTATAATTAATACAAATTAATTTATCATAATATATTATCTTCCCTAGCAATTAGAAATTATTTAATATAGTAAACATATTTTTAAAAAAAACTCCTAAAATATGCAATTATTTAATTATGTAATAATTTATTTTATACAGCAAGATTTATTCATAATTTTCTTAAGGTAATGTTGAACAAAATTTCTCCCTTGTTATCTTAATAAGTTTTCTAAATCATAAACAACGTTTCGTGGCTATTGCTACATCTCCAGGATTCAGTCTTATTATTTTAAGTTCACATTTTTAATTTTTGCCATTTATTTTCCCTTTAAACAACATATCCATATGAATATGTAGTTTAAAAGGAAAATACATGTAGAAATTATAACTGAATATAAATGTGAGCATAGAATACATATTATTATTACTATAAACAATTGGAAAATTTTAAAACACTAAGCCTCAAGTCTCTAAAATTCCGGCAACAAACTAACCAGTCAACGTTTCGCCAATTCAGACATCATCAGGATAAACACCAAAAATCACATCTATGAAAATCAATTACAGCACATCTCACATCAACCGTCCAGAAAGAATACGGTATATCCTGATGAGGCCTGAATTGGCAGTCAATGTTGACTGGCTAGTTGGTTGCCGGTATTATAGAGATTTAAGACATTGTATTTTGGAATTTTCCAATTGTTTATATTAACTTATTATAAATATATAGCATAATTAAAATATTCATAATATATAATAAAAGTATACATAAATTATTTTTTATTTTTTTTAGCGGCTTTCATATAATCTTCTTTTTATTTTATTTTTTTCCCTTTTGGTAAAAACAATTCTTTATTCTTTATATTAACCATATAAACCTCTCCCTGTATTACATCAATATATAATTTATTAATAAATATGATTTAAAAACTCTCTAATTAATACAAATTTATGCTTATAATAAATGAATAAAATTTCACACATTAGTATAAAATTTAACTTTTAATAAATATATAAAAAACAAACAAAAAAAGTGTTAAAACCATGGCATACGTCCTACCGTAGCAGCTGCAAAGAGGAAGTGGCCCTGATCCGCTTAAGAATAGGCTGCACTGGGCTCACGCATTCACACCTTATCAGAAAACTGGCACCTCCATCATGCCAATATTGTTACTCTGTTCTTATGGTTAGGTATATTTTTGACTAATGCACTCACTCTGTCCCAACAATAAATACAATAGAATTGACTAATTTATCTAACGCTGTTAATGACAATGAAGCTTCATTGACATTGGTATTTGAGTTTTTGAAAGCACATCGCCTCTTATCTAAATTATAACATTATAGCACTTTATCCGTTTTTTTTTCTCGTTTTTTACTTCATTATTAAATTATTTATTTTTTAATCATCTATTATTTTATTTAATTTTTTAACCTTTTTTTCTCATTATTAATTTATTTATTTTTTAAACGTCTATTATTTTATTTATTTGTAATGTATTTAGTTATTTATTTTATTATTATTATTATTTTTTAAAATATAAATTCAAAATCTGAGTAGATCAAACTAAACATAGGCGTTGACGACCAAAGGGTTGTACGCCTATAAACAAAACCAAACAACAAACAAAGCACACAAAAACGTATTTCTCTTTTTTCTGAAGTCATTCAATGCCTGCCGGTAATTGATTCAGACCGCTTTGTCTGAAGTGAATGCATTCATACGTAATATAATATTTACATATGTCATTACCAAACCATACTACGTGCCGTGAGCTACAGCCAACAAATAGATTCTCAATACGCCATAAGTCATCAATGTTTTGATTAAAAAATATTTATTTGCAGGATTTTTTTTTAAATTGGAAATTATGACCCTCCAAGGCTGCCCAATGATCCCCCCAACACCGGAAGTCCTCCCCAGAGATAGGTATATTCCCGAAGGCCTTGTTAACCCATTTTCTATTTCCATTTCTGATGGCGCAGCAGAATCAGCTCACATTGTGGAAAGCACATTTGGATCACTTCCTTGTTTGTATTGCACTGTCAGCGTTCCTGCCCATTGCAGGATCTCATCTTACTGATCTCAATTTATGCACTCAAGTAAATACGCACAAATTATATACAATTTGTTATGTATAAAATAGTTTATCTATAAATTAAGAATGGGTTATTGGCTAATAATGTTATAAACATTGATGATGTCTCTCTGTTTAATTCCAATTTCAATAAGGCAAAATGAACCTGGAGGCTCAGAACCGACGACGCCAACCGTTTTCTCCAGCATTCTTCTCTTCAATGAACAATGAGAAAACCCACAAAATCAAGATTTAACGCGATCTTCCCATTTACGTTTCAGTCGCCCGCTCAGACGTTTACCGGAAGATTCAGGTTGCCATTTTAATGACACAAATCAACAAATTTAAACTTTTTTGAAGTAACATTGAATCTGAAAATGGTAAGGTGATTACTATAGCACGCACACTTTTTTTGTTACAGGGGGTGGTTGGTAAAAAAAAAAAAGGAGACGACATATTTTTATCATTTAATATGTATTTAATATAAATATGTAAGATGTTTTAAATCTATGCGAAGACATTACTGAGGATTATATGAATAAAAAATATATTTCATGAGATATCATACAGCGACAAAATAAAGGAAGGCATATTTATTGAACCTGAAATAAGAAAAAATAAATGAAAACAAATTGTAAGTTTTTGTATGTGTAGTGAAAGGATTTTTGGGCAAAAAGAAAGATTAAAACTATAAAAAAACTCATAGAAAAATTCTTAGGTATGTCGCATGTCGTTAAAAAAAAATTGTTTACACTCTCATTTGATTTTTTTCCAGAAAATTTGGGTGCAGTAAGCGACGAACAAGGATAGATGATACCATGATATAGACCATAATATGATGATACCATAATAGACCATGATACCAGAGATCCATCTATGTTGGACGGCTATTGCTGTTTTAAAAAAAAAAAAAATGATACTGCAAAAGACAAAAGGAAAAAACAAAATTTTTTGTCGCTGTATCACATCCCATGTGATATATTTTTTTATTCACATAAACCTCAGTAATGCCTTCCCGTAGATGTAAATTGTTTTGCATACTTATACAAAATAAATATTAGATTATAAAAAATATGTCGTCGAATTTTTTTTTATCCACCACCTACCCCCTGTAACAAAAAATAATACGTTTTACAGTAATTAATTTATCATTTTCGGATTTAGGACAAAAAAATACTTCGTATATACCTATTCTCATCACTGTGACAAAAATTATGTCGAGCCGCGTTGCAATTACTTCAGTTCGGGAGAAATATTCTACGCGATACTTCATTTTCAAAAACAACGCCTTATTTTTTCCATTAAGAATTATTTTAGGAAAGTACGATATCAAGCATTTCTCTTCTTTCAAGTTGCTCTTATCATCTTGAATTAATTTCTTTTTTTGGAGCCCAAATAATAAAAATTCTTCTTCACGTGATTTCGCTCCTGACCATATCGTGAGCGTCCAAGCAAAAGTCACAAAGTCCAGTTAACAAATACGAACAAAATTAGTTTTAACCACCAATTAAACGATAATAAATACATAATACTCAATCAACGAATGACTTAGTGAAGAAATAAGTAAATAAATGAACTGTGAATGTGAAATATGAAAATTGTACAGTTTTGCACTTACAAGGGGAGGACACGGTCAATGGGCCACCGATTTCTACGAATTTTTGTGGTGATTCTACTTCCAAAAATATTGGGCATATCTGTCGGCGTTCGTTCCAATGGGCCCGAGGAGCCCAGAAAAAAAAAAAAAAATAAAAAAATAGCACGGTGAAACTGAATTCTTTTTTATCTTGAGTTTGGAAAATGATATCGAAATGATTTTTCACCAAAACATTTGTTCTTCAGTATATATTAAAGGAAAAATATGGTACAAAATTTAAGAAATGATTGCTTTTTGGTCAAATAAATTGAAAAAAACTGTTAAGATTATTGGATAAACTAGCATTATAGATTTTTTGACATCAATAATTATAACAGATTTTGATTTAGGGCACCAAAAAACCTTTATGTTGAAAAAATCATCGAAAATAATTTTTTTTTTTTCAGTTTGAAGGAGGTTTAAAATTGGTAAGCCACGAAATTACGTTTCGATTTGAAGCTCTATATCTCGTTTTCTGTTTATCCGATTTCGATTTTCTTTCACTCGTTGGAAAGACGGAAGTTTCTTCTTTTCAGTAATATAAACAACTATTGTATTATCTAGAAGATCATTTAAAAAAACATGTGATCACAAAATAAAAACAAAAATTCTGTTTTTTTGCGAGTAACATTGGTTCTAAAACACGTAGGAAGACCACTGTTAAAGCAAACCGCGTAGATTAAGAACCTTTACAGACGAGCTAAATTTGGTTTAAATCGTTCAAAGGGTTCTTGATTTATGGTCAATTTTTTAAATGTTTGGACAAAATCTTTAGTAAAAAAAAAATATTTTTAGATTTGCCCGAAAATTTGAATATAAGAGTTTTTAAAGTGCTAAAACTAAATCTGACGCCAATTTGTAAAAAAAAAAAAAAAATAAATTCTGTTGATACACTTCACACCTTAGAGGAATAGCGTTTTAATTCCATATAATTCAATGGAACCTAGAAATTTCTATAAAACTTAATCATTATATTTAAAATTTACTATTTCTTGATCACAAATAATGTTTTGGTAGTACGTATAACATCTTAAACCCGACCTTAAATTATCAAATTAAATTTCAATTTACTACCCTTTGGAATTTTCAAATGTGTACAATATTTAGTAGAATCACCACAACAATTTGGTTTAAATCGGTGGTGACCCATTGAGTGTGCCCTCATCTTGTTAGTGACTTTTGCTTGAACGTCCATAACATATGTATTATCTCTAGTAAGCATTAATGTGGTTGTGAGATTGGCAAGCCGTTGGCCGGTTAGTTGTTGACTGGTATTCAAATGACCAAAGGAATATTCCGTCAACAACAGTAAATTATTTTTTGTCTGTTTGCTTTCGTACTTATGAGTTTCATAATTAAAAAAAAAACTACTTATTTCTGATAAATCGTAGTTCACTTTGGATGTTCTGTTACAGGAGGATAAAAGACGATTCAGCAACTGCAGGTAGGAAGTGCGCATTCCTCGTCTGCTGTTCAGTGGTCGTAAAAGCGATCCATTGACTCTTGCATGCCTTGCGCATCCAGTCACGCTCGGCAATCGCATGTCACTGGCCAACAACTGGATTCACGCTACTCATCTCAACTTCATGAAGAACAATTAACTCTCCTAATGACTGCGCCTGCGGCTCAAGAGTATATATATATATATATATATATATATATATATATATATATATATATATATATATATCGTTCGTTTGGAAGAAGAGAGCTACAATACGAAAGACCGAAACATTAAAATATTAGGAGAGAAACATTTGAAGTGTGCCTATTAGGTTTATTGTATTGTTCTTAATACAATTATAATACGCAATAAATTCAAAATTTTTATCTTAATTTTAGCTCTTTATCAAGATTTCCGTCAATCTGTATCATAAGTATTTGCATTTCATAAGCAATCAGTAATTAATTGTGCTATTTTATGCGCTTAATTATATGTGCTATAGAACATTTCAATGGACCAAAAAAAAAAAAAAAAAAAAAAAAGAAAAACTATCAATCGACGTAAAACAAATTATATATAAGACTTTACAAAATACTCCTCCCGCAGTAAACAAGGCTTGGCCATTCAGGTAAACTATACACTACCCGCCGTCTTAACAAACTTACGCTAAACAGAATACCGAAAATAACTGAATCCCGCAAGGCCTTTGGCAATCGTCGTAGCACACGTGTTTTTGCACCTCCACTATTCGTGAACTGGGTTTTTTTGTTTGACGAAAATCTTTGAGACTCTTCCAACAGCTTCAAGGTCAGTCCGAGAGTAAATTAGGAATATTCCGATGAAGAAAAATTTATAAAATTTCTATTTTATTCATCGGAATTTAAAATAAAAAATTAAGGTGTATACTATAATAAATGAAACTCACGAAAAAGGACTTTTAGGGCGTTGATAATATTTTCAAAAACTATATTTTTTATGACATTTAATAATAAATAAACTTAAAATTTATTTATAAATCAAAAAATATTCTATCCAAACATTTAATGTTTGTACTGTTGAAGTAAAAGATACGAACATATTTGTAATCAAAACTGTTTGGTTTGTTTTTATGATTAAAAAAAAACCTTAGCTTGTTTCTTTCTTTATAAACTGTCCGAGTTACTCACCATATAGAAGACGCTACTTTTTGCTTTTTGCTAAAAAGCATTTTAGCAGTGGCAAATAATTTATCAATCCCTAATTAGATTGTCCCTTCTATACCATCATGCGTACCTCAACAGATATAACTATTAATACAGTTAGAAGATTAAATTGAAATATACACTTGAAATGGAAAATATCAGAAGCACAATCATATAGCTAATAAGGTCATGGAAATAATAAGGACAATGAACGAAACAGAAATCTAATAGTTATTTTGTATAACTCCTTTAATTACATAAGTTTATAGAGACAATATCAACATGCTTAAGATTAATTGATTGCACGAACTTGCAGGGTAGTCTAGCAATTGAACTTCTGACATTGCAAAACCATGTAGATCATATAAGACTACTTAACTGATTTTTCCTAGATTTTTTTTTTTGTAAGAAAATATCAATGAACTTAAAAATTCAATTTCTTTAGATCGTTCATTTTCAATTGAAAGCAGAGCCTAATATGTTAGTCGATCCTGACTCATCGTTGATCTTATATAACTTTCAATTATGCTATCTAAAAGCCCTGTCTTGGGGGCTCCCTTTGTTTTCAGGGGAGGGCGAGGGTAACCCAGCCTAGTTACGTCCCTGGTTATTTATTATTTCTTATACCAGTAGGACTTAACTAAGGCCATTAATAGTGTAGACTGTCTTTGATAAGTTTTTAAGTCCTCTTTAGATTTACCGTCTAATTCTTCTGAATAGTTTTTTTTTTTTTTTGATCGGAGGACCTCTGATATCAGATACATCTTCATCGAACTAGTCAACAACCGATTGACTTGAATAATAAATGAGATAACTTAAAGGAATGATTCTTCAAAATTTTTCATTTTAAAAGTATATTGTTACTTAGGTACTTTACTTAATGTATATCCAAGCTCCCAAAGAACTTCCCCTTCCTTTCCTTTGTAGTCGTTATATATTGAGCTTTATCCTCATTTATTACAAGACTTGCCTTCTTGTAGAGCTTGCTCGAACCTCTAAAATACTCTTAGAAGAGCTCCTGTTCTTTTAGTAATTACTTTTAAAATGACTACATTAAGTAATATTAAAATCTGAAAGCACTAAGAGTCGCCTGAAATTGTTTTCTCAAATATAATATAGTTGATGCTAGTAATACATTTAGGAGAATATACTCAGACTGATGGTCAAAATCAAATTAAAAATAGCATAAAACTATTTAATGAATGCCGACGTTTGTCGAAACGTCTGCAGGTTTTTTTTTAGGGCTACACACGTCAAGGTACATTAATAAAGATGAGAAAAATATTAATAGATAGTATGAAGATATATCAAAGATAAAATAAAAAAAGAAGACTAATACAGAAGAATTCATGAGCTAACATCTGACTGGTTAGAGCTGCATTAAAAGTAAAATCACTCAGATAAAGAAATATTATAAAATATGTAAAGTGATATCGATAGATGTAGAGGTCTACAAACGAATGCGGTGATTCATAGATCAATACGTCCTCACAGAAACGGGACCTTCTGAAGAAAGAACCTGATGGAGCCCTAAAAATTTGGTCGAAACGTCGGAACACGTTAAAATAAGTGCTTCATTTGTAGGTTTTTCTTCACTGACCACACCACCAACTTCTACTATTTATTTAAGGTTAGTCCATAACATGCATATATGGATTATTTATAAGATTTTTAAGTTTTATCTACCTAATTAATTTCCAAATAATCCATCGTTTAACTGTAATTTTCAGTCTTTATTAATAAAGTTTTTATTCGTTTTTTCTTGAATCAACTACTCAAAGCAAAGGCCGTTTGGTATAATTTGTGCTCTTCTGAATCCAAAAACGTAATTTAAAAAAAAATATCATACAGTCCTTGTCATTGTTGAAAAAGTTACGAGAAAATTTGTTCACCGTCAAAATACAATCTCTTTTCAAAATAATCACAATCGATTTTTATCGATTCAAAGTTTTGCTAGTTTAGTTATGATAATGAATTGCGTAGTACTTCTAGTCGAATAGCCGTCAAGATGTCATCAATAAATCAATTTTTTACGTGAGCAATATAATCATGTCATAACTTCTCTCCTTCAACGATCGTTTTCTAAGCTCAAATCATTTCTCAAGGTAATATTGGAGGAGGAAAAAGGTTTCGATCGAAAAGGAATATTCTACAATGTTTATATTATTACCATCTTTAGGATTTTTTTTTAAATAACAGAGTAAATATTTATTTTCTTAATTTGTAAAGTTTTAGCTCAAAAAATCGTTTAAAAACTTCTTTTTTTTTCTAAAAACATTACTCTACGGTGGCAACCAGTAAACAACTAACCAGTCGGCAATTCAGGCATCTTCATCAGAACAGTAAAAACAAGATCAAACATTCACACGAAATACAGCACATCACAGACCAACCTCCTTTTTCCTTCAGTATGTGCTTAGATGTCTTGGAGTGGATTCTGGCCATATTTGTCAAGTATGAGTATGATAAATAAGCTAAAATGGTAATAAAATATGCAACACTTGAAATATAAAGATTGATCACTAACCGCAACAAGATATCTTGTAGAACTTCGAAAATGTACGACAGTTTACCTCCGACCTACAGATATATGCAAAAATAATATAGCACATCTCAGACTAAATCTCCAATTTCTTTTAGAATGTGTTCAGATGTTTTGTAGGGATGCACTGTAACTAGTAGATGTGCTTTTTTTAGACTGTTGATGTGAGATGTGCTGTATTTCATCTGATCTTGTAATTTCCGTCCTAATGATGCTTGAATTGCGAAACGTTGACTAGTCAGTTGTTTATCGGTATTTTAGAGAATTAAACAATTACATTACTTGTTTTAAATGTTAAGATTGAGTGTAAAATACATTTTTTTTCCTCCCCACCAGATATTTTCAAATATTGACCCAATTAGCAATTTACATTAATATATGACAGGGTTGGACAGTCGTTTTGCTCCGTTTATTTTGTTATACAAATAGTTAAACTTAATAGAGATCTAATTTTACTGTCAAGTGTAAAATTTCGAATACGAAGTTTTCAATGGAAATGCACGTTTTGAGATCTCTCTGTCGGCGCGCGTGTGTGTGTGTGCGTGTAAGTATTGTCAGTTTGTGGTGTCGAGCTTAAAAAAAATAAGTTTTACGAAACTGAAATTGCATACTTAATTAGTTAGGTATATACCTAAGATGATGCAACTTTTTCAATGCAACAGCAATTTTTTCAATAACATCGACTAGCTGGAAGTGCCACTTTATATCATTGATTTTCATTTTCTTCCCATTTTCTCGAAAACGACTATAACAATTTTGATTAAACTCGTTATATCAATGTAGAATGAAGTGGTCTGTAATGCAACCTAGATCTCATCCTCATTGAAATATGCAGTCTGGAAGGACTCAAATGTCGAATTTTCGAAATGATTTCCTTTAAGATACCTTTCCCAAATTCTCCAAATTTCAATAGAACCTTGCTCATCATCCTAATCCTTTAGCACAATCCCTATTCAGTTCCATCCAACCCCACAATCCTCCTCGAAGGTTGAAACGGCAGTGGCCCCGAGAGCTATTGTAAGTATGTATATTAGAATTCTTCTGACAATGGCCAGATTCTTTACTTAGACTCTGCGTGTTTGAGGCTATAGAAGCGCTGGGATATCCTGGTGTCATGCATTTCCCTCTAGTGGGGGAACATGTCTGGCTCGGTGTTCCCTACCCCGATTGCAAATAGTGTATATGTTACCGGCAAAGTATAAAATCCAGGAAGTTTGACACTTACCGTTGCAGGAGTACTTCACGAAGTCTTGTCCGCTTCCTGATAATTTAATTGTTCAGCAGGAGCAGTTCGAAGACAAGTTTCTGGGTCGGGAACGTCTTCAATTCGAATCAAGCTCTTCTGGCATACCCCAAACTAAGATATTGAATACAACTGTTTTAAAACTGCGTTAGTAGTGCCTGATTTATAAAAACCATTTTATGTTACGAAGGAATGAGATGGTCCGGGAGGCGGTCAACAAGTGGAACACAAATAGTAAAAACTATTTATTTAGGAACCGACGTTTCGACCAACTTTGTAGGCCTTCTTCAGGGCTGAATAAACAAGATACAATGTATGTTGTTTTATGTTAAACAAGATACATGTACCTTGTCGAAGCTTTGGATGTTCCAGACCATCTCATTCCTTCATAAGTTCTACGGTCAACCATTGATTATTGAATTCCATTTAAATGTTACACTCATAGGAATAGGAAAACCATCAATCATTCCTTCAGATGGTAGAACATTTTTTTCGGAATCTGTTCATTTGATTTGCTTGAAAATCCAGGCAAGATACATTCTTCATTAATACTTTTCTCTTTGAAACATAGATACTTTTGCTCTCACACTCTTCATTCTTCACAAGCTGAATGTCCGTTCGCGGGAACACACTTTACAGTTTTGTTGATCACTTTTTCTTTAGAACAAACACGACAAACTCCGTTAGTAATGTCTACAGTATTCCCAATCTTGAGAATTCAAATCAAGATTTTCTTCTTTAACTAAACTGTGATAGCCTCGTAATTTTCCCGAGGCGTTGCAAGCCCAACGTTTACCTTACAACGAAAGAGAGTTTCATAGGAGATTCGGCCAATTCCTAAGTGCAAGACTCCATATCTCATTAATTGAACAAATATTAACCCTCACTCTCTTTGGCGGTTTTCTCATCTTGCACCCAAATTGATATCATGTTTCCAATGCCTTGGTTGGCACGTTTGGCACTTCCTTGGCTTTGTGAGTGACGCTGTTTGTCACAAACAACTTTTAAAAAGGGGTCATATACGTCTTTTAAGTTTTTTATTTTGAGTAATAATCTTTGATCCAATTTTCATTCTTATCCTTAAAACTTACGCCCTACTTGGCGATTACAGACACTTAATGATTACTTGCCTTCTTATTAAACCCCCTGCCCGAAAAATAATTGAAATCTCTCCCTCCCAAAAAAAAAAAAAAATTAAATCCCTCCTCCGAAAAAATATTCTGCGTACACGCCTGCCCAACTGGCTGGGATTGAAAATTAATTAGATAAACTTGAACTATGATGAAACCAACGGCTTAACAATAACTTTTTTTAGAAACTTTCTTCTTTTCCTGACAAAGTTAGCACAGACTGAAGTAAAGTTCAATATCATTTCAAGTTACGTTTTTATACGTATGTGTGTGTATATATATATATAAATATATATATATATATATATATATATATATATATATATATATATATATATGTCCATTATCTTCGACGACTATATATGTTAGATAAGGTATTATCTAAGGATTAATTAAGATATTATAGAAATATAATAGATACAGAATATTTAAAAAAATGAAATAATAGCAAAATAATAAATAGGAAAAAAAATAAACTTTTATAAAATAAAATAAACATATCTTTATATATACTATATGTTGCCAGCAAAGTATTAAATCAGGGATTGCATAGATGTCTAGAAATACGTTCAGATTGTCATAGGGGGGAGGTGAACAAATGACAACCTGAATGTATTTCATACTTTGTCTAGACATCTATGCAATCCTTGATTTAATACTTTGCTGGTAATATATAGTATATCTGTTTTATAGATATGTTTATTTTATTTTATAAAAAATAATTTTTTCCCTATTTATTACTTTGCTATTATTTCATTTTTTTAAAATTATTCTGCATCTATTATATTTCTATAATATCTTAATTGATATCTATCATATAAAGTCGTTGTATAAAGGTAATGGCGAGTGACGAAAAACGCATAAAAGTGATTTTTGTAGTTAACAATTTCGAATTTTATATTATTTAATGGAAACTAGTGGAAACTTTTAAAATGTTGTTATTTCAACTAAAATGGTAAGTGAAAGATGAGTGATGAGCGCACCAGATTTTAAAAAAAATATTAATGTTGGTGAACATAATTTAATGAGTTTGATCAGTAGGACACTATCCCCGTCGACAGATAACTAATAGATATTATTAATTAATATCTAGAAATGTTAAAAATAAATTATTAATTAGACATACTTCAAAAATAAACTATAAGATGACTCAATGAAAGTATATCAGTACGTATAATGAAATTGAGAATGATATGGTAACATATGTTTTAAATATTTAATATTACGAAACCAAATAATTTATTTATATAATAAATGTATCATTTTTTGGAATGTATTGTTAAATGAATACTTGTTTTGGATTAAAACTTAAATAATAAAGTAAGTAGGGCGTTTACACATCAGAAAAAATAGTTAATAACTGTTAGAATATAAGTTTATTCCCGAAGATAATGGACTGACTACACAAGGAAGACTAATAATATCGAAAATAACGAGGTGTTGATTAACTAGATATAAGTTGTACGTTTCATGTAATTGATGAAGCGTTTCTGATATAGGACGAACAGTACGAAATGTCAAATGCTTAATAAATGTGGAAAGAAGACTGAAAGAGTGATTTTTAAGATTAGTGAATGCTTATTTCATAAGAACGTATTAATTAGACATTTCAAATTTTTAAAACAACTATTAAAAAAATGGAAAAAGTGTTGGAATGAAACAGATTATTTATCAAGTGGAATTGCACAAATTTATTGGATCTGTACAAACATAGCTTACTGTGTCCATATTATTAAAAATTGGGTTATAAAATAAAAATAAAAATAGTTAAATATATTGCAGTTAATAGATAGATATAAAAATTGTTTTCGTTATTTCGCCTTTAGTCTATAGCTTCGTACTATGAAGGTGTTTGAGGAAGAAAATGCTTCAGTTTACATTCATTTTTCACAAGCCGGCTTGAGGACCAATGTTTTAGAAATAGACAGAAGTTGAATGACAAAAGAATAAGAAATCTCTCAACGACTTGTGTTTTCCAATCACATTCAGTTTTCTATAAAAAACATTTTTTTTCTTTGAATGATTTTTCTTTCGGGTTTTCCTTTGAAAAGCAACATACTCTTCAGCCTTTTGTAGAAAGACAATTAATAATGCTAAACAACCTCCCCTTTTACTTCATCAATGTTGTTTTACTAAGAGGAACGAAAGAGAAAAAAAAAATATGGATGACTATGGATTAGGCATATTTATATATTTTATTACTTATATAACGACATTGCCGATTAATCATTATATCTTACCCGTTGCGTACTTATTTTCCTGATCTGAAACGCTACATGCATGTCATAGGTCATTTAAAAAAAATATATATATGAAATAGTTTAGAGTAGTTCTCAAAGCATGCCGACATTTCGGCCCTCTTATCAAGCTATCATCAGGACCACCGATGGATGAACTGAGTGCGAAAAATTCATATAGGCATTTCCAGAAGAATAAAATAAATTGTATATAATAAAAGCAAAATTTGTTTAGGTAGTTAGAGCTAATTAGGCTGCATTTGCTTAATGATCAATTCACCATTTTTTAACACATTGCTAACCTTGACGTTTCGGACCGCAAATCCCATCTTCAGACTTATACTGAAAACATTTTTCATTTTCTAATCCACAATAACACTATAATTATCATAGCGTTTTCAGATTATCTGGAAAACTTCTTCGAAAGTGACAGGAATTTCTTGTTATTCAAAGATCAGCACCTGAAGTGTGCTTGCAATAGCAGATTTACTCATAAACAGACTAGCCACTTGCCTAGGGTAATGTTGGGGAGCGGGAAAATTTGAGCTAAATTATTTTTATAAAAAAAAATAGAAAATTAGATTAAGAAATAATTGACCTTATTAGTCTCACAATACATTTACTATAAAAAACTAATTTACATAGTCAATATATATATATATATATATATATATTTTTTTTTTAAGGTTCTAAACAGTTATTCAACTTTTTTAAAAAGTTTAAGTTTAACTGTTTTGCAAGAACTATTACAATTAAAGTATTAACACAAAAGTTCAACACAAAAGAACCTTTTGATGAAACATTAAAAGTTTTTGAGAGTTACATTAATCTGTACATTGAAATATTTGTAGACTGCTAATATAAAATACGTGTTTACGTGAGAGAGTGGAATGATCGTCAGTGACCCTTGAAATTGTCTTCACTCCATCGTTCCATTGCTCCATTTGGAGTGATTGGAGCCACATTAATATTATTGTACATTCTTTCTTTCAGGTGTCTAGATAATAAAGGAATGACTTTTCTACAAAGAAATAACAAGCTATAATTAACTTATAAAAATAAAAATGAAGTTTTTTTCGTACCCTTTATATTTATATATAATCTGCAATACAGCAAAAGAATATTGGTAATTGAAGTAGAGGAAGGGGAAATATATGGGGTGGGATGGAGGGAGAGGTTGCCCTGGAAACTGGGGTCGGAGGGCAACAATAAAGCCAGGCTCCTTCTGCATCCTCTATTTACCCAACTCTCCTTCTTAAATGGCTATATTGTCCTGAGGACATTGGCTACAATAAGCTGCCCGTGGAAGTTCAATAATGGACGGGGCAGAATTATCTCCAGCTCAGGTACTGGTACAGGTAGTCATTCTAGTTAGGAATGCTTCAAAGCATTTAGCTGAAATCGCTGAAAATCTCATCTTCATGGAGGTGCAAAATGTCTGTATTTTATATACGAAAAAGTTCAACCGTTTCTATAGTTTTTAAATTTCTTCCTTGGGTAGTAATATCAGTTATTTGATGAGCAAAAAAAATATATATAAATATATATATATATATATATATATATATATATATATATATATATATATATATATATATATATATATATATGGACATGGACCGCACCCTGTAGATTCCAGATATTAAAATATTTATTGGATGATTATAATTAAAATTATTATTATATATTATTTGTAATTATTGGATATTAAAAATCCATTAATAAAGCAAATAATTAATAAAAAAAAATTAAAGAAGCAAAGAAAAGTTCTCAGAAAATAATGTAAAAAAGGAGACATAGCATTAAATAAAATTACTAGAAAAGTTATGAAAATAAATAATAGCAAGAATAGGATAATGAGAATAATATATATATATATATATATATATATATATATATATATATATATATATATATATATATATATATATATATACACAGGGTCTGCTGGTCTGCTTTGTTTTATTAAAAATGCATTAATAAAACAAATAACCGGAAGCTTGTCTAAAACAATTTTTCGGTCGTTTGACACTTTTGTTGTTCTCCTATTCATAATTGCCACTCAAATACTAAGCGTTATGGAATGAAAATAGACTCATTTCAAAGTGGTTTTAATTCTCTACAAAGTTACTCCAATAGTTTTCATAAAATTGTTCCTTCAGAGAAATTTGTAACTTAATATAAAAACCGTATTTTTGCGATTATCCTCGGGCCACATCGGATCAAAAAAGTGTCCGATA
Source organism: Rhaphigaster nebulosa (assembly GCA_948150685.1). Classification (NCBI taxonomy): domain Eukaryota; kingdom Metazoa; phylum Arthropoda; class Insecta; order Hemiptera; family Pentatomidae; genus Rhaphigaster; species Rhaphigaster nebulosa. Next base: position 14,765,228 of record OX411312.1, on the reverse strand, counting down.
TGAATTCATCTTAAACTTTTATTTCATATCAGAAATTATTATCCCTTTATAATACAATATATAAGCACTTTTATATAATATTATAAAAGTGTAAAAGCTTATGAAGAAAGATGTTCAACTAACTTGAAGTCTAACAGGCCCTTATCGCTAATCCTGTAGGGCACTCTTGGGTGGAATTGAAGATATATTATTCTTTTCATGTTATAACAACAATTTTTTACAATAGGGCATTTATAATATCATTACTGAGTTTTAAAACAGAATAATTTGGGCTTTTTTTTTTTTTATGGGCCAGTTTATTAAATCAATAGAATCAAGCGCCGATGAAGGCCTATAACTTTAAATGGTTGAAATAAGATGGAAGGAGATGTATCGAGTTTATAAGATGTTAAAAATATAATATCGTATATAATATTAATAAATTAAATAATTATAATTAGTTATAAACCAAAGTGTTTTAAAACTATGTTATTTCTCGAACTAAAACTTTTCGCTATTGTAATTGGAAATAAGGTCAATTTATCTTGAGTGACGTCCTACGGAAGCTCGCTTCTGTTTTGACGACAATAAATCGATAGTTTTCCAGACACGCAACGGAAGTAGATATCGTGCTGGAGAACTCTCCAGAAGGCTGTAGGTTACTCACGAACAGTACCATCTTGTACTAATTGTAAATAGGCTATTCCATTACATGCTCTTGGTTACCATTTTATGTGGGAAATTTATCGTTAAATATTTTAGGAACATGCTAAAATAGAGTACCAGAAATAAATAGATAGATATATAGAAATTACCTTTATTTAAAACAAATGATAAAGAATACAGAATTAAATAGAGAAAAAATAATATTCCGTAAATAGACCGTCTGTCGAGCGGTCCAAGAATTTTATACAAATACAGTGGAACTTCGATTATCTGTGGTAATGAAGGAAGGACGGTGTACGGATAATCAATTTTTTTTTACCTATTTACTATTGGTTGATAAGAATGCAAGAAAAATCATAACGTACAACAATAATAAATTTATATTATAGTTTATTAACTTCGGTTCCCTTAAATGAACTTAGTTTTTTTAGTTTTTCCATCCGCATTAACTTTAATTCGTGTGTCCCAGTGGCAGAACAGGTTAATATTGTCAATCTCTCTTTGCTGAATTTATGACCAAAGGCTGATTTTTCCTTTCGCGAAGCCAGTGTTTTAGAAGACAACATCCTCCAAAATAAACCGGTTTCGTTGACATTGTATGTTTGTTCTTCACACTAATTAAATTTACTTTTTAAAGCGGCAATTCTTTCGTTAAAAAATGTTATAGCAGTAACATCTCCACTCAGACTTTCTCCTTGAATCTAGAGTTGTCTAATACCATGTCGTTCTTTAAAATTGGTAAGCCTACCTCTAGAAGCAAAGAATGGCAAATCAATTTTTAATTCTTTATAAAACCATAAAGCTTTTTCACTTACCATGGATCCAGAAATAGGAAGTCCTGCTCTTTTCAGTTTAAATCACTGGTAAACGGATTTATCGAGCTCGACCAATCTTGAAGTTTGCAACGTTTTAGAACAAGAATGAATTAAATCCGCCGAAGAAACGAATTCCACAATACCTATTCTATTTTTTAACAAATCCTGGACATTTTATTCGCCAATTCCATATTCCACGACGATTTTTCTAACAGTTTCAACTTAACCACCAACACGATTTATAATTTCAAATTTTTTTCTCAAGAGGTAAACATCACACTTTCGCTTTGCCGACATTTACGATACGAACAGTTCGAACTGTTTAATAACACTGAAGGAAGATGTTGAGGCGTAAAACATTATAGAATGGTTTTCATAGAATTTTAAAACATATAAATTATAAGAAGGATTCTATTTAAAAGTCTAAAATTCTGGAAGTACTTAATTACTTTTCCGAAATGATGATTCATTTATTCCTTCATCATGCAGATAAAAAATGTATTACAATATTTAAATACATCGCTGGAAAGTAAATAAGACAAATAAATAAAAAATGTTTTTAAATAAATCCTCGTTTAATCAAATACCTCAATAAACGAGGTTCTACTGTAATTACGAATATAATTGAAATTTTAAAGAATTTATTTACAATATTGCTGAAATATTTTGATCAGAAAAATTAATTTAAAAAATGAAATAGATGAATGTTTTCCCTCTGGAAGTTCGGAAAATCAATTTATATAAATTAAATTCATTTACAATTTCCTGCCTGTATTTCAAGGAATTTTAGGTGGATAAAATTATTTTCATTACACTAACCATTCCAAATTTTTTCTGTTAACTTATGTTTTGCTGTTCTATTTACTCTGAGGTTAGGAAGTTATGATCACTGCCTGCAATTGTTATTCTAAGGGGACTTGTCCCGGAATGAATAAATAGTTTATTATTATTAGAATTTCTATCGTTTCTTTCATTATCTTCGCCTTCCCAAACTGCTTATTCCAATTTATGCTAATTATGATCATCTCAATAACTGGAATGTTTTCTTAATGCGTTTTGATTTCACAGGGAACAGCTATTTCTTTTCTTAATTGCTGGTATTAAGGTTTAATAGTTTTCTTCTAGCTTTAAATATAAATCTGAGATAATAAATATCTTTAGTGTCAACAATATAATTATTATTGCAGTTCTACAACATTTTCTCATCTCTCTTCGATTATTTTGTTGACAATAAGAGCTTTATTTTTGTTCAATTTCTTGTGGAAAACTCTTTTGAATTATTCCATACCTCGCTTCTAGAAAAAACAAATAATATTTCGTGGTAAACATCAGGGAAAAAAAAAAATCCATTTGGCGTACGCATGATGGTATAGAAGGATCAAGTTAAAATAAAAAAAACTTTGTATTCTTCCACTGAATTAGCAATGAAAGAAAGGTAGGGTGTTTATATAATTTATATTACATTTAATTTAATATGTATAATAATACCAAACTGTATTTTGAATTGCCTATCTTAGAATTTTTGTGTGTTTTTAGAACTGAAGATGAATGTATAACATTTGAAACTAGTTTCAACTGGCGAATAATTTATCAATTCCTAATTAAAAAAAAATCCACATTTATCAAATTTATAAGAAAAAAGTGTCATCAATAATATTCCAAAAAGGAAACCGAAAATGTGGGCTTGTGCCGTTAGGGAGTTGGTAGACTGCAAATTTTATACCGACGATAATTTAGTAGGTTCCTTGATTATTATAAAGATCATAGGAATTGCGCACACTTTTCGGAATCGTCCGATTAAATAGTCTGATAGTCTGATGTGCTATCTGATTCCCTAACAAGTGAAAAGTCTGGCAACCATCGATCGAATTCTTAAACAGAGGAGGTAGCATAGAGGATATCATAGAAATAGTGTAATTTTACAGTAGAAACGTTTAAAGTTTTTCTTTTAAAGTTTATCGCTGTCCCTTAAGCCAATGGTAAAACGTCAAAACTTGCCTCTTTTGTTTAAAAAAAATGTTACCTTCAATTTTCGATCACTTAATCACGAATCTTGAATCAAATTGTGGCAGTCCGTCATAAAAACCGGTATAAGCTCCTTTAGAGTTTATATTTAATAAAAAACATTTTTGAAAAAAAAAACTTTTTTACAAAACAATAAATTGAAGATGAAAAAAAAAAAAAAAAAATCAACTCAAAATATTTTATTGAATGTGTTAAAGTACAAAATAATATTTTTAATATAAATAATAACACTTTTGATTAATCGTAAAGAAGCAAAAATAATAAAATAAACATTAGAAATAATTTATTATTACCTTTATCAAGACAATCATTATAAAGTTACTGTCTAATCACAGTTTGAAGGAAATCATTGTTTGACTTATAATTTGAACAATAATTTTTATTGGGGTAAATATTAAAATAAAAATCTGAAATTTTGTTATTTTAAAAATGTACAAGAACGAAAGATTTCCAAACAAAATTTTTCGTATTGTGGCACTTTTCTTCTAAATCAATATTTATAAATATCAACATTTACCCATAACAAAAGTTATATGAAATATAAATATAACAGATTAAACATAAAATTTAAAAAAAAAAAAATACCACGAGGGTTGCCATTGCTGTCAATTTATATGGAACTGTGGTAAAACGGAATATTTACGATTCCCACGGCCTAGTTTACAAGGAAACATCCCTAGGGATGGGAGCCTCCCCTAACATTAATATTTTATCCCTTGATAACCTTTTCAGGGATCTACGGCCTTGGGAAGGTAACCATTATTGATGTCTGTCGTTGCTTCCTAGAGGATAAATCCGATTACAAGAAAATAAACCTACAATGAATCTTTAACGATAATCACTTATTGAACGATGTTTTCAAACTGTAAGAGGCTTCCCTTTTAGCCATTGGGAGAGGCTTGAGGATGAATTATTAAGGGACAGAGGAAACGAAAAGATCAGCGTTTTAAGATCGGATTCAGAATAAATGGAAGCCAATTACTTATTCATTAATGTTTAAAAATTCATCATAATTATTGTTTATTTATATATTTATATGAAAAATACTTTTTTTTGGGGGGAGGGGAGGACTTTATATTTTTATATTCACACCTGTCGATGAAACAACCAGAGAATGTGCTGACAAACAACATGTTATCGTGGCATGAAAGGCATGAGAAAGAGTAGTACCAAGCGGCACCTCTTCCTGTCGTTATTATCGTGCATGGTTAGGCAAGGAGATCCCTCATCCAGCTCCTCTTCAACCTTCGGCGGGTGTTGTCAGGCATGTTGCTTGTCACCATGTCTTGTATGAGTGTGTTAGGATGTCCGTGTAAGCTATCGTGAAATCGTTTGTAGTGTGTCCGTATGTGTTCGTTAACTGTTGGCATATTGAGGTCTGTATGTAAAGTAATATTGCTGATATATCAAGGGGCTTTGGTGATAGTCCTAAAAGTTTTTGACTGAAAAATTTGAAGTATTTGTATGTGAGTTTTTTGGCTTTCCAGTAAATCTGTAAAGCGTAGATCCAGATGGGCTTGGGTACGTGTACGTGTTCAATTTATGTCTACGTTTCAATTTCGAACGCCTTGAAAGAAGTGAGCACAATAGTTTTAGTCTTTGGTTTAACGATTTTTGTTTGTTCCTGATGCTTGGGCCCCATGCCATTCTTCTGTCAAATGTCAGGCCAAGGTATCGAATTTTGTCTGTCTGCGGAATTATATCGGAGGGTAGGTATCTTGTCGGAGAGTAAAAGTGGTGGAGGTACATGTCTTTGAGAGTATACAGGATAAAGTAATATATCTGAGGTGCGAAACTTTTGTAACATTTTCAAAACAATTAGCTCAGTTATAAACATTTTAAATAAAATGGGGGGAAAAAATAAAGGGCGAGATTCATTTGTCCATTCAGAAACAATCAAGTCGCCTATAAAGGACACTGAAACAGACAAAATGGGATGTGGAAATGAAGGAATTATCAGAGAAGAGATAAGCGGAATAAAACAATTTTCCGTTGAATATCGAAACGTTTGCTGCGAGCCTTTGTTGAATGAGCCGTTCTAAATGAGAGAATTAACGACTGGAATTAGATCCTTCGTCCCTTCCTTTGTTACAATCATTCGTTCAGATTAGTTCTGCTTAATCTCCTTGTCAGTTCTCGGTAAGATTAGTTCTCTATTACAAAGCCTAATCTAACAAAACCTACACAGATCAGGACAGGGATGTTGAAAAATATCGATATATCGATATTTTTAAAATATATATCGATATTTTTGTCCCATATATACAACAAAAAAATAATAAAAAAAGGACGGCCGGTTCGAAAAACAATGCACCATAAAAACTTGTGTTGTGGTGAGTTCGTGTAGCTACTATAGTGGCTGTCTAGGTCTGGGATATCGAAAGCAAAATATCGATATTGATATTGATATCAATATCAGTAAACAATATCAATATCTTGATAATATCGGTATAAAAATATCGTTAATATTTTTCTAAAATAAAAAAAAAAGTCTAAACGAATTGGAGTAAGATTAGGAGATAACCTGTTTCTTGATAAATAAATCCTGCTGAAAATAAAATTAATTAAGATATTGTTCTTAATTATATCGGTACAGATATATCGATGTTTCAAAATATCATTAATTCTTATATCAAATTGAATAAAAAACGAATCGGAAGGAGATTATGAGATAACCTGCATCTTATTATTTAAATCTTGCAGTAAATGAACATAATATAAACAATATCGTAATGATATCGGCAGAGTGATATCGATATTAGAACAATAATATCATAATCATATCGGCGGAGAAATATCGATACTTCAAAATATCGCTAATTGTTTGAATAAAGAAAAAAAAACGAACTTGATAAAAACAATATTTTAATGATATCAGCAGTGAAATATTTTGATTATAAAAAAAAAACCTTAATTATATCGGCACAGAAAGATGGATATTATAAAAACAATATCTTAATTATATCGTTCCAGAAATATCGATATTATGAAAACAATATTTTAATTATATTATTCTAGAAATCTCGATATTATAAAAACAATATCTTAATTATATCTGCACAGAAATATCGATATTATAAAAACAATATATTAATTATATCAGCAGAAATATGGATATGTGTGTGACCCTTTAAAAGCTAAAAAACATCTAGGCCCGATATATCGATATTTTTTTCGATATATCGAACTACTATTTCGATATATTCAAATACTAATGATGATACGATAGATATCCATATTTTTTTTTCTATATTCACATTGCGGATGATATAGCGGCATTATCAGAGAACGAGGAAGTTGCCGTCAACCAGATCGAGGTGCTTAAGGAATGTACAGAAAAAGTGGGACAAATCTCGTTCGAGAAAACTAAATTCTTCTGTTCAAAGAAAGAAATCACGAGCCTGAGAACAAAATACGGTAAAATCGGCAGGATCCCATATTTCAAATACCTCGGGGAAATCATTGAACCGACAAGCCTAGAGAAGATCTCACACGAAAACCGTCTCCAGAAAGTCAAGAAAGCTTTAGGGTTAGTTCAAAACATCTTTAGCAAGAAATCCTTGCCAAGACAGACCAAAATTCGGCACTACAACACTGTCATAAAACCAGCAGTTCTTTGCGCAAGCGAAACACTGGCACTTAATAGAAAACGAGAACTGGAAGAAATCAAAAAGGAAGAGAGAAAGATCATCAGAAAAATCCTAGGAGCGAGATATACGCAAGACTGTTACAGGCTAAAATTAATCAAAACAACAGAGAGGTTTTCAAATATTGAAATTGGCATTAAGAAAAGACGAATGAAGTTCTTTGGTGGTCTCACTAGACTACCAGAAAGTCGTTTGACAAAAAGGATTCTAGACTATGCAACCTCACTTAAGAACTCAACACCTTGGATGGAAGAGCTTCGAAAGGATATTAAAAACACAAAAATAGGTGCAGCAGACATTCTAGAAAAAGACACCTTCAGATACAAAGTAAACAAATGGGATGTTAAGTCAGAGCAACCAAAGCAAAAACAGTGCAGGCCGAAATGGTCGGAAAAGCGAAAACGAGCCTTATCGGAAAGAATGAAGGCCTACTGGAGTAATAAGAAGAATCCAAAGAAATTTTGATTGAGTTGTCTACTTAACGTCTTCCATATTGGGAGAATACGCTAATAATAATTATAATATACGACACGAATGAATAATTTAGGAGGGCACTGCACCCAAGATCATTTTTTAATTTATTTTACAGAATATTTATTAGGTCGGCAATATGCTTCAGGAAAAATATATTCGAAAGAGTAAAAAGCAAAAGGACATAGTAGTGGTTTTATTTAATCATAAAACTGATTATGAGTAGTACAAAAAGAAATAGAGTCATACACAACTCTTAAGTACATATCCATGTTCTTCATCCATTAGGTTATTCCACATTTCACATCTGGAAATGTTTTTCTGCCTTTCATGTTAAGAAGGTTAACATTCTTAGTCATGTTTTACGCCAAGCTTTTAAACTTTGCTAAAATTAAATTATGAAAGATTTTAGTTTTATTTTAGAGTGAATGCACAAATTTGTATCCTGTATCATTAGAGCCGAAGTACTTACATACATTCTCTAATTAGTTGGGTCGAACAAGATCTCAGACAAAGAGACAATAGGCTTAGAGAATAATGGTATAATTTTGGTTGAGTAGTATCTGAGCTGAACTCTACTGCTTTGAGCAACTTGTGCAAAAAGAGAGGCATTGTTATTTCAACTCTTAGCCAACTATCGTCATAAAGGACTGCTTCAGACTATTTATTGTCATTTTGTTATCTGACGTAATTATGCTTTTAGGTCTGTTTCGGATCAACTTTGGAAATATTTATTTATGAATCTATAAATTTCTGAGAGCGATGTTGTTGCAATACTTGAAGAATACTGGTGTCATCTAACTTTTAATTAATTATTTTCGAGTAAAAAATACTTGAATTGAATTCTCTGTTGAATTCTTTCTCTCCGTTTGCAAATAACCTCTACACCAACGATCTCCAAATATATCTCTTATAAATTTCATCTATTTTCGCCGTCCAAGAGAGTTTCACTTTTTCTGAGAAGTTTTTATTAATTTCCTCGCAGTGAAGGTATTTTAAGTTTTTAATAATTAATTATAAAGCGTTGCTAATTAGTTATTTTTTCTTAAAGTCATTAAGTGGATTACATGAAAGGGATCATAGTCTCATTGCTGAAAGAGGGGCCAGGAACAACTTCCCTCCATTCTATCCCTCTTCATCACTCCGACTGATAGAGAGCGAGAGAGAGCGAGAGTGAAAGAGAGAGAAATAGTGAGAGAGAGAGGGAGAGAGTGAGAGAGAGAGTGGTGGGGGGTTATAGTAAAAGTTTGTAATAGAATAAATTTCAATAGGCATTCCACAAAGACTTTTTTCTAAATGAAAGAAGTCACGGGGTAGGTTCTTCAATTAGCCTTTTCAGTATTTTCTACAGGTCGTACCCACTTTTAAGGAATTATCAGAGACTGTATTCATTTAGAAAAACATATTATTTGAGTATACTTCAGAAGTGGCCACTTGATTTCATTAATTTTACTGAAAGACTTATCATTTCCCTCGAAGACCTTAGCAGATTGATAATATTTTAATAAAATAAAATAATTAAGAGATTCGAAATCCTTAAGACAGGGGATTTTTATAATTAATTTTCTGCCTATGTTTGGCGACGAGTTTGGCAGTAACGTATACGTACATGTACTGCTAGTAAACATATAAAGTTGACTATTATATTGTCCGCAATAATTCTTATTAACCTCCATGATCGTCATTAACTATATCATCCCGTTTTCTGGTGTTCTCCTAGGAATATGGGAAAGGAATATAAATTGAGGGAGCGAAAAGTCATGGGATACAAGTGACTTTTTCTTTCAAAGATACGAGTTCAGTGTGTTTAAGGATAGTTCATGCACATAAAATGTTTTTCAATACCATAGAGCCATAAAATAAGTATGATACAAACTTAAACGTTTTAAGCTGCATCAAAATGTTTTAACTTTAAAATGCGTTTTCAGAAAATTATTAAATTGTCACTTGCATCCCTTAGCTTTTCATCCGCTAAATTAAAAGCATGAAGTAGTTGCCGATAACTACAATCTAGGAGATGAATAGGGCCAAAATATAATAACTAGCAGAATTATTTGATGGACAAAATAAATAGATATTTTTAAGAAAAAGGCTTAAATCGATCTAAAAGGGTTTAAAGGTTTTTTTTTCGGTTGCGTCATTCCAAAGAGCTGATAATCCCACCTTCCATTAGTATTTGCTAAAAAAAACAGAAAGAATTATCAGCAGGTTTATAAGATGCGTTGAACCACTGAACCAGCATACTTATTAATTTATTGTAAATTTCAATAAATAAACAAAGTAATAATAATAATAATAATTGCTATTATAATATCCAACAATGGCCTCATCCCAGAGGATACCATCAGATCAGTTGAGAATTTGAAACTGCTTGAAAAAATACTGGAAGAAGGACAGAAATAAGTTCTCCTCAGTACAGCAAGCATCGTCAGGAAGTTCTTAAATATAGTTTAAAATTTAAACCTAACTCTTGACTTTGGTCCAAGGTGAATATTTCTGGCAACAGCCAAGATAGTGTGAAACAAAAAAAGAAATAAAAAATGTATGCATTTGCTGCTGCTGAAACTGGTACAGAAAATTAATTTAAGGTTGAGAGTGGTAATGGAATTTTTAAATAATGTTAAGCATGAGCCTTATAGAAAAGCCTTTAAGTCGCTACGAAACAGCCTGTGTTATTTAAAAGTTTATTATAAAAAATAAATCTCATATTGCTAGTAACATCTCTTTACGTTGATTTATTTATAAAACTGTTTTATGAAAATAAATAAATTACATGAAAAGTCAAATATTTCATAGAAATAAATGTGTAATAAAAACCTAAAAAATTGGAGATTATAAAAAAGCTGTTTAATGATATGTTATACCGAGAAAGTTACAGTCATAATTTATTTATTTATTTTTTGTTGAACAATTAAATACTCAGGTTTTAAAAACAACATATAGAATGAAAGAGGCTCAACCCCATCATCCCAGAAAGCAAGCAGCCCTCAAATATCAGGCCAAACCAATATACGCCATAGTTGATCTACCAGCAACTTGTTTTAAAGGAAACACCCTGAGGGCTTCTATGTAGAACAGCCTGTGTCCAATAGTCGTTCTTACAAATATTCAAGTTTCGTGTTGTGCCCCATTCATTCTGGATTTCATATATGAATAAATCAATACCTTCTACAAATATTTCAAAAAATAAATGAGTGATAAAAACATCCAAGTTGGAGATTAATAATAATAATACGTTTAGTAATAACTAATTTCACAATTCATAATCTGGATTCCTATTTTATGAGTAAGCCGAAATTTTTCTGAGAGATTTTAGACGATTTCCGTTAATGAAAAAATGAGAAACAATATAATGTGAAGACATGAAAAATAATTCACTTTCAAATTCAGATTTGGGTTTCTTAACGGAAATGATAGATTTGATTGAAATAATAAATTAAACAAAAATAATCATATATTTTCAAGAATAATTAAACCATTGTTTTTATATTTCTTCTTTCATCTCATCTTCATTTGCCTATATTTTGGATATTTTTCCCATTTTCAAGATTTTACTTTTAATTTATTCTTAATATTTTTAATTTATATTGCTCAACATAGATACAATGAAACGGAAAAGAGTTCGAAAATAAAAAAATTAAAATTATGACGGAAAAAATTAAATAGCATAGGATTATGAATAAAACTGTAGTATTTCTATATTATAGTATAAATTCAAATTAATAAGCATGAATTAAACGCAATGTCTTGAAAATGGACAAAAAAGAAGATGAGATAAAAGAAAAAATGTAAAAATAAGGGTTATTCTTGAAAATATATGATTATTATGAAACTCATTTCACCCTTCCCTTGATAGATTGATGATGACTTAGTAAAAAAAAATAATGAAAAGAGCCAACATTTACAGCCCTATTTTAATAATATAACACGGGAATATTAACAAAAATGTCAATATGTCAAAATGCCAAATATGTTCAATAATGATCTGTTATTTGTGTTTTGCGAAAAAAAAAGTCGCAATATTTGAACTTTAATTTTTGCCCAAATGTCCGGTTTCAATGTACGTTCGTCCTACTATGCTATATTTGTATGAAGAAATCTAATGCACTTAGGCAGCATAGCTTAGAAACAAAGTATTTCCCTTTAGGTAAGCATTAATGATGTACGGCTTTAATTAATCAAAGCACATCTTTTATAACATTGGATCCTGTCCATTGGTGTTCCACATATATAGCCTGTTCCCTCAATAATTGAGATAGTAGACCCAGCTGGCTTGAATTTGTGTTCCGAAGGACAGTTAGCTTGGGTTCCCAGGTGCATTTGGTTGAGGTCACTCGAAGATTCGGATCTGGAGGTCAGTCCAAGACTTCGATGACCGCAACCAGTTCTCCATTGCACGGGTCATCCTTTGTTGGTCCAGATTATATTACAACTGCTCCAGTGCCCTCCAGCAGGTTGTCATAACTGTTCTATTTCATGACAGTTGTGGTCTATTGAGGAGCAGGCAACAATAAACATTATTGTTGAGTTGTTTCAGTCTCCTTAAGGCAAGCATGATTAGCAGGGGCGTGCGCAGAATTTCTTTTCGGGAGAGGAAGAGGGCAATTAAATTTTTTTCGGGGGAAGACAATAATAAGAAGGCAAATAATCACCTAAATGTCTATAATCGCTAAATTGGGAGTATGCTTTAAGGATTAGCATGAAAATTGGATAAAAAATTATTGCTAAAAATTACCAAAAATATTTCATAAATTACAAACTTTATTTTTGTTCGTACATTTCGGGTGGGGATATATCCTCCAATACCTCTCCTGCTTTCGCCACTGCTGATAAAGGTAGTAAAAATATCGTTTCTTCAACATACAATCCCCTTAACATGCTTTTGCGCAACACGAGTCAAAATCGGAATAGGTAAAAAGTTTAACAGCTTTAAAATAAATTACAGCAGCTCAAAAATGCCGACAAAATATCAAATAACAGGTAAAAATCTTCATAAAATATTGTTGTAGACTTAAAAAAAAAAAAATTAAAGTTTGTTATAACTGAAAAAAAATCCGAAAATGTTCATTTCCAGGCAGATTTAGGATACAGTTATTGTAGGATATAAAAACTAGCGGGGTTCGAAATGAGCGATTTCTTCCATTTTTTACGTGAGTTATAACTATTTTTGTTAAATACGGCACTTTTTTTACGATTACGAATACATCATAAAAATAAGCGAGATAGGAAAAAAGATGAGTTTTTGAATAAATAACATGGATCTATGGTCTTTTTATGGCCAATAAAAGTTATCACTTTATTTAATTTTATAACAATACTAAATGTAAAAATTACAACCTTAGGCCTTTAATTTAATTTTTTTAATAACTTTCCTAGGCAATATAAAAAAAAATATAAAATTCTCAAAACTGGGAAATAAGGGCAGAGGAGATGGCCTAGATCCGATCTAGTTATATATGTATAGACGTATAGTTATTTTTCTATATATCTATATATATATATATGCTTTCTAAAGAATTTTCGATATAACCACACTCAAATAACAAAGTATTATATGCATATGCATCTAAAACTTTGTTATTTGAGTGTGGTTATATCTGAAATCCTACTGTTGAACTACGTAGTGTCCATTAACTTGGGGTAATGAGAAACAAACAGTCAGATTCTCTGGCCCTGAAGGCAATGTACAACAGAAGTATCCAAACACGCAGAGATATGTACGAAACGTAAAGGTAAAGTAAAATGGCTCGATTAAAAGCTTACAAAGTAGAGTTCTATATGTGCGTGTCATAGCTGATAATCGACGTTCATCTGATGAAAGTTGTAACTATTTTACGATAGATCTCTATTTTATATGATTTTATGATTAATAAAATAACATTTTAGTGCGTCTGTCATTTTATTTGTGGTTTGCGGATAATACTTTATTGTTGCTAAAAACCTTATTATGGTTTTAAATTTGTTTAACCGTTTTTATTTGTAAAGATCCTTCAAAAATTACCTTTTAAGATGGCGAATGAAAGGTTGATATCTATATAACAACATTTTTGTTTATTTATTTTTTTAAATTTTATTATTAATTTTTTTCACCTCGTAAATGGAATGGAAACTTATAGCTCTATTACTTATTGCAGTTGAGAGTGGCAAATTGTATTTTATCGTTATTAAATAAAGTCCTTTATATGTATATATATATATATATATATATATATATATATATATATATATATATATATATATATATATATATATATATATAAACTAATTTTTATATATAATAACTAATTTATATGTATATATATATATATATATATATATATATATATATATATATATATATATATATATAATAAATGAAAAATGTTTCGTCGAAATCAGTTCTGCCGGTTTATAGCAAAAAGCAGGGAAGATGGTGTAAAAGCTATGTTCACACTTATCGATTTTCGATGCGCTTTCGTTTTCGACATCGCTACCTAACCCTCTCATAACTTAAAAATTAGAGTTCCTTTTATAAATCATTTTTATATTTCGTTATTAACACGAATATTTCATTTGTAATATTTTTTTATTTTTTATTTGTATTCGGAATGTATCACACAACAATGTATAGTTATTGTTTTTTTACTTTCGATGATATTTCAGCCATGTATATACCATTTTCAAATACAACAAATAACGGTTTGCTTTAATTTATAATTTTAATTAATAGAATAAATTAATTAATGAGAAAAATCGAATAAAAAAAAGAGACAAAACCAATAATTTACTAAATAAATAACTCAAATAACTAACTAGCCGACACAACAACCAGAAATAATAAACACAATCACATAAATCCTGACCAGAGATAGCACATCTCACATCAGCTGGTATAAAAAGAATGAGCTAATAAACATGGCACATTACTCTGAAATAGTTTAGCAAATAGGTACTGGCGTAAAAGGGACGAGACAATACATTGATTAAATACATTGTAAATGAAATTGCTAGCTACCATTTTTTTACTGAGTAAAGAAATTGTTTTTTTTTTTAGTTTTTAATCTCATTAATTAATTAATTATATCAATTCAAATTAGAAATTAATCCCAAATATATTAATTTTTTTATGAAAATAACACTATAAGCAAATATTTATTTTTTATATTGTATAGGCTGAAATATCATCTCGAGTAAAAAAAAACAAAATATATTGTTTGGGATAGTTCCGTAATAAAAATGAATTATTTATTTAAAAAAAAAATGTGACAATAATGAAATAATTTATATTAAAGACTCCAATTTTCAAGGTAGCGAGAGGGTTAGGTAGCGATGTCAAAAAACCATTGCCACGGGACTTTCTCAACGTGATAATTAGAAGAAAAATAGTAGAAACAAATTATATATGTTTTAGATAAAATTGATATATAGCAACATGGTGAAAAAATCCATAATGGTTTTTTCACGTTTAAGATGTGGAAAAATTAGTTTAAGAAAAATAAAAAGTAGTACGTAATAGCGTTTAAAAATATCGCAATGGCCCAGTAAAGGTGAGGTAGCGGAGGAGAAGTGAAGAAGGCGGGGAAAGGCTCTCTTTATCCCTCTGGAGAGACTGTAGTGCTCCATGCCCGCCGTCAGAAAGCCTACCCCCACTCTCTTCACTTCTCCTCCGCTACCTAACCTTTACTGGGCCGTTGCGATAAACAGCCCCATGTTCAAAGACATATTTTAGGTATTTAATCGAACCTCACATATTTTACGAAAATAGGGCTGTAGTGAAACTCCTCGGGAACAAACAGCGCTTTGAAAAATAGCTCTAGAACCATTCTGGTCATTGTTCAAATATTTTTTCGACATCACCTGTTTTTAAATTTTCTTGATTTTCGGAAAAAGTCATCATTATTTTTGCATAACATTTTTATTATAAATAGACACAAATAAAAGCCACAATTTGACCTCCAAAACAAGTTCTTGCGATAATTAAAAGCTCTGTAATAAAATAATCATATTTTCAGTTTTTAATTTTTTTTTTTTTGCGAAAAGGTTGTTGACCGACTTCAATTGTTTGAAACTCATTTTTTCCGTTTTTAAACTTAAACTACTTTTTATTTTTTTTACACAAATTTTTTTCACATCTTTAACGTGAAAAAAACCTTTTTGCGGGGTCTTTATGAATTTGTTTCACCATGTTGCTACATACCGATTTCATATAAAACAGATAAAATCAGTTTCTACTATTTTTCTCCTAATTATCATCTTGAGAAAGTCCCATGGCAATTTATTTAAAAAAATAAACTATCTCACCTGGACCACAGTGTGCACCCTAGCTTAACAGATAGCCAGAAATTTACAAGTATTATTTTATACCTATGATAGGGGTGTTATCTTACGCCGTCAGGCTCATAAATTTGAATCGCAACTTCGGAACAAAAGTAGGGATGCATTTCATCTCCAAAAGCGGGACTAGGAATCCCGTGAGAAATATCTACTGACGCCCACAATCTTGTGTAATTCCGATGATGAACTCGGCCATTACACTTGATTAAAGGAGTAACCTGTTTGATGATATGTAAAGCACCTGGTAGCCATCTCTTTCGGTTCGCTCCATCCATTATTTCCTTTACGTGATTCTTGAGTCATTATCGCTGAGCTGCATAGTATACCATATTTTTAAAAACTCTCTCCTGTTCTTCAAAGAAGAAATTTATGAATGAAATGGAAGTTTATGCTGTACTCTTTGCTTGTGAATGTATTTATTTATTTGTATTTGTTTTTAGAGAACAACCCAATACAAATAAAGTTTATTTATACAAAATTATCATCATGCAGTAAAAATTTTTTTTTAAATTTAAATATTGTTTATTTAAAATTTTGAAAAATCTTTATTCATACTGCGTTTTATCATACTGCTGTCGAAATTTCACTATCTGTTTAGGTTTGCGTTAATTTGAAAGGGTGGGAAGCCAAGGGGTATAAGTGATTTTTTTTCTTCATAGATAAATTTAAGTGCGGTTATTTGTAGTTATGCATATAAAATGTTTTTAAAAAGCAATATTACTCAATAGTCAAGGGATATACACTAGAGCCATAACATAAGTATGATACATACTTGAACTTTTTAGATTTCATCTAATAATTTTACTTTAAAAAGCGTTTACACAAAATTATTAAATCGCCACAAGTAACCCTTGGCTTTCTCACCGCTTAATATGTTTCTTCTCTTTCCTCGGGAGATTTTGTCATCTGCAATAGGATTTTTATTTCTCTGAATATATCTCCTTTTTTTTCCACTGTTTCTTCCTTTAGTAGATAGATAATAGGAATTAAGTTAGGTCTGTGTTTGTTGTATCTGTTTTTTTCCCAATCTGGAATTGATATTAATTGAATATCTGTATTAATTAAATTATATATAAAATTAAATTAATTATGCATTACAATTAACTGTATTAATTGAACAATCAGATAGACTTATCCCCATGCCGGGTAACACTTTTCTACATTTTCCAAATTATCACCTTTTTTTTCAGGTACATTAATTTTTTTTTTTTCTTAATCTTCCTCCTCTGTGCCTCTTAACGCGGAGAGTCTATCTCCAATCCTGGATTCCAACATTCCAAAATTGTGAACGTTTGAAAGCCACGATGACTGAAATGTGAGATAATTGTTCCTATTGTTAAATTAATAAACATTTTGAATTCATAAAATCAATTTCCCTTTCATAATAATGGAAAAACCATTTGAGAAATTATTTCTTTCTTTTTTTCTTTGCATTTTTCAAAAACAAATAATACATCTACAGGCTTGGTAATATTTTTAAAAGAATTCCGATGAAAAAGAAGTGATAAAAACGATTATTATATCATATCTCCAAGATTCCAGTTTATGAAGTGTCTGTAAAATAATAATGACGTTCAGATTCTAAAACGGTGTAAATCGATTTGCGGGGTCTTTCATAACTTTTAATGAGTATAAATAAAAGTATTAAAAAGTAAATGTTATGTACAATCTCTAAGATTTCACCGCGCGTCAACCGCAAGTATCACTTCAAAGTTAAAAAACCAATAGCATTTAGTGAAACTATAAAAGTAGACCTTCGACTTTAAATAATATCTCAAATATTGAATCGATTTATAGAAGGGGTCTTTTAGCATTTTCGGTTATCCGATGGAAATCAGCGGAATGGGCTATTATCGACAACTGGAGGGTGTAATATATCACAATTAAAACTGAATAACGACCTCTCTGCCAGTTTGAATTAAAAAAAAAAAAAAAAAGGAACGGGAGAAAAAAGCTTCAATGAGCGGCAATATTTTCCCCAGTGAACATAGTAGAACTAAAATATTATTCGATTCGCCGGGGCTCTAATCCGTATATACGACCGCCCCTTAATGTGCATCGCTCGCTCCAGTCTTCCCATTCTATTCTGCAGTATTTCCCACTGCAGTTCTCCATTTAGTGGAATGCAATGTAGTCGATAGGTTGTAAATGCAGGTACCGCGATTCCGAAAGGCTTAACGAACTGAATTTGTGAAGAGATATCAGCGAAGTGACCTTTCGGATAAGAAATATTAAGAATGAAACCTTTTCAGAAAATCGGGCAATAATTTTTATATATACTTGGCCAAGTAGCATTATATTGGATATTACTCTATAAAAGGAATCCAAAAAAAAAAAAGAGAGTTTAAGTGTGTGATAAACTCAATGTATTGTCGTGCTCAGTTCCAAAGGGCCCATCTTGTTTCTCTCAACTATAATACTTAATAGCTTCGATAAAACTTTAAGGGAATAATGTTTTATTTTTATTTTATTTTTTATTTTATTTTTTATAGTATACAATTGCAAGATTCCAGGCATCATCAGGACATAAACAATAAAATTAGTTATAAAGACGCATCACTCCAAGACATCCAATCACATAGTCTTGGAATGATGTGCTGCCTCTGATGTCAGTCCTGTATTTTCCCCCTAAAACTGTCTAAATTTTCCCCTAAATTCACCAACATTAATACTAAACCTATCTAAATTTTCCTCTAAATCCACCAACTTCAACCCTGAATGTTTAATTCTTTTTCTTCTATTAGTGTAACCAAAATTACCTCCTAGTATAAGATAAGAATAAATGATTAGAAAATTAAAAAATATTCCAGAAGGTGAATAAAACCCTAAATCTAGGGTAAAAGCCCAATCTGGTTGATGCGTCTTTTTAGACTTGTTGATGTGAGATGTGCTGAATTTGATCTTCAAATATGTGTATTTTATTGTGTATGTCCTGATGATGCCTTCGTATTTGGAATCCTTCCATTGAATTCTAGTAATTACTTTATGTCTCTTTTTAAGTGTTTGCTCTTTTATATTAATATATTATTTTTTTTTATGAGTTATTTTTTACATTTTTATTATACGACATAAGGCAATCCAAATAGGACAGGTGCGACAGGTTATCCTGCAGGTTACCAAACTAACCTGACCGAAGTAAATCACCCAAGACATATGGGAACAACGGTTCGGAGAACCAAGCTCCACCGTGAAATAGGAAGATGCTTTGTTGCGGAAGATAACAGACATGAAAATAGGAAAATAAGCCCGAAAAAAAGGGTTACTCTCTTCAGTAAGCACCAAAAACTACAAGACTGTGTTCATAGAACTGAAAAGGGTTTCTCATAAGCGGAGATCTCTCGTCCAACTCCTCTTCAACCTACACAGTGAACAGCACCCAACAGCACAGTAAAACCTCTTTTATTAAATGCCAAAATATAACTTCCAGGTGTAATCTACTTCCTTATTCCATTAACGTTTCGGGGAAATATTCCCTCATCATCAGAATTTTCTTTACTAAAATTAACAATTATTACATTTATCAACACATTTCATAATTTATACAATTTCCAACTTAACATAAATATAAGCCATATTAATTATTTAATTTTAATTAAATTATTAAATTAATTTTAATTTATCAATACCTCTTCTGTTTATTTCTTTCCCATTGTCCATAATTAAAATTTCTACATTTATTTTTTTATATATTGCTGTGAGTCTAAAGTCACTGACTAACATTAGCTGAAATATGTTCCTATTTAACGTTTGTACTCACCCTATATTCATCTACAGTCATAATTGTTTGTTGTTTTGATTTTTAATATTTTTTTCTATTTAAAGCTATTAAATGATTTTCTTATATATGCATATTTAAAAAAAAATATAACAATTATTTTTTTGTTAATTTAAATATATGACTATTAGTTTTATTATTGTTGAATGAATTGTTGAATTGAAAGTGTTGAATTGTTGAATTTATGATTGTTGAATTTTAATTTTGTTAATCATATCTGCGTAATGTGTTTCTAGATGTTTAGTATCTATTTTATAATAAACTATTTTTTGTTGTTTTTGGTAATATAATGTAAAATAATTACAGGAACTTCCTAAGAAATTATAAGAAAAAAGTCCTCGTTTACCCGGAGTGACTGGGACCAGAGAAGATCCGGATAATCGAAAATCTGCATAATATGGGTAATAAGCAAAAATAATCCTTAAATAAGCAGACTTACCATTTATTAAGATACGAATTATTTATAGCTAATGAGTCAATGTCCTGTGGCTTTTTAGTAAACCTTTCTCATATTCAATAAAAATAAAAGGCAATAAATTTATTATACAGTCTATTTAGGAACTTTACATTGAATCAAGGTTAAAAGCGAATATTTGGCAAATTTATGCATGGTTTCGTTGTTATAGTTAAAAGATTTTAACTATTGTGAAAAAAAATCTAAAAATCTGATCCGAAGGTCCATGTTCCGTATAAACGAGGATTTACTGTATAAGATCAAGTGTGCCGGTTGTCACCGAATTTTTTAATGTTTTATGAACGGCATATATTGAACTGTGGGATTTATAAAATGTCTAACTTACAAATCCCTTTCTAAAACTCATATTCAATTTCGTTGAACAACGCCGAAATTAAACACCGCCGAACTGCGTGACTTGTATTCACTAATTAATTCTGATCGCAATCACACCAAACCACATCAACTTAAAACACCTTTAATTTTGTATTAATTGTTTCTTCAGTGCAACGTACGCAGGTGAAATATTGCGAGAGAGAGTATCGCAATAACCGGAGCAATAAAAATGTTTAATGGGCCTTTATGTTCCCACGTTAGAGACTGTAAAAATAATTATAGCTGCCTCGTCTGATATGGCTCGTCTGTAGCTTACTTTTTATTTTTTACTTATTTTTGTTTTATTTTCTCCGAGAGGACAACGCTATTTATGCTCACCGCCACGAGATTGTGTTCCCTTGTCAGTCACCGAAGGACTGTATGCCCTCAGATAAAGTACTTTACCAAACCCTTTAAGGGTTTTTTTTTAAGGCACGACGTGGAAACCTACTCCACACAACCTACTTTCTCCGCCAATGAAGTATCCATTGGGACTTTGGGTTGTTGTATTTTTAAAATAATTATTATAATTATAATTGATATAATTATAATTCCTACACACAAATAAAAATTAATTCATAGAATTATTTTATCAAAGAGAAAATAAAATAAGACAGATATTAAAAATAAATTCTTGTTTCAAATCCATTCATAAAAATCCTAAAGAAGATCATTAGGAATCAATTAGTAACATAACCGAGATAATCAGAAATCAATGTGGGTATTCATCGAGAAGGTCAAATATTTACAATAAGGAAACAGCTGGAAAAATATCAAACCAGGTGCCGAAATATTGAAAACAGTAGACTCTCCTTTATCCAAACTTATTAAAACCAAGAGGGTCTGGATTAGCAAACGGGAAAAAAGGTAACTTCATTAATAACAAGACAATTAAAATATATATATATATATATATATATATATATATATATATATATATATATATATTTACAATAGTTAATTATTGTTCAGAAATTTAGGTTTTATTTATTTTCTTGAGAAATAGTCTGAAATTTTTGTTTGTTTGGAAGTAGAAAGCATCTTTTTCAAAGCCTCTGTCCTAATATGATTTTTTTTGTCTCTATATCATAATATCGATATTAAAATTTGAATATGGAAATCCGATATATATAAAAATAAAAAAGTACCTAGACGGCGGGTTCGACAAAGAACAATAAAGACTTTTGGTATCCTGAGTTCACGTAACCATCTTGCTGTGTTCTTGGAATGGGATGTTTAAAGCAAAATATCGATATTGTTATCCGTTAATAATATTGATAACTTGAAAAGATCGGCATAAAAATATCGATATTTCAAAATATCTTTAATTCCATTATCAAATAAAAAAAAAAAATGAAACGGAAGGATGATAGAAAATTACCTGTTTCTTAATATTTAAAGTCTATAAATAAGTTTAAATAAAAGTTTAAAACAATATCTTAATGATATCGGCAGTAAAATATCGATATTATAAAAACAATATCTTAATTATATCGGCACAGAAATATCGATGTGTGTGTGTTTCCTTTTAAAACATTAAAAATATCGAGGCCCGATATAGCGAAATGCCGATATTTTTTCCCGATATATCGAACTACTATTAAGATATATTAAATATATCGATATATTTTTTTCGATATTCACATCCCTAGTTCCTAGAGATGTTTATAGCTAATGCTTATATAAAAGGAGTAGGTATTTTTAACAAGATTTTTAAGCCTAACATCTCTTAATGTGTTTAAAATATAGACGGTTTTATTGAATAAGTATATACTTTAAATGAAATCTTCATTTTTTTTTTTTTTTTTTGTTGGTGATGTTCGGATAACAGAGCGGCTTTGATTAGCCTGAGCTCAGTGTATTAATTTTCTTGCGATATTCGCATATGATAGCGTTCCTCGAAGTAGGTTGTGGTAAGCTCTCCGAAATTCAAGCATTAATATTGAACTCACAAGAATAATATGAGAGATGTCTGGCTATAACCCTTACCAGGTTATTCACCTTTCAGAACCTTCTCGGACAAGTAAAGGGCTTCTCCAAGGGAGCAGTGCATCTCCATCCCTGTTCAAGATATTCCTTCAGATATCTTTGAAAGAATGAAGTCTTTTCATCGAGTTTCATCTAAGCCTTTATCCGTTTTTTATGTGGTTGAGTAATATTAAAATTAAAACAGACTTGTATAACACTTGTGGTTTTGTTCATCTTTCTTGTTAGTTTATAAAAGTTTGCAGACAAATCTCACGTGATCGAAAAAAAAAAAAAAATCCATTTTTGAAATCAGCACCAAAATCTACATAAGAATCAGTAAACAAAAGTAAACTAAAACAGCTTTCTTTAAAAAATATAGACCTGTGCTATGGAATATATATATATATATATATATATATATATATATATATATATATATATATATATATATATATATATTAATATGCAAGAGGAAAAGCTCAAAATAAGACATAAATGGAAAAATACCAAAAAAGAAGCCAAGAATCTCAAAAATAACAGAAATAAATAAAAAAATTAACAGTAAATATTTCGCCAATTCAGGCATCATCTAGACAGTAGGTCAAAAAGAAAAAAATATAAAGAAAAAGGAAATCTAATAAAGGACAAAATGCAGCACATCTCACATCCAGATTCAAAAACGTCACTAACCAAAGATAGCACCCCACACCAAGACACCTAGGGACATACTGAGGGAAAAGGGAAGTTACAAACAGCTGATCATAAAAAAAAAAAAAAAAGTATTCATACTAAAAATCCAAAAATGTATAAAAGATCATAAAAATAAATTAAATAAGAAAAGACCAATCAAATACAACAGAAAAGTAAAAGTTTATTCGCACATAAGAGGAAGATCCTTATAAAGAAAACAGTGGATATACGGCTATTCCTCAAAATATATTAATATGCAAGAGAAAAAAACTCAACATGAGATATAAATAATTGTTAGGACATGGATAGAAAAATCTCATATATTTTGTATATAATTAATTACAAAAATAATATACATAAAA
This sequence comes from Rhaphigaster nebulosa, assembly GCA_948150685.1. Taxonomy (NCBI): domain Eukaryota; kingdom Metazoa; phylum Arthropoda; class Insecta; order Hemiptera; family Pentatomidae; genus Rhaphigaster; species Rhaphigaster nebulosa. The sequence goes on along the minus strand of OX411312.1, from coordinate 14,741,688 downwards.
TCATTTTTTTTTGCGATTGTATGAATTAAGATTTGAATTTGAACACCGATGCATCAGTTCCAAAGCCAGTCACAAGATGGCAGCTAATTCTGGCCTGCCGCTACATCAACCCTCTGTCACTCACCGTTTGCTGGTCAATGGATTGGAAGATGTAACGCAATGGGTATTTTTAAAACGTGTTAAATTGGAATAGCTTATCATTGATTATTTTATTTCTTTTTGAGTTTCTACCAACTTCTATAAATCTAAGTATAAGCTTACCAAGTATATGCATAAAATATGTAAATTAAATAATATTGTATAAATGTACCAAAGTGCCCATATGTTAAGTAAATTATTATGATGGTTTTTCATTAGGAAATTGAAGAATATTTGGTTCGAAGAAGGATGAGCCGACTGGGGAGTCAAGACGCCTATCCAACGAGGGATTGCGTGACCTACAGCCCGTAAATGTAATTGAAGTGTAGCATTGCAGCGACTGAAATGGGCCTTCAAGGGTGTCTGAATGGATAAAGAAGGAATCATCAAAGGGCCATCAGGGCTAGATCGTCCGGTAAACGTCCTAGGAGTCGACCAAAACGTAGATTGAAGGGTTGAATGAAGGGAGGTGTATAGTGAAAGATTTGAGTTCGTTATTGTATATTGTATCAGAATCAACAGAGAATGTCGACTAATAATTTATTAGATAGACGCTCAGTACTCGACACTGTTATTGTTTGCAGACTTAATGCCACTGGATACCTAAAAAAGACAGGAAAAACGAGTTGTCCAGCAGCTTACGCCATATTCTAGTGGTCGATATTTTTGGAAGTAAAATAAAATAAAAAAAACAAACTTTATTTCTGGGACAAAAGTTTCCTGGAACAATTAAAACGTATAATATGAAGATTCCAAAACAAAATCTTAAGCTTCGATTATGTTAGATGAAGTTGTTAAAAATATCCATGTAGTATGTTAATGACCCTTCGTGGGTAGATGCATGTATATAATAAATAAATAGAAATATGTTAAGATGTAATGGAGTAATGCACTGTTTCCAGATGACGGGTCTTTTAGGGACTGTTGATGTGAGATATGCTCATTCGTTCTGCATTTATGTGTTCTCTTTTTCTTTCCTGCTGAATGGTAAAACTATTTAGTTATTTACTGGTATTTTTGAGACTTAATGCTCTGTTTTAGAAATCATCAAATTGTATCCTAAATATTGAAGAGTACAAGGGGAAAGGGAAAATCAGGCTTTAAACTTTGGAGTTCCTAGTTTCTTCATTCTCTGGGTAATCTTTAAACACTTCTATCAAACCGATCATCCGCATTTTCGGCTATTTCTTTTTACTATCTCATTCTACTGAGCGACCTGAATATGTCGATGTGCACAACTCCATTTCGAGAAAAAATGTGACTCTACCCTTTTCTTCCGCTTCCGTGGTCTCTTCATTGATATTTTGTCTTTTTACTTCCTTGTACGAAGTAAAGGAAGTATTGTAATCGCGAAAATTTTCGGTTTTCAGATTTCGACGGAAATATCCATTTTGACCATCCCTGAATCCATTTTGACTAGTTTCGTCGTGGCGTCTGTACGTACGTTCGTATTTCGCATAACTCAAAAACAGTTAGCCGTAGAAAGTTGAAATTTTGTATTTAGGATTGTTTTAAAATCTAGTTGTGAACCTCCCTTTTTGGTTACTGCTTGATCACCGGAAGTGGTACTTTACTTGAAGGTCATAATTGATTTCCATAAAAAATTATATTAAAATACTATGTAAAACTTCTCAAATTTAGTATTTATAATTTATATATTGATCTAAATAACATACTATATTTTGGTCTAAATTGGAAAACCGGAAGTGGTACTTTACTTGAAGGTCATATTAGACTTTCGTCAAAAAATATATTAAAATATGATGTAAAACATCTCAAATTTTGTAAATAGGACTTTTATATCGATATAAATGTATTTACTAGATTTCGGTTAAGATTCGTGAGCGGAAAAGGGTACTTTACTTGAAGGCCGTAATAAGATTACATCAAAAATTATATTTAAATTAAAAGAGAAATCATATGTTTCGGTAATAAAAGTTACAAACGCAATTTGGTTTCCAATCCAATTAAACATTTTTATTACTTGTTTGAAGTGTTAAAATTGAGTCTTAAATACTAGTTTTCCTCCCCATTTGTCAGATCAACAAGTCTTCATCATGAGATTAAGATATTAGTTAAGTGGGTTTAATAGATGGATGACGGGACGCCGAGTGTCGTTTTTACTGCAATCTTCGGAAACTAGTAACCAAATTCAGTATCATTTTTTGAGCCACGGATTTATAATTTAATAGGCGTACAAGGAAGTCATGTGTTGCCCACATCAGATATTTTTTTCACTGTTAAATTTGTAAAAATTTTCAAAATTTTGTTGATCTTTAAAAAATAAATTAATTAAAATTATACATTTGGCAAAAAGGATTTTATTTTTTCATATAACTCATTGCTTCTGTATTGTTCGGTATTGCATCCCCATCCTCAGAACAGCCTTAAAAATTTATGTTTCTATGCATTCATCAATTTCCGATAATAATAATTAAAAAAACTATATATCGCTATAACCCAAGTCTTGGGTTCAGTACTTGATAAGGAACGTACTATTTCTAGGCCAACGGTTATGCAAGGAGGCGATTTGGCCGAGATCATGCTCGACCGCCAGATTTTTCCGCCAATTAAGGATAGCCACTTTATAGAGGCTGGGTGAGCCCAAAAAGGGTCTCCCAATCCCAATAGTTCGATCCACGTCTGATAACAGAATAAATAATTATCTGTCATGGCCTGTCTCGAATCCGGGAACGAGAGAATAGGAGCACACTGCCTTACTACTAAACTACCCCACATCGTAATGAATAATGAAATGTAATAATAATATAATGTAACGTAATAACATAACTAAATAATGTAACGTAATAATATAAAAGTAGTAGATATTAACTTAAAAATTTATACTTTTATATTATTTAACGGAAACAAAATGTACCATGGAAACTAAATAAAACTTTTAAAATATATTTTCAGCTTAACAAACATAAAATATATAGTGTACTGAATCGTCTTGCTAAAAATGTTTAAAAAACTATTTTATTGTACTTTTTTTTTGAGAGAAGACGTTGTAACAACAAGTGCATGCTACTGAGTTTATTTCAACTAATGTTTAAAAAAATACTAATTTAAACACTTTAAAATTACCTATATATGCTAAAAAAATTATTATTATAAGGTGGTAAGGGAAAGTTATGTTACGCGTGCACCGCACAAGATTTTTTGTTTTTGCTATAATCAATTAAAAAAATTTCGTTTATTTCATACATTACTAGGCTTGAATGTGAGTTTCATTTGACTATTAAGCTAAGAGAGAGGTATCCTTTAGACGCCAATTAACAGAGAAGGATTGGAGGGGAGCTAGATCTGGCTAAGCCAACAGCTCGTTAAGCTGCCTTCAGCGGTTCTCTGGCCTAAATGATTCCTTCCCTACCCGGCTATCTCCCATCTTCATTCACCTCAAGGGATCCCAATATTACTCACCCTTAATATCATAATCCCTAACCTCCGCTAATGATTCATCGTGAAGTCCTCTAAAGAATTAAGAAACGAATAACTTGGCTAACGAATTTACAATTTACATCAAACGCCTGAGACTTCTGCGTGAAGTTGGGAACAAAAGGCCCATGTAGATGGCGAAGATGTATCTACAATGTCGGTCTCGTAAGCCTGCTTAATGATTTGCTCGGCTCGAGTTCAGTAGTACCTAGCACACGTCAATGCAATGGGAACATGACAGCGGGAGACTCTGAACTAGAAGGGGTACCTCTTTGCCGCAATCTAAGGAAAAAGACAAAAAAAAATGAAAGATCCAGAAAATATGATTGCGACGGGGCGGCGATCAAACTCCAAATGAATTAATAAACCTAAACCTGTATCACTACAACCCATGAAGGGTCTTGGGTTTCAGTACTAAGAAAGACGATCACGCTCAACCGCCAGGTTTTCTCCCCAATTAAGAGTACCAACTTTATAGAGGCTGGGTGCGCCTCAGGAGAGTCTCCCGATCCCACAGTGTAGATCCAATGCTGATAACAGAATAAATAGTTATCTGCCATAGCCGGCCTTGAACCGGGGACCGGGAGCATGGTAACACAATGCCTTACCACTGAGCTGCTCCGCTCTGTGGAGAATGAATTAATACCATGCGTTATTATTAATCCCATCCTTTTTCCACTTCGCAGATTTGGACTACTTTCATTATCCCAACATATATTACTTTCTTTTGAAGATCTTAATATTGTTGCTGGTCCTATGTCAAATATATATATATATATATATATATATATATATATATATATATATATATATATATATATATATATATATATCAGAGATTCAGATATTGAAAATTAAATAAAAATTATTAAAAATTAATTAATATTAAAAATAAATAAATTTTTTTGGAAAAAATTAATTTTTATGAAGTAAAAATATTCTTTTTATTTTTGTCAAGAAATAAGTCTGATGTAATTGACAACAGATTAATAATCACCTCATAATAATTATTGTTGAGAGAAAAAGTTAAAAATTCCTACCTCTTATTTTTTAGCGTAATTTTTTCTAGTCAAAATAAAACTCAAAACGCTATAACTTACATAAAATTAGAGCTAACGAATTGAGAGTGGTTTCCATTATATTCAGCTTGAATAAAAATATTAAAAAACGGCCATTTAATAAATTTTTCACTAATAGGACGTGCTGAAAATAGATTACTCTTTTTAATCCTTAGTTATTGTTTCAAAAAATATTAAAACAATTAGTTTATTTCTATGCATGAAAATATTTTTTATCTTCCTCAATTCAATCTTACTTAAATGTTTTTCTCAAATCCATCTTTATTTTTTCTATATTATCTTGATTTATCAGTTGAGCAAGTGAATTTACACAAACGGGACGTGAAAAAAATAACATTTTTGCGCCTTCGAATATACTTCAAAATGTCTTCATTGAAATAGTTATGTCAGATAGATAGATTCGATAAATTAGTTTTTGTTTTGTTGTTAGCTCATAATGATTGATCTGTTGCTTGTTTTGTTCCACCTGTTACAGTTGTCACTCGTTACAGAAGAAAAGTAACAGCGCTACTACAGTGGAACTGTTTAGATGCCTTCACAGCACGCACACATACACACACACGCGCGCGGTTCAAGCAGTTGATGAATGAACGACACGCAGATGTTGGCAACAAAAACAGTTCCGAAGTGTTTAGCCGCTAGGGACGGTTCCAAAAAGCAACTCTCTGCGACACGGTCCCTATACTTTGGACCCCTGCCCAGCCCAATGCATCGCCGTACACTGCCAAAATGTTCGGCTGTCTTGCATCGCTTTCATAAATGTGAAAGTTACTCTGTTATGGATCCGTCGATAATTGATTTGGAAACATGATTTAGATGAATATCCGGCAGTAGGATAAAAAAAAAACTAATAATTACAAGTCATAAAAATAATGATTCAAAAATATAACGGGTTCTTTTTTAAGGAGTCAAAATAAAAAGTAAAAAAAAAAAAATGCTTACTATATTTAATTAGTGAGCTATCAGTTAATGTTTTTTTATGCTCTTTATTTAGGCAAGGAATCACTAACTCAAACAACCTAGTAATCTTTACTTTTATTTTTATAAAACGAGACAGAACCTTGTGACTCTCTTAAGTTAGGTTTCCTATGGAAGAGAGAAGTCTCCAAGGGGACACTTAGATAAAAGATGTGAACGAGTACATTCTCCCCAATAAATGCAAGATAATCATGGGCCTTAATAACAAGAACAAAATATATGAAGATGCGTTACATCAGTAGAGAATAGTGGAACATCGGAAGAGACAAAATTAAGAATACCATAATAAGGACAAACCTTAAAGCTTTCTAATTAGGGATTGATAAATTATTTGTCACTTCTATAATTTTGCTTTTATTGAAAACTAATTTCGAATGTTATACATTCATCTTCAGTTCAAGGTTTAAGTAGATTATATCAAACAGAAAAGTTTGTATTACAAACTATACATATACAAATTTTTCTACTTAAACCTTGAACTGAAGATGAATGTATAAAAAAATAGAAACATAAGAAAAAATATTAAAATTACAAGATATAAAAATATAAAAAATTAAACGTAAAAATCTCAGAAAAATATTTGGAGCAGTACACAGAGATGGTTTTTGGATGAAAAGACCTACCAGAGAGCTATAAAAAATTTGAAAATAATCAAAATGATAAGAAAATGTACAAAGGAAAAGATTAAGCTGAATAAAATGGCAATTGAAATAAAATTAATATTGCGTTGGAACATAACGCAAAAAATGGGGTTTTCATATTCGTCACTTTAAAACTCTATAGTTGAGGCAAGCATCGCGGCAAAGTCTTGAATTCCTAACCTCCAAAAGACATAAGGCATCAACCCTTGAGAATTAGAGTACGCAACAATGCGTGCCTCAACTTGAGCGTTTCAAAGTGAACATGAAAATTGCGTTTTTGTATATACGATAGTTGGATATGATAGGGATGATATCAAATATCAGTTCGTAAGGTATGAGGCCAATGAAAGAAAAACAATCTTTTAATGATATAGCCTGAACATGTAACCAATTAATAATAAAAAAAGTAATCATTTGTAGACAATGTTAACAGACAAACATGTTACATCACGTGATTTGAAAATTAAACCAAGAATAAAAATTAATTTTTCAAGTTTATTGATTCAAAAAAATTTTTTTTTTTCATTGAACAAGGGATAAAAAATCTTTTGGAGCGTTGGGAGAAATGGGTTGAAGCTAAAGGAAGTCATTTTGAATAGAAATAATATCCGAGTAATTTCTGGTAGAATGACTAATACATTTCAGGAACACATTGAGCTTTAGGTTTGGTGTTGATGGCCTCATACCTCTTTGAGGACGGGAAGGTGTGACGGTAACTGTGATCTCCGACCGCTACGTGCACATGTTGGAGATTATCCTACGCTCTAGGGATGCTAGGCTATGGAGACTATCGCAAGTTGGATGAAACCGACTCAGAGGATTAGTGGTTCAACGGTTCATACATTTCGACGTTCGCTTGGAGTTTTGAGGAAAATGTACTCTGACAGATTTTTCGCTTTGGAGGGTGACTTGTGAAGTCTGGCATGGTCATTAGATTAACTCCGTGCGATTTTTTTCAACAAACAAGGTGTTGAAACACTAATCTCATTCTCTAGATAATATAAAGAAGATCAGACGAGAAAGCAATGTAATTCCACAACAAATGCCAAACTTTCGTGCATTAAATTATATTTTGAATTTTTGAAAATTTAAAAAGACTTTTAAAAAAATTAAAATTTCCTAATTAAAATAGAAGGATAAATGATATTTGTTTAGAAAATCTTATAACATATCTAACGATAGAAAAGCTTGTTTGAATCATGGTGAATGTAGATCCAGCAATCTGAGGACGAGCACATGTAAGTTACAAGTTACAAATGGAAGTGTGATCAAGTTACAGGAGCATCCAGAGTTAGTTACAATGACACCTCTTAATTGGACCAACCAACTCGTCTTGGAATTAGTTTCCTGGCTATTGTTTTGCTATGTCGAGATTTACTGTAACAATTATGTACCATTTAATTGTAAAACTTGAACAATATAGTTTCAATTCATATAAAATAAAAAAAACCTGTACCACAACAATCTATTGACGGTTTAGATTCATTATTTAATTAGGAAATTTTGCTATTTAATTAATGTTTTTTTTTTATAAAACCGCATCTGGTGAATAACACGCTCAACTACTTTATTTACTTTCAATTTTTTTATCATTTTTATGTTCTAGGTTTGAAAATGGCATAATATGCAAAACGTGGACCGTCATAATAAAAAAAACAGTAACAACTTATTTTTTTATATTATTTCTTATGGAAGAATTATTAATCATTTTATTTTTATAGTTTTACTAAACAAAATTTAATTTCCTGAATCTTGTTTTATTAAAAGATTTATTACATTATTCTTTCAACGTTTCGGGGAATTACCCCATCTTCAGAGGGCATTATATAATACCTCTTACGTATTGCAAGCCTTCTAGCACTATATTACAAATATCCTCAACTCATATTGTCACGATTACATCCATAATCTACAACTTATTCCGTCTTAATTTATATACATAGTCACTATTTTTATGAAATTTTATAAAAAGAGTGAAACATTCTTTATGAATTTTAATGTCTCAATGCACTTTAGGAATGTCTCAATATGTATATGTAAATATGTATCGTAATATATATATATATATATATATATATATATATATATATATATATATAATCGTTATATATAATATATCGTTAGATATATAGTATCGTTAGTTTTCGAATATATCAAAATAGTAGTTCGATAAAACTAACGTCACGTGTTCTTTTGGTTCTTTGTTAGTCAAACCCGGCGTTCTTAGTTAATTTTTTTATTTTTGAAAAAATGTTTTTTTTCGATACTCAAATTTTAATATTGATATTACGTTATATCGGACAAAAATATAAATATATTCCAATAATGATATCGATGTAATGATATTTTTCCAACATCCCTAATGAAAGTTTTAGGAATTAGACATTAAGTGAAGTATGTGAAAGACTTGCTTCATAAAACTATCAAAAATAAAAATAAACAATACGCTATGTATTGTTCTATTTCAATTGTGTGATCTTTAAAATGATCATTATTTGAACCCATCTACAACTAAACAGCCATTTTTCAAAGAATTTTTTTTTCTGTTTTGTTTAAAAACGCCGTGCTAGGGCTACACCAAGAGTCGTCACATTTCCTATCGTGTTCTCTTTAGTTCTCGATGCCTTTGGTAAACACTTCTGGTCTGTAGAAGGCTTCGTTAAACGAGGTGTAGATTGCTTCGCGATCCTTTTATTGCTTGTTATATCGTTTTAACTCACACCTGTTCCTTTGACAAACCAGATCGCGTTTGGACAACGTGTCTGGAGTCTCTAGCAAAGGACTTTTTCCACACAACACAAATTGGTACGCCAGTCTTTTTCACACATCAACCTCACAATTCACGACAATATGGAAAAATTAATGAATGATCACTTTATTAGGTTCATCCACCAATCTGGTGCTACCGTAAATAATTGTGGATATGCTATTTCAATATGTTATTGAATTTTCGGTAATTATTTTAATAATTAGTAGAAAGAGAGGGAGGACAATATAAAACACCTACAGTTAAAGAATGGAGAAGTGCATTGGATGGTTGGCAGGTCGCCAGTTGCACCCCACTTGATGGGTTTGCTGGAGTATTTTTCTATTAATAGAGTCTAGGACGAACGCAATGTAAACCTAACGATTACTAACGACAAATCAATTATATATATATATATATATATATATATATATATATATATATATATATATATATATATATTTATATATATCCTTCATTATCTTATCCTAAATTATCTTCTTTAAATATACATAGAAATTAGACTAAAACATCTGAGATAGGGTTTAAACTAACAAGTAGTACCTACGTAGAAATACTACAATTAATTAGAATTTTCAGCACAACTTTTTTTTAAATAAAAAACAATATGGAGTGGTGGTGCTTAGTGAGTAAGGCACTGTGCTCCTATCTCCTCCCAGACCCTGATTCGAGTTCGGCTATGGCAGATAATTGTTTATTCTATTATATCAGCTGTGGATCGATCCTGGATTAGGAAGAACCTCCAGGGGTTCTCAGCCTCTATAAAGTGGATACCCTTAATTGGGGGAAAAACCTGAGGGTTCACGCTCAACTTTTTCACTATTACTAAAATTTTTACTGTTACTGTTGCTGCCTCCGTCGTTTTCAACGTTATTATTTTGTTTTTTCTTTAAGCCCCGATGATGGCCAAAACTTAGGCCGAAACGTTGGCACAAATTAATAAATAAGTCTTACTTATTAATGTGTTAATCTTTGACACCTCCCCCCCCTACAAACTTCTACCTTACATTTCACATATTACTTCGAATTGAATACTCTACCTGTTCATTCCCTCAAAATCTCAATACTCGGCTGATAATGGCCGAGAATCAACTAATTAGAGGTTCATAAGCTAGGAGGTTCATTCATTCGAACAACATCCCTTTGTTGAAGGCCCTTAGAAATTTATCTAATTAAAACCCTTTCCTATATACTCTCTCCCTTTTCGGAGGGACGGAGTGATGAAGAGGGATATATAAGAGTGGAGGAGAGGGAGGGAAGGGTATCTCGAGTTTCATCTGATCCCTTTTCAGCTAAAGGACAGATCTGCGATCCTTTCAAGGGCTTTTCTTAATGGCTGTAAGAAAAAAAACAACTACTGGAGAATCAGTATTGCAGGAACTGATATGACTCCAAATAAGTTAATATAAAAAAATTAAATTAATTATTAAATTATTAGAAAAAAATAATATGCGTACCGTATAATTAGGGACAAAGAAGTTTTATAAAGGAAAGACAGACATCTACTTCGGGCTAAATCAGCAATATATTGGATAATAAGGCCATTATGGATGATTTTTTTTTTTTTTTTTTTTGTGATGTAATAAAGATCATCGAGACATTTTACATAGGGCTTTAGAAGATACAGAAGAAATTCCTTAGTTTTTACTGGAGCCCCAAAGTTTAGCTCCGTGTGTTCTAATAGGCCTGATTATAAATATTAAAGCAATTTTCCGTTTATTTATTTATTTATGAACAGCATCCACCAACAGGCTAAAGCACAATTATAGATGGTAAAACAAAACAAAATAGTGTCTGATATAAATATAACGTCAAATTATAAATTATACAATGCAATACAACAAAATAACTATAAATGCATAACTTTATAATACCTAATACTAATTACAAAAATATTAAATAAGTTAAAAAAGAATGAAACGCACAAACTATAACCAATTTAAATTATAAAAAAAACAATGAACGTAAAACAACTAAACAAAATGAATAATGGAATAAAAAAAAAGCAAGAAAAACAGAAAAAAAAGAAAAATCGACATATTTAGCATGTTTAAGTCTTCCATAATTTCAAGATACTCTCTTGTTCAAATGAAGTCAGGGAGCGGTTTTGCTTAACTGGAACAAGCTAACAATTATTATAAAATGCATATAGGTGAATACTACGAAGAAGGAACCAATGCTAAGGATGAAAAAAAAAAAAAAAAACAAGTTTCTTCTAGTAAAAAAAATCTATTATTTAATACTTGTTTTGTTTTTTCCACTGGCGTAGTTACTTATGCAAGAGAATTTTATTTAAAGAAGTGCATAAACGTCATGACAGATTCTTTACATTTTTATTGATAACACAATGGCACTATGTGAATATATAAAATTTATGCAACAAACATTTAAAAAATAAAACAAATAAGAAGAACATGCTCATTATACGGATAGAATAAATTATAGGAGTTTTAAAATAAATTTTAGAAAGAGAAAATTAAAATATAAAAGAGAAGGATATAAGAAAAGATAAAATAAATAGATGATCACATTTGCACAAAAATGGTTAGTTATAGTAATAGACACATCAAACATCCCGTCATAGATTTTTTTTTGTGACCTTAGAGACTTTCGCTCAAGACTCCCTGAAAATTTTCAGAGCATTTGATTGAAACCACTTTTTCTATAAAATATTGCGGGGTCCTTAGGGTTTCTAATTTTAAATTCTAATTTATATTTCGGATGGTGCTTCCAAGTAATTTCAATTTTTTTTCACATTGGAAATTAATTTATTTTAAATACTCTATAGATGTTATTTCTTATTGTTTTAGAAATCCTGTGCAATGCCTGGGAAATTCGTACTTCTTGATAAAAAAAAATAGTCACTCGTCCACAAAAACTGAAGGACGGAGGGAGAAAATCCGGGATTTTAGGGATGGGCAGTGCGGGTTAGGTCCCATTGTTGGATCATTCTTTCAATGAATCTAAGTAAGTGTTGACTCCCTCAGTCAAAACACGAGTATTTTGTTTTCTTGGAAATTACTAACTTGTGTTTCAAAGCCAGTTAGTAATTCAAACTTGTGTTATTACATCGCAGGGGTATTACTCACGTTTTTAAAAGTTTAAATTAAATGGATTTAATAACATATTTAATTTAGCGTAAAAGTACAAATAATAATTTGTTAATTTAATCGAATTGAATAAAATTCTGAAAGAAACTCTAATATTCAAGATCGGAAAAGATTTCTTGAGAACTCTGGTTTTTCTCTAACACTAATACATACACAAACACACACACAAAAGGAAAAATCCTTCAGATCCGAGCCCTAATTATTACTATCATTATCTAAATAATATACGGATAAATATTTTTTACTAAATAAGAACCAACATGCAAGATACTATTACTTGAATAGGAACCTTTAATATATATTTATTGTGCCAAGATATTGAGACTAGTCCTGGATTAAATTAAGCAGAAGACTATAACGAGGAGAGCACAATACATAAGAGCCCTGTAACGAGCAGGACCAGCCCTCCACACCCCAGGGCTAGGACTTACATAATACCAGCCTCACCGCGAGCCCCCCCTGATAGAAAGGATGTAATGGACCGAGATGTTTGCTGCTGACCACATCCCATCCTTTCTGCTCTTTCTCCAGCCCTTAATCGTGATACCGATTTGAAAAGTTATTACAAGCATGTGGAAAATTATTAATAAAGTTTATGCGTGCTTAACTGACAAAAGAACGAACGCATAAATATCTTTTTTGCATTTGATTCGGGAGCCGGCGCACAGTGGGAAAAATAGTCGATTTAGTGGCCAAAATTCTGTAACTCTTCATTAAAAGACGATAAACAAATTTTTTTTCATGAACATGGAATGTCCTTTATTAGTGGGAGTAAACTAAATTATATACAAGGGGTTTCCGGGCCTTTGAAATTAATTTTTTTTTAAATTATTTCATAACTTTATTTTAAATAAAACAGTTTATTAGGTATAGGACCAACAAAGAGGGAAAGAAATAACCTATTTTTCTTCTATATAGAGATTTCTACATAAAACATAATTGCCTTTTTCAGGTATTTACTACGTTTACAAGATTAATAAATAATTATTATTTCAAGAAAAAAAATTAAGTTAACAATATACTGTTTTTTTATTTATTCGAAATTTATGGTGTGTACAAAAATTATAAATGACAAATAAGCATTATAAATAATAAGCATATTTTAGGCTTATGCCTAAGTTAATGGCCTAAAAATATATGTAATATTTAAAATTAGAGCTTCAGATCTTCAAATCTATATAACATTGATTGATCGCATTTGATCGATTAAATTTTATCATTATATTTTAGTACCATAGACCATCTACTACTGTGAAAAAAATTAAAACCATCTGTTGCCACCTAAAATTTTGATTTTTTTTTTTTTAATTTTATTTAATAACTGATAATTTTATATGGTTGAAATTACATAGCAATTGTTATTTAATATTTTTCCAGACATTTCCACATTTCTAAAATATATCAGATGTAATAAAACTAAAAATAAATAAAAAAAACATAAGAATATTTGGGAGCAACAGATGGTTTTAATTTTGTTCACAGTAGTAGATGGTCTATAGTACTAAAATACCAAAGTACAATTTTCTATTTTTGATCAGTGTTATTTAGATTTGAAGATCTGAAATATTTTAAACATTACATATATTTTTAGGCCATTATATATGTAAATGTGCAATAAGTTATCTTATTTGTCATTTATAATTTTTGTACATACCATAAATTTCGAATAAATAAAAAATAGTATATTTTAATATATATCTATAATATATATATATATATATATATATATATATATATATATATATATATATATATATATATATATATATATATTATATAAATTTAATAGGTAGTAAATACCTGAAAAAGGCAATTATATGCGTATAAAGCTCTATAGATAAGGATATTAGTTCATTTCTTCCCCTTTTGTTGGCTCAATACCTAATAAACTGTTTTATTTAAAATAAAGCGATAAAATAATTAAGAAAAAAATTAATTTCAAAGATCCGGAAACCCCTTGTACATAATGTTTTCACTCTCACTAATATAGGCCATTCCAGGCTCATAAATGAAAAAATAATTTTTTGTTTATCGTCTTTTAATCAAGACTTATAGAATGTTGGTTACTAAATCGACAATTTTTCCCAATGTGCGGCGCACGGTGGTTCACAAACGGAAAAAAAAATATCTAAAAGGGTGTTTTAGTCGTTTGTAGAAGTCAGTTGACATCAGCATGATGGTATAGAAGGATCAATCTAATTAGGAATTGATAAATTATTTGCAACTTCTATAAATTTATCTATAATGTTTTATAATACTGATTTATATAATTTAATATGTATAATAATACCAACTATATTTTGAATTGCTTATTTTTGAATTTTTTGTGTGTTTTTAGAACTGAGGATGAAAGTATAACATTCGAAACTAGTTTTCAATAAAACAAATCTATAGAAGTGGCAAATAATTTATCAATCCCTAATTAGTTTGTAGAAGTGTTGACAAACAAAGACAAATCTCATGCAGCTCTTAATTTCCATGTACAAGCTAAATTCTGGGCAGTGTCTCCCTTTCGTTGTTGATTTTACAATCACAGAACGAATTTTAATGAAAATAGTGATATAATAGTCTGTATTGTACTTTTTATATCAAGAAGAAGATGGCCCGGGTCAAGAATAAAATAAAATACTTGAAACTATTTATTTAATGCCGACGCTTAAACCTACATTGCAGGTCTAAAAATAAAGATACAAAGGAATAATGTAGGGGCATAAAAAAATACATAAAGAACATATATAAACCTAATATAATAGTTGTTATAGCAAAGAATAACAAACATTTGTAAAAATATATTGAAAAAATATAATTGATTAAGTAAAAATGATAAATAATAACATTAGTAGCAGTAAATAATTGGTTTTATCTACATCTGTTTTTAACTGTTTTATCAGTGTTACTGTTATATGTTAAAACTATTGAATCAGTCAATATTGTTTTCATCTTTCAATTTTCATGTTTTCAATTTTAGGTTAGTTTTTTATATATGCTTCTTTATTTATGTCTTTATGTCCCAACATTACTTCTGTGTATCTTTTTTTTAGCCCTGATGAAGACCTACAATGTAGGCCGAAACGTCGGGAATAAATAAATAGTTTAAATAAATAGATTAGTTTAAATAAATTACAAATATTTTATTTTGTTCTTGACCGCCATCCGGGACATCTTCTTAATTTATCATATGGTTAAATATCAATACACAAAATATACTATTTATAATTTATTCCTCACTTATAATTGTAGGTGAGGCAGATAATTATTTATCCTCTATTTATCCGTGGATCGACCTTGTGGGATCGGAAGAACCTCCTGGGGCTCGCCTAGCCTCTATAAAGTGGGCACACTTAATTGAGGAAAAACCTGGAGGTTGAACGTGATCTCGGCCAAATCACCTCCTTGCACAACCGTTGGCTTAGAAACAGTGCGGTTCTTACCAAGTACTGAACCCAAGACCCTTCATGGGTTGTAGTGGTACAGGCTAAAAAAAAAATAAGTTATAATATTAGGAGATTCCTTCTTAAAATTTGAATATGGGTATTATTTCCTAGAAATATAATAAAACAGTGTAATTAAAATATCATAAAAACGTTTATTATTTCACTATGATTGTGTGAATTATTGAAGCTAATAAGAAAAGATCAGCTTTTCTCTGGATCCAAAGTTGGATTTTTTAGATAAAGGAAAGTATCAAGCACCGGTGCTATAAATAACTTCAACTATATTTGTTGATACAGATAATTTTTTCTTTTTACAAAGGTATAGAAGCGGAAATGGGTATATATCTGACCGTTGTACTGTAGTGAACCGGGAATGTGGCAGATTTCTTATAAATAGATTTTTTTTTTTAATTACTTGAAGAAATTTGTTATTTATATTTGTTTCATTTTTATCCTCATCTTTCTTCTTAATCGTGTAATATAATATAATTTAACAATACTCCACTTATCGGAATTGAATAGATCGGCAACTTATATTTTCAGATGGAAAAGCGAGTGACATTAAATCCTCATAACAGTTTGAATTCGTTTCTACAAGACAGACGCTGTAAGCTTCCAATTTATTACAAAAGGTTCTTCTAACTGACACTAAGGACAATTTGAACATACGAAGTTGAGCTTTGGGGCTTCACAAAACAACAACCAAATAAATCTAAAAATTCATTTCGAAGTTATCAGAAATAATCACAGTAAAATTATTCATAATGGCCTTATTGTCCGATATGTTGCTAATTTAGCCGGAGAATGATATATACTGAACTTCATTGATTCCCGATGATCCTGGGGTCTGAAAAGAATATGGCCTCGGGACATTTCAATATAAAACTTTCAATGGCTAATTTCTTGAAAAGTCAATGTAATAAATAGTATTAAGATATCACATTTATGTAGTTTGCTTTTAGTGCATTACGATTGATGGCTATTGAATAATGTTAAGAGTCTTTGACTTCCTTTCATTTATATGCTAAGTTTAATTATAACTTGTCTATGCATATTGCATGTTTATTAAATTAAAATTCGTTAATGGGCCAATATAAGAAAAATAAAGAGGGTCAACAACATTGACAAATAGCAAACAACAATTTCTGTACAGAGAGTATTTATTTTAAATTATTTGAGGGGAGCTAAACTGTACAAAGTATCTTCTCAGTAAACACGGGAGCTTGTTTGTTCACAATTACACAAACAGTGGTTCTATTAAAGACAAATAAAGCACATTTACATACACTGTCATTTTTCTTATCTCGCAAACGCAGGCCGCCCCTTACATCCAACGTATTTCATTCTTTTTTAAGGGATGTTATTCTGTCAGAGGTTTTCCGTCCTACGGTTTTAGGCTTATATTCATATGAAAGAAGAATAAACGCAGGCATTTCGTCATAAAAGTGATTTTTTCCCCTTTAAGCAAACAATATAGATACAATATACTCATAAAAAAAATAAAATAATAAAGAACAGTGCCACGCAAGGAACGGTATAATAATGACAAAGAAAAATTTAATAAAATGTAAATAAAATTGACAAATCATTTACTTCATTGGCAATGAAGATGGATTACCATTGGAAATGAAGATGGATTACCATCTTCATTGCTAATGAAGTAATTCCTTACGGCAATTGTGGCATATCATTTATACTATGTTTTTCCCATAGATAGATCTCCCTTTTCTTCGGTTTTGATCTTCCTTGTCTATCCGATTGATTCGGTATGCTGTGTGGTTTGGCAACTCAACACATATGAGCAACAACTCGAAATTTTTCGAGATTTTTCTCTAGTGTCAATATTAAGGAAGTAGCGATATCGGTTGAAAATATAATATTTTGTATAAATATAATTACCCGGAGAATCGTCCACCACCGCATGTATGGTAACTACAACTCTATTTCAGTAGACCGTATCTGTTTTATTTATCTATAATTATTAGACTTAATATTATATCCATAATTTTAATATTTTAATTACCACATTAGTTTAGTTTATATTTAGTAATGAATGTTATCTCGATTTAATTCATAAAAAGGTCATGGGAGATATAACAGAAAATAAAAATGGGAAGCATGTATTCAGTAAAAATAATTAAAAATAAACACAAAAGATACGTATGTATACTAAAATAAAAAAAAAATTAGGCATATCTTCTTGAATGAATATAATATGCAATAAATTGTAATGAGATGATATATTGAAATTGTACCATAAATTTATATTATGTTCCGAAAAATTCTCTATGTATGTTTAGTATATACTAACCCATAATTAAATAAATTCGAAACTTCGAAAAATTATTTTTCAAAAGTAATAATAACGAATAATAAACTGTAGCTGTTTAAAATATTTTGGTCGGTTTAATTATTTGAAATGGATAATTAAGGCGAAAAAAAGAAGGAAATCATTGAGAAAAAGAAAGCTTAATCCCGCGGTTTCCTTTAATTAAATGAAAAGTTCAGCCTCAATTACGGAAAAGAACTCATAAAGAAGTCAGAAAACAGGATTAAGAGCTAAAGAAAGGAGAAACAAAAAATATAACTGAGTAATAATACTTAGCTATGTATATGTCATAGTAATTATTATCTTTTTCATTCGTATTAAGAGTATGCCAATTATAATTTCTTGCTAATTTTATATTTAATTTTAGGTATTATAGGATTAATTAATTAATTCAAGGCCGAATATAATCGTTGAATTTGCGAATAGACGTGAGAAATTGTAAATAATAATTACTATTATATTCAATTATTCTCTAAAAATTTATGCAAAATAATTACAATGTGCGGGGAATCATTTGAATATTGATATGAGGTTTGATTAAAGGTAATTGTGAAGTAAAATTGTCTATAATTTACTTTTCTATATTTTGAACATCTGAAAATACACCCTTATGCAAGTCAATAAATAAAATTTTGAGGTTGATACAAAATTGAAAAACAGGTAACAAATCGGTGAACTATTGAGGTTTTGTTTAGATCACTTTTTCTATCAACAATGTAGCTCTTCTAGATTGTATTTCTGGACTTGCGTCAAAATTGTTGAAAATGGGACACACAGCTCTGACTTTAATCCCCTCAATTACTAATGCACTGTTAATACGAATGATCTATAGAAAATGGGAACCTAGGCTTTGAAAGTCCATAATGGAAAAGATTTTGTTAGGCCGAGAATAGTTAGGAGTCCTACCAAAGTTGGGTTATTTCCCAATGAACAATTTAGAACCATATGGAGCTAGATGGAATATGGATAATCAAATGATGGTCTTAATGAGAAATTAATAAACTGTAGTCTCTTAAATAACCTTTAATGATTAATCGTTTAAAGTTTCATCAGTTCAATTATTATCAGGAAGGAAATCCACAAGATTGCTGACTAGAGATAGTACAACTCACTACAGCAGCCAAATAAAGAGTAACCAAATAGAGATAACTCATCATTATTAGGCCTAACAATTTAACATATATTTGTAAAAAGGGGAGATAACGAAGAAGTTTTGAAAGATCTTAGAGTATTTAATGTTTTAATGACGCCTCAGCCTTGAGTATATAATAAATTGTTTACGAGTGATGAATTGGTGTTTATTTGTTGTATTTATAGTTTATAGTTATATTTTATTATTACAAATTAATTAAACAAAATAAAAAATAAGAGACAAAAATCATTGTTAGTTAATTATTGAAAGATGACAAATCATAACCTGGAGTCTCTGAAATATCACTAAATATTCAACCAATTAACGTTTCGCCAGTTCAGGCTTCGTCAGGACAGAAAAAGTAAGGATTATGTAAATGCAGACCAGAGATACATCTCCCTTCAACAGTTTAAAAAATACTGAATGAATCGAGATGGTAGATAGATAGATAAAAGAACTTTATTCTGGGACTAGGTCCCTTAAGAATAACATGAAGGAACCAATAAAACAGTAACATTATCTGGCCATAAGACTATAGAATACAGAACAATTAATTTTTACAATATCTTCTGTAAAATAAATAAGCAAATAAATAGGTTTTTTGTATCGAAAAAATATAATTGATTTGAGCAAAACAAAAAAAAAGAGAAAAAAACAGAAAAAAGTAAAAAAAACAAAACAGAGAAAATGAAAAATACAAAAATAATGAATTGATTAGCAAAGTTTGTACATTATCCAAATCTATTATCCACTTCTGATGATAGTACATTACTTGTCGAACATAAATTTGGGATTTTTGCAAAATGCTCCATAGTGAGATGATTCGTCTATATCCTTCAGATTTGTAGGATTAGAATGATCGATTTGGCTATTTCTTTATGATAATTTGATTGTACTATTTGTTATTTTAAATTTTTTTAATATACATATTTTTTTAATTGAACTTGCTTTTGTGGTGTTACTTAGTTATTGTGCAAACTAAAAATGACAAGTGGTTGAGGATTCCAAATTTATATACAGTAGTAAATAAATTAATATATGTATAATTAGGGGTTGATAAATTATTTGTCACTTCTATAATTTTGTTTTTATTGAAAACTAGTTTCGAATGTTATACATACAGTTCTAAAAACACAAAAAAAATTCAAAAAATAGTTTGGTATTATTATACATATTAAATTAGATGTAATATAAATCAGTTTTATAAAATATTTATGAATTATAAATTTAATTAAGACAAGAAATCAAATACATGTTGATACTCAACAAGGCTATATCAGTATTGGTTTATTCTCGCACTGAACTAGCAACGGAAGAAAGGTGGGGTGTTTAGGGGTGAAGGTTTAGGGTTCGGGATTTTTCCAGTAATTCCGGTGAGTAATTGTTTTTTCTGTTATAGGTGAGAATAAATTCGAAACTAGTTTAATAAAAACAAAATTATAGAAGTGGCAAATAATTTATATATCCCTAATTAGATCGATCCTTCTATACCATCATGCGGATGTCAACTAATATATGTATGTATATATATATTTTTTTAAACAATTTTCCCTTATATACAATTTGTCTATATAACTCTATTTCATTTCTGTAATATAACTTTATATTTATATCGAATGTTATTTTATTATTATAATTATTATATATTTTTCAAATCGCTAAATTATATGTTTTGTTAAAACCATTGTGTTGACTTTAATTTATTATTTTATTCATAAGTGTAGTTTCTTATGGACATTAAAACGAATTAAGTCGCTTTCAGAATTATTTCCACCTAGATCTGCCATTCATCCCATTGTGCGCTCTGTGGACGGGACTGTCGTTAACGATAAGGGGTGGTGAAAGAACATATCAATAGCCTTCATCAGACGACTTGTATCGAGGAATTGCAACAGGTACTAACAGGTAGGGTTGAGATGCTGCAAACAGGTCAAAGACAGTAGCAGTGGGACTGTTGGAGCTGTTGCGCCATAACGACCCACCCCTGGCCAGGTCTGCAAGGCGTCTCCGCGGCACAATGAAGTACAGGAGTCTAACGGTTCTCTTCCGAGGGGAGCTTTTTGTCCTTCGCCGAGGGGAGGAAGTTCCGTCGTCTGCGAGCATTGCAACACTCACCTGCCGCTGCTCCCCTGGGCCTGGGAAGTACGGTCCACTCCAGCCTCCACAAGTCCAATTACTTAAGCCTTGTTTTCGTTCTCAGTTGGGCGCCACAATTTGGGAGCATTTCTTCTACCCTGAATACCTAAGTCTGAATGAATATTTTCTACAAATCAAAGAATATATTATTTCTATTGTTATACCTAAGGTACCGTTTAAAAGAGATTTTTAATTAAAGTATTACCCTGCCTAAAGGGGTAAGTGCTTACAAGATATGTGAAAGACTCATTAGTCAAACAGGAAGGGTTCTGGGATAAGTCCATACTAGTTCGGTTTCCGGAGGATTATTGTATTCGTATAATCATTGAAAAACATTAAAGCTTGTTTAATTGAGTTATGAAAGGTCCGTATTTGTTTCGACCACAGAGGTTTGCACTTGACTCTACCACGCTTTGCGGGGTGACTGTGGAAAAGCACTTAAAAAATAGAAAATCGTCAAAGAGAAATGTAAATCACAAAGTTGAAGAGCAGCTTCTGAGGGTTACGCTTAGGGGAAAAAAAAAAATGGTCTGCTAGAATATGAACACCAATACATCTGTACTGAAAAAGTTGAAAGACAACTTTATCACAAGGCTGGAGCAAATATTTTTACAACTCGTTATATTTTAGTTTAGCGAAGTGTTTAGGGTTTTCATGCTCCGTAAAGAGCAGCCCTTATAAAAATGTATGGAAACGAAATTGCGGAAATTATAAAATAAAAAGTGTAAGAATAATATTTTTAAAGATTATACGAGTATGTTACATTTTTTCTAATCAGGTGTGTTTCCAAATATTTTTATACCGTTCACAAAAAATATTTCTTCAAAGAATTTGTTAGTGTTTACATCAGGAATATTTAATCATTCTGCGACTTCCACAAAAAAAAAAGAGATAAAATTTGTTGCCGTCAATCCTTCATTCATTTTAATTTTGCAAATTTTGGTACTTATGAATCTTCGTTAAAATCGAATCCCTTCACAACATATAATCACTAAAGAAGAAGTAATTTAGCGCCTCCTATGAGCTCTACAGGAACTAACTATCGGAACGGCGTAATATGAGATCTAGATTACAATAATTCGAATTATAAAATGCACTGCGAACGAAAATAGATCTTCTGTTAAGCAACGTAGGCTGTAGGTCAGTTTAAACGAATTGTAGGACTGCCCTACCGAAAGTAGGACGCCTGGAAACCCTAGATAAGACGAAATATATGGTTAGCACCAAAAACGATGATGATTTCGATGATTTAGACATAAAAGGGGAAACGTTGACATAAAACTTTTAACACGTTGAGAGATTTAAGTATTTGGATTCTAAGATAACTAAATATTCAAGAGGAAATAAAGGCGGGATGATATTCTTAGCTTGCGCCATTTGTCCAGAAACTTAGAAACAAAGCTAGAATTAAACAAGACTATTATACTTCCTACGGCTGTGAAATGTGGCCGATAATTTTGAAGGAAGAGCAACGTCATGAGGTCTTCGAGAATAAGGTATTGCGTAGAATATTTGGTCCACTGAAGAATTTAGGAGGTTACTCAGGATGGAATTGCGGAGCATACACCCTGTTAATATAACTGAAGTGATAGTATCTTGACGGTTTAGTAACGTTGGGTTTAGTAACGAACGAATCACTAAAAAGTTAATAAGCGGTGAGCCGACTGGTAAGCATCCGAGTGGTAGACCGAAACGTAAGTGGGAGGATTGCGTTAAGGCTGATCTTGAGGATTTGGATTTGGACGGTAGTCGGTAGACGGAGGTTTGCAATCGAACCTTCGGGTTTGTTAAGTCTTTTATTTTATTTATTATTGTAGTATTTTATTTTATTTTAACTGTAGTAAACGCTTCTCAAGTATCATATGGTAAGAAAAACATAAGTACGAACCTCATTTCAACAGCCAAAAGTTTTGACTATAATTAAAAATAAATGAAAATTTACTGCAAGAATGCTTTGTTTTGGAATCGTCTAAGTATACCCACATAATAATTTATTTAATTTAAATTAATTAAAACAAAATAGAATGTATTAGGCATTAGTCTAAATATTGATAACATTATAAATGCTTGTTTATAGAATGGAAACCATTAAATAAAATCTAATGGATACGTACACATAGATGTAAATCAATAAATGAGAACTAATCAATTTAATGCTCTTTATCATTGAATATTCTTATTAAGTCGATAAGCTTAATCCTAGTTAAAATATTGATGTGTAGGCATTCTAGTCTAATTGAACAGGCTCATTTAACATTCTAGTACTGTGAGCTTTAAAGTTCTCCTCTGTAGGGTTTTCAGCAACCTCTTTAGTCCAACACCTAAGGCTCCAAAAGTTTCAGAAAA